>OZ007594.1:200714558-201314558 GCA_963931845.1 Maratus michaelseni
AGCCCTGAAACAATTCTATTGCTCCTCATAGTCATGTAACTGACAAATGGTTAGATTTATCTCAGCGTCAATGGAAAATGCAATTTATAACTTAAAAATTGTTTTCAGTTCAAAAAATAGCAAATTAAGGGGTTTGCAGGCATACAGTTAAATAATAATAAAAGAAATGATTCACATTCTATAAATAGCAAGTTGCAATGTTTGGCACACTTTTAAAACCTAAACTAATTTAATTAGTTCATAGGTGAATGACGTCAAAGGTCTTTTCTGCTTTTGTTATATACAGGTGAACGACGTCTCTATTTTTCACTATGGTTTGAGAATGGTAAAATTCACAGTCAATTCAATTCTTTTTGAAGTGATCAGCTTATATTTGTTTGTTTCAGTCACATGACTTGCACTATTATAATATAAATTAGCATTGATCGAAAATGAAATTCTTTAGAAAAAGCAATGACACAGAATGACAATGAAAAGAAATAATTAATGAAATGTTAAAATCACTGCAATTAATTAATTAACTGATGTATACTATTCAGGCATAAAATTTTAGAAAATTACGAGAAGAAAAGAATGAATAAGTCTCAAGATATTTACCCGCTCGGAACGGTTACTGTCAACCCGCCATATGGTAGCAAAGCAAAATGTAACTTCTCTGACAAGCCAACTGACAAGCAGGGTACAGAATTTCATGGGATTTATGCCACACATGAATCTTTCTATCTTCTAGATACAGTTGGAAATATTACACTAGGCTCCTTCTTTCTATTTCTAATCATTAAGTGCCCAGTGACAGTATTGTCAAGCTCAAGCAAGATGCATAGCTGTATTTTGTTCAGTCATAAAGGGCAGAGGTGGGGAATTATGTCAGACTTTTGCATCAGACTATAAAAATATGCTTTTCATTAATTATTTTTTATTTTGTTAGATTTTAAAATGTGTAATTTCCAAACAAATCAAGTTCGCCAGAAAGGGAAACTTTAGCAAAAGGACTTAAATAAGTTATTATTACTAAACACTAGGTTTGAATTTGAGCAATCGGATTTCTTCTTTCATTACAAAATGTTATTTTTCTCAAAAAATAAATGCATTTCACAAAATTTACTTTTACTTTTTACAAAATGAGCCCCAAGAAAAAAACCCTGCATTGACCTCTGTTAGTATAATTACTATAATGTAATATAAGATAAGAAATATAATTTCTTCAGACTTACATCAAGCTTTGTATATCATTTTGCATTATGTGGGAATATGTCCATTTCAGAAAAATATTGCAGTACTTTGCAGTTCCACTTCGAATGTTTTACTGTATATTTATTTGTTGGCCATATTTTCCTTTTCTCTCAATTACTGCAATGTAAACAATGTAAGTTCTATTCTGTGCTAAACTTTTCTCTATTGTATATTTTTCTTAACTTTATTCAAAACTTTTATAAAAACATTGCTACAAAAATGCTTGTAATAATAAATTATTCTTGTAATTGCATAATATTTTCTGAATAATTTGACTGTATATTGCATTTTGCTGACTGGTAAAAAAATAAAATAAAATAAAATAAATTCGGCTGGTAAGATTCTTTGATAATTCCTCACCACTGATCGAGGGGAGTTGGATGCCAGTAGCTTAAAGCCATGTTCCATGAGTTCATTGCAGTCCTGATGCTTCTTGAGGTCCTAGCATTGAATTCCAATGATACCTGTGACAGTGTTGCAGGCCTATTGCACGAAACAATTCTTGACAGCAGATAATGCTCTTATTCACCCAATGTTTTTTAACAGCCATACTGGTGTCATTAGTTGGAGGTTTTGACCAAATTCTTGTAGTCATGATACTTCCATGTATAATGATTGTCCCTGAAAATCCAAACTTTGCCTCAAACTTTCAAATACTATGCTCCATTTCATGATTGTCAACTATGGCACTCAGGGTTCGTAAATAGCATGATATTTTCAAAAATATCCAAAATTTTGATATATATCTGATATTTTTTATATATATCCAATATTTTCAAAACAGTCATCTTATTCATGACTATAAATATTTTCAGAGTTAATATAAATTCGAAATTAAAACATATGTCATTTAGCTTGGAACTTACTAAAACAATATTCTAAATGTCTTTTTCAAATTTTTTTTCATTTACTTAACAAAATTTAAAATCAACTAATTGAAAATCGACGCAATTTGCTTTTTACACTCGCAAAACACAAACTATTAAGATTTATTAATCAAGCTTTAAGAAGCTTTAAGAGCTTTTATACAACAAAATAATTTGTTTTTACTGAAAAATGTGAACATAAATATAGTAAGCTTGGTCTGCTTAACTGAACAAGACCAAAACAAGAAAAAATTATTTCTAATGAAGCTGCAAGTTTATCTAAATTTGCTAGTTTATCTTTCAGTGACTTTTCTAAGTAAATATTGCCCCACATAATTATTGATTCTACATTTAAAAATTCAGCTTCAAACATAAAGCTTGAAAATGTTTTTTGTTGGTGGGGCTAAAAAAGCTACTATAAGAACAAAAATTCTTTATCTACAGAACGACACAGCCAATAAGTTTAAAAATTCCTTTACACTTGTTTGACTGAAAATATCAAAAATATTATCCGCAATATTTTGAAAATAAATATCAAATATGTGAAAAAATCGAAAACTTCATGATATTTTGAAAATAAATATCGGATATATATCAAGATATATATCCATTGACATATATCACCGAACCCTGATGGCACTGCATTGAAAATGTCGTAACAAGCTGCCATGTATGTATTTTGCATAAGCTCATCTGTACCAGTTTTTCTGGCACTTTAGTATATATTTTTAAAATATTAGTATTCATCTTTAATATTTATTTATTTATTTGTTTATTAGAGGAGTCAAAGTCAAGCCTGTTATTGAAATCTGCTATATGGATGCTGACTGCATACATGTTTATCACATTCCTTTCATTACTTTTTCCCAACAGCAACCAGCCTGATATAGTCAGATATGTGTCTTGGAATGAATTTGTCTACCAGATGTTAGCAAAAGGAGAGGTAAAAATTAAATATATATACATGTTACTATGTATATACTAGTCTCAAATCTATAACCCTAAAATCAGAAACTCTGAAATCTGCATGCTCTGCTTATAATATAAACATTTAATTTTCAGTTTTTCCAAAAATAATACAATTACAAGATTATTATGACAAATATTTAATTTTTTAAATAAAAATGCAATTTTAAAATTAATTAATGAAACTTTTTTTTAATTAGTAGAAAGATAACTTTAAAGTATGTTTTCAGAAGACGACCCAATGTCAAAAACAAATACTGAGGCCTTTTCACAAAATTATATTTAATAAAAGGGGGATCCTTCGTAAAATTCCATTTAATAAAAGAAAACCTTTCATGAAATTCTATATAATGAAAGGAAACCCTTCACAAAATTTCATTTCATAAAAGTGAATTCATAATTTTTATCTTTCTAAGCTTTAATGTGTAATTTGCAAGCAAAACAAGCTCTCCAGAAAGGAAACTTTTAGCACTTACAAACATTAGTATTAAAAAATGTTTGGTTTGGGTTTGATTAACTGTTTCATCATAGACTTAACATTCACTTTATTTAAATATTTTAAAATCAATATTTCAATAATCAAACTTAAAATTAATTAATGTATTATTTTTAGTAATGTACTGAGTAGTTCTTTGGCCGAGTAGCCGAGTACCGAGTAATTGTGTGTAAGAAAAAATTGCTGATGTGAACATGAAGTGCACTTAGTGGTAACACTTCTATGTGTGTGTGTGTATGTGTTTATATATATTCATAAACATACATCTTGAGCATATAGTGTAATCATATTTTTTAAATTAGCTTCAGTTTTTGAAATTTCATTTATTTTGCACCTTTTAAAGACAATTTTAGTAAATTAAAAAATTTTAAAACATTAGCATTATTTAAAAAATATATATAAAAAAAGAATTGATATATAAAAAGTACAATATGAAATTAAAACTTTTAACCCATCATTAGTCATTTTGATACCTGAAATCTGTCAATCAAAAATGGTTATTGCTTACTGAACAAGTCCTTGAATAATGCAAAATGTTTCATATTTGCAAGTACCTTATTTTTTTTTAATTAAAAAAATTGGGTACTTTCATGTTATTGTGGCCCTTGAGGATGAATTGCCAAGCGACCAAGATTTATTGCTAAATTATGAAGCATATACAATATTATAATAATATATGATTTATATAACATTTTGTGATGCATATGGCCAAGTTATTAGTTATAAATAATGCATATATGATATATACATATGACATATGCATAAGATGTATACAGTACATATATGAATGTTTGGAGTATATATAATGTGTAAAAAAGATGCATTTATAAGCTTTTCAATGATTGTAGCAAAATCGTAGCTGCAACCTTGGTATAATTGTAATTGTGGGGACCACTATAACACTGCCAAAAAGGGTATTGGCTTTACAATTTCTTTTCATTTTTTGCATAATGTATAGCTAAAATGTTATTTTAGCAGTGGTCGCAGGAAGCACTTATCATTGATCAATAGTTAATTTCTAAACCATTAGTTTTAGAAGTATAGTTCCAATTGCAAAATGTTTCAAATGTTCTTTATCATATGATAATCCATTTACATTAAAATATCATTTAAAAAAATCAAAATTTAATTTTTATACATCTTTTTAGGTCTTGAGTTATATTTAGAAAAAATTTCATTTTTGTACGACCAAAACCTACCAAGTTATACAGTAATGTATAATTTTTATAATGATAAAATCTTTCAATTTATGTTGTTATTTCAGTAGAGTATTCTTGTGACAATTTGAAAAGACAATTTTAACATAGATTCATCTGTTCTGTTCTATTTAAAAGACCTGTTCTGAAAAGCAGAAACTTTATGTTATGTAACATTTTAAAAGCTGTTTGTCACTGCCATCAACAGTACTTTGGCAAAGTCACAAAAGTCTGCTAATATTACTCAGATACATTCACTCAATAAGAATTGCTGGAGTTTCAAATATATATTTTGAATTGCTGGAGTTTCAAATATATATATATATTTTTTTTTTTTTGCCTTGACCATGTTTATATCAAAATGTAAAAGTTATTAAAGCTAAATATAACAAGAAGATTTCTGTTTTATAAACTTTTCCATAACAGTATATTTCTGAAATTTTTATTATGAATTAATTTAAGTTTATTTTAAATTACCTGAAATAAACCAATACTAATGTGACAGTAAAAAAAAAATAGGAATTTTATATGTATTCTGCTAAAATAACTATTTTTCCTACAATTAAAAAAAAAAAAAAGCTGAAACTTTTTACTATCCCATAAGTGGTATTTTCTTAGATTTAATTGCACAAATATGCCCAAACATATCTACATATTTTTAATTACTGCAAATTATATTGTAATGTATGATAATTTTTTTTATTATTATTATTTAGGTAGAGGAGGTTGTGGTAAATTTTGATAATGATCTAGTTACAATCTACTTACATGATAATGCTGTAATCAAAGGCAAGAAGGTAAATAACTTTTTGTCATGTATACAAATTTACTTTTATAAAAATTAGTGCAATTTTAAATGATAATAAAGATGATGATAGTAATATAGTTAGTAATTGAAATAGTAATAATAATAATTACTTGCTTTGAAAGAAATTTTTATTTATTTATAAAATATGAAATGAAAAGAAAATAAAGTGCATGAATGCATTCATTGTTCATATTTTTCATTTTTAAACATTTATTATTGCAAATTTTATTAAAAATTGTCTTAATTACCATTCTATTAACTAATCCTTTTTTAAATCCAGGTTGAACACAAAACTTATCATATGAAAATTGCTGATACTGAGAAATTTGAAGAGAAACTCAGAGATATAGAAAGAAGTTTTGGTATTTTATCTGGGCAAGGTGTTCCTGTTATATATGAAAGGCATCAAGATTCAAGCTGGATAATCTTAATGTCTCTTATTGCTGTAGCATTATTTACACTAGCATTGATGAAAAATGTGCAGATCAAAGGACCTCAAACGATGGATTTTTTTGTAATAGTTTTGTTCTTAAATTACAGTTGCTTTATTCCTGTTATGTTATTTTTAATCTTTATTGGAATTATTATGTTTGGTATTTAATTGACAGACTAGGATAAACTGTACTATAGTGGATTCTTCATGGCCCAATGATATTAAAGTCATTTTACAGAAAATGATACTCTTTGAGAGGGAGAGAGAGAAAAAAATCAACCAAAAATTTTACAATTAATATCCACATTTCATCTCTTTCACTCCTTTTCAGATTTACATAGATAGTTGTATAATATTTTCATTATTTGGTGCTTAATTTATTTTATAAAGATGTAGGGGATAATTTCTGCAATCATATTGTAACTGAGAGTACAAATATACAATCTTTTATTTCATAATCCCATGCTTATTTCAGACATGCCACTTTTCTGCAGAAACATGGAATTCTGCTTTTTTGGCACTGGTTTTTATCATTCCTAGGATCAATGCAAATATGCATTAAAATCTGTTACCCCCCCCCCCTTTTTTTGGGAGTTGAAAATTGCATTATTTATAATGAATTTCTTTTATAAACTATTTCAAAATCAATACATATACGAAAGAGTATTATAATTATTATTGATTGATTATAATCAAGCTTTTGTGTTATCTTTATGATTATTCATTTAAAAAAATAGATAATTGGGATAATTATAACCTAATTTATAAACTAATTTATTCTGAATTAAATTATGCATAAAATTATATTGCATGTGTTTGCTAAGTTATTTAAAATTATGATGCATTGAAAATGTTTAATTTAAAGTTTTATAAAAAATTGAAACAGGCCATAAGTATTTTATAAATATTTATGTACAGAGTAGAACTTCCTTTTTATGTTCTGTTGTACTTTATAGTGAAATTTGCATATATATTAAGTTTTCTTGTATTTATATTTTTTCACTATTTACAGCTTGGTTCATTCAAAAATGTAGAAATGAGGTTATGATGTAATTTCATTATGTATAATTTTGCACTGCTTAATAAACAATCCAAATATATTTTTAACATACTCTAAAATTTTTTTATTACATAAAATTCTTAAATTAGTAATTCAGTTTAGTAAAAATACATTACATGATAGTAAATTAAATACCCTTTCATAAAAATAGTGGTATGTGGTTGTTTTAAATAATTTAAAATATAGATACTTACCACCAGGGTTCTCACTGTCGCTCGCCATTGCGCCAAATTGTAACAAAATGTTTCATTTGATGAGTAAATGAACGGTTAGACTCGCCAAATTGCAAATGCTCAACTCTTACTCTTTCTTTTTCTGTGTGTGTGTTTGTGTGTGTCAGTACAGGCAACACTCTTATTCGCATTATTTGAGTTCTCATTGCAGAACCATCAATTTAGGAGAAAAAAGATTTCCTTCTACGAAATTATCTGCTGCAACTTTATCCTATAACATGCAACATGCTACAATTTGCCTCTACATTCAGTGGACTGTTAGAGGGGTTTCAACATGATGAATACAACAAAAACTAAATTGAGAAATTGAATATATGTAAGAGATATCAATAATGTCATTTAAGTATGTGTGAATGGGTCCAGTAGGCAACAATACAATTTCAGGTAGCTTTTAATACAAAAAAGTATAAAGCTACCTATTGCAGCCGTTCGGAGGAAAGCAGTTCCAGAAAATTTCGATATATTTTCACCGATCATGACCCCCAGACCCCAAAACCACCCTCCGTTCAAATGTTGATATATATATATATATATATATATATATATATATATATCTGACCTATGTCATGTCATACGATAACGCTCGTATTTATAAATTGATTTTGATGAAACTAATTGTGTGTATTAAGGTCACCAATGTCTCGACCGAGTTCGTTGGCCAGCTTGGTCTGCCATTTTGTTTCAAGATGGCGGCCATTTAAAAATTTAAAACTAAAATAAATATACAAAAAAATTAAAAATTAAAATTTATTTTTTAATTACGTGTTAGGCCTTGATACAAGGATTCCAGAGCATTTTTTGGTTTACCTCTATCTTAAAAAATGGCTGAGATAGAGCAGTTTGAAATTCTAGGGTGGCTGACATTTTGAAACAAAACAGCACGTTAACGCGATTACTCGAAATTATTTTCTTTCATTGTTGTAATAATTTTCCCAATCATTCGCATAAAACTATATATTCATATCCATTAGCGCCAAAATTGGCGACAAAATTATCGAAATTTGTGACATTTGGTGAAATATCGCCAAATTTGGCGACCAAAATAAGTCTTTATAAATGAAGCCAATTTGGCTATTGCTCAATAATTTGGCGAATTCCTTATTCAAATTCAGTATTAACGAATCTTTTGTAAACGTTTCTTTGCATTTTAACTTGCTGTTTTTGTGTAACCTTAACTAAAATTTTAAAATGAAGATATAGGAAAGCTACCTTTTCCTCCCGGTACAGGCCGGAAGGACTTTTGAAATTGCTTTTGAAGTTTTCGCTTCAATAAAAAGCTGAAGACTTCTAGAAAAATAAAGTTGATTTGAATGTGACATATATTTTGTTGTTTATAATTTGAATTTTTCAGAATTCATTAAATGTATAATCTTAAAATCCTGAGTTAACTTGGGTTGGAAAGTTTTATTTCATAGCATTTTAATGAATAAAATCATGTGTGGAATTTTCCCCTTGATTGTGCAAGACATTTAGATTATGCTGTTTTTTAATAGTTTCTGTAGCAGATAGTTAAATTTAGATGAATAACTGATCTATGAGCAGTTACAAAAAATTAGGTTATTTTAGGAAAAAAACTAAACTTAACCTGCTTCCTACTATCCGTTAAGGGATCACAGCCTACAGTGCTCGGCCCTGTTTTCTTCACCATGGGCTCTGAGAACATATGCCCTGGTCAGGTAGTCAGCCTAACGTGAGAAATTCAGTGTTTAGCTCCCAAGCAAGCTTGGTATTCATTTTATCGACTCCGAAGGGATGAAAGGTTGGAGATTATTTTAGACATATTGAAAAAAAGGGTACATTAAGAGGTTAAAGATTCAAGTTTTAGTGTTTCATGATGCTAAAGTTTTTTTCATTTGGGTAGTTTTTTATTTCTGCTTAGCCAAATTGCTAAGATTTGTCAAAAGTCAGCAAGAACTTTGCTTACACACCACTTCATACTACAGGCTTTAGGAGTCAATAATCTAAGCCTGTATGAAGGTGCATAAATTCACAAATAATGTAGGATTAAACTGGGAGGTAATGTTTATTAAATGACCTATATATTTCACATAAAGGTTTAATATATAAACCAGGATGCATTTTCATGTGTTATAGTCATTAATACACTTTAGATAAATTGTGTAACTTTCAATTGAAAGATTATCTTAATATTAAATTCAATGTATTTAAAAATTATCTTTTCGGAGCCATGTATGTTCCCAAAGAATAATTATTTCATGATTAAATCTGTTAATTTATTCATAACAACATAATTAAACTTGTCTGGAACTAAAAAAAATTAACATAATAAAATAACATATTAAAGTTTTTAAACTTTTAAAATATCTCAATACAGAGCCACAATATTGCTTTCGAAAATATAAACATTTTCATAAATCAAGATACAGCACAGTTTTAAGAGACACTCATCTCAACTGAACATAAAAAAAAACATTCTACTCAGCCACACCAAGAATCTGTCAGTTGTGACTAAACGAGGCCAAACGCCATACCATAATCAGGAGTGATTGTGTTCAGGTATTTTTTTCATGTTCAGTATCGAAATTCCGGTTTTTCTGATAATTAAATTCATAAAAGAAGACTAAAATATCAATTTCATATGATTGCTAAACATAATTAAAATTCATAATTTGACCTCCCTGTAATAAATTAATTATATGTTCCCTCTCCATACAGATACATTTTCTTACTAAAATTTCAGGTATTTTTTCATGAACTCACAATCAGCCCTGCGATAATACAATTAGCTTTATGGTGCTATATCCAGAATTCATAAATATCTCATTTCTTATTTGTAGCAAATAGCATACACCTAGTTTTCATACTTTAAAAATTACAAAATATATAAAGTAAAAAAATAATTATTATACATTATTATAGGATTTAACTTTAGCTCCATTTTTTATATCTAATCACTCATGATGAGTTTTAAAACTGATAAAATGCTGGTGTAATCTTAAATATGAGTAACTGGCAACAAACAGAGTTTAGAACAATTCATCCAAAATTTTTATGCATAATATTTAAAAGTCATATAAAAACTAAATTAAAAGATTTTTCAAAAGTAAAATAAATTAATTAATTAATGAGTAAGCATTTTTGTATGTTTTGTAGAGCCTGAAAACAAATTTAAAATTATTAACAAACTTCACGAAAAATTATACTGGAAAATGCAATGGGTCTACTACTTTGATTAAATTTTTTTACATACTTTTTGATGAAATATCTTTTAAAATTGTATATTTTTTCTTTTGAATAGTATAAGGAATTTCAAATATTCATATTTTTCTTCCTTTCTTTTTTAGTCTCAGTTAGGCAGAGCAAAGTTTACTATTGTTGATTCATTAACTGGCTCCGGCAAAGGAGTACAATTTAAAGATGTTGCTGGTTTAAAAGAAGCTAAAATAGAAATAATGGAATTTGTAGATTATTTGAAACGCCCAGACAAATATAAGGTAAATAATGTTGCTCATTTATTTTTTATTTTATATAATAAAAATGTTACAAAAAGGCATACAATTAATCTATCTGAAACTTTATTTATTTTTTTATTTTAAAATTTGTGATTGATATTTGTAATCCCATTTGGCTATCATAAAAACCTATTTTAAAATTTTGAAAACTAAATTTTAAAATAATGGTAATACATATAAAAGATAATATACTGTATACTTCTTATATTCAGATTCATTATATAAAATGTTTATATCTATTCATCATATTGTTAAATATATAATTATTTTTTAAAGATTATTTTTTTTAATTTTTTGGTTAGGTTCTTGGAGCTAAAATTCCTAAAGGTGTTCTCTTATTAGGACCTCCCGGTTGTGGTAAAACTATGCTTGCTAAGGCTGTAGCAACTGAAGCAAAAGTGCCATTTTTAGCTATGGCAGGGTCTGAATTCATTGAAATGATTGGAGGCAAGTTTTTTTATTATTATTATTTATTTATAACAGTTGTTTTATCAGGGTGATTTTTTTTAAAAATACTAAATTGTTGCCGTATAACTCAGATTCAATAACATATTGACAAGTGAGTGCTTTTTAGAACTCATTACCTGGTATTGTTTTGAAATTCTTATCTATTTCTACAAAATCTGTCATTCAATAAAAATTATTTTTCTGAGTCATTGAATTATTTTATTAAATTTCTGACAAATGATAAGATTTACCGTATAAAAATTCAGAGTGATTATAAAAAAAAAAAAACTTGGATGATATATGAGTCCATAGCGACCATACCGTTCAAGGAAATGGAATGCCCTGTATGTCAGGATTTACGTCACTGTGGTTTATATCAAAATTCCTAAAGGAAAAAAAAATAATTTTATTCATTTATTTATTACATAAAAGTGTGTGATAAAACTTATGTATATATCTCTCTATATCAAAAAAAGTAACTGCCGCAGCCGATGAAGATTTTGTACCTTGAAGTCTTTCTTGACTAATATCCAGAAACCTATTGCATATAAAAATATGAAAATTGGTAGTTTTATAAAGAAATGTTCGATAAATACGCTGAAGCAGACAGTTTTTAAATTGAAGAATTATTTTAAGAGATATTTAATATTAAAGATGGCTTTAAAAAGTTTTATAGAAACGAAAACTATGCACAGGAATTTAATCATAATTTATAAGGATATCGTTGACAAGCTTGCAGTGTGCAAACTACAATTATTTTTTTAATTTGAGTAATTTGTTTAGGTAATATTTCAATTTTTTATTCAAAAATTTCATTATTTTGGTGAAGATTTATTTCATATTTCATAAAATCCATTATTTGAATGATTGCCAATTTGTAAAATAGCTTACATAATAATATTCCCTTTCAGTTAAGAAATGTATATACACTTGACTATTAAAAACAGAAATAAAACTTTAAAATAATAATTAAATGATCACGTGTTAAAAGCAGTAAATGAAGAAAATTACGTTATAAAAAATATACTTGCGCGTGAATATTAAAAAGTGAAATAATTAAATTATTATGCGTTTTCAAAGCATTAAGTAGGGTAAGATTAATTTTTTTAGACAAAATATTTTACCTATTATTGCAATTTTAAAACAGTGTAATTAATAATATTTCCCTTCAATTAAAAACTATATTTTTACATTTAATAATTACGTTTAAATCAACAAAATAACTAATAAATTGGTAAATTATAATTAAAAATACAGAAAAAGGTTAAATTAAAGATCACTCAATGACATAATTAATACGCGGAACGCATCGGATATCAATTGAATGCGACACCACAGATATGCACTTTTGGCTTTAAATCCTATATTTTGGCGACAGTTCTTTTCTTTTATAGATGAGATAATGGAGAAATACCCAATTTTCTATAGCATTATTATAAAATTTCCCAATTCAGCGACATTGCTTACTTAACCATTTTGCACAGAGTTTGTTTAAATGATTTTTTTTCCTTTTTATATATTTAGTTTATATGGAATGTATCCTTTGTTTTACTTCATTTCTATTATTCTATGGTAGATATATTTTTGCAACCTAGAGATATAATATGATGGTGTTTATGTCTTAATATTTCATCTTTTGTACTTTTCAGTCATCTGTAACATGAACTTATGTACATATCTATATATATCTCTCTATCTATCTTTATACACAGGATATTTCAAAACTCCATTTACAAATTTTGAGAGAAGATAAATAACGTTAGCATGAATCCTATTCATATAGAAAAGTATGGCTGGAAATGATACATGGCACAATACAGCAGCTCTTTGATTTGGTGTGTAGAGCCACATACAATTTATTAAGAGTATGGCTCTCATATGCTTTATGTAGCATTGATTTCTGTGTGTGGTAAACCTCCAAGGTCATTACATATGAAATGCTCATTGCTTCTGACATGATTTTATGACAATTGTCATTACTGCTTTTAAAATTGTCCCCGGTAGCAGAAAAAATGCAATGTTTAAATGTTTTTTAATATTAAAATATATTAACAAAGTCTTAAATAACTCTGATAACTGTTTACTATGTCTAAAATTTCTATTTTTTAAAAAACTGTCTGATAATGTCCTAATTTTTTAATAATTGATTTAATTTTCCTAAAATTTTTAAAGCAAAATTAACTTTCTGAAACAAAATTTAATTTTCTTTCAAAAATCGACACTTTTTTAAGAAAAAGAATTAAAAACAATTTGGTAAGTGTGATCGAAGATCACACAAAGGGTTTTGTTTAATATTCCTTTCTTTAATAAATCCAAATAAATTTCATTTTCCAAAAAAAAAAAAGTTATGCTTTTTATAAAGTAAAAATTTACCAGTCTATTTCTTGTTTTTTTAAAAATCTGAACCGGTTCGATAGCAGGCAAAGTCTGCTATTATACTCTGTCATAATAATATCTGTCACGTGGACAAAATGCGATGTTAAAATAAATCTATTTCAAAATTAAACATGTTGTATAGAGACCTTCAAAATGTTAAAATATGCCAATATTTCCATAATCGGGTTTTTATCATGATTCAATATGTTCCTCAAACTCATATGAAGTTATAATCACTTGCTGATGTCATATCTATTTGCTTTCTCTATTACTCATATTGATACTCTCTTTGTATTACTCTCAAACATTTGAAAAAGTCCGTTAAACTTCCAGTATGACATCAGATTAATTTTCTTTTTAATTCTCTAATGAGATCATATTAACCTGCTTTCTGTACTTACACACACTCATACTCCTTGTACTATTGAGAAATGTTTGAAAATTTCTGTTTCATTACCAAAATGACGTCATATTAATATTTTTTCAATTGGTGAAACTTTTTTTTCATTTTTCACATGGAAATCTTTCAATAGAAAATTAATTATTCTAGAAAGAATTTTATTGTGGATTTTTAATTGTTGGCAACTGCTATAACGAAAAATGATTAAATTTAATAGGAAAAGGCTAATAGATTTTTTTTTTTAATTTCTCTATATTAAAATAATATGATTTTTTTTAAATTTTATGATTTTCAGCTTTGTAGTTGTTATTCAGCTATAAGTACATAAAATTTCAATTCTGTAAGTTATATTGTTTCTAAGAACCGGCTCTGTGACGGACCGACAACTTAGCGGGACAAATAGGGTTTTGTGAGATGAATGAAACCCTAAAAAAGGAATTAGCATGTGTACTAAGCAAGGTAGCCTGTTTATCTCTTTGTCTGCTGTCAGAGAGCTGCCGGTCACAAGTGCTTTTTGCCAGTCTTTTCATATTGTTCCTACTTTGCTGACTGACTGATAGTTGTTATTTACATTGTTCATTTTATATGGCCATATAAGCTATAAGTTTGAAATATAAACTAATACTGTAGGGTAAGTACTGACCTATTAATGGGAAATACATTTCACTGCCAATGGTCATTCGGCGGCTAAAGTGTTAATAGTATACATTCTTGTCCTGTTGCGATTGCTGCCCATTCATGTTCAATTGATTTGAGTATTTTTGAAGAATTGCTAAAGACTCTGTTTCAAACAGAGAAGTTCTACATCAAGTTTGCACTCACATGATTGCTTTGTTGTATTTTGCTTGATTGGATTTTTTCTTTGAATGTTAATAGCTAAATACTCTCTATAAATCAACATCAGGGTTCCTACACGACTGGAAAATATGGAAAACAGGGAATTGTCAGGGAAAATGACAAGTGCTCAAACAGTCATAGAAAAGTCAGGGAAAATCGCATTTTTTCCCTAAACGTAGAAAAGTCAGAGATTTTTAAAAAAGAAAAATATCCTGTCTGTGTCAAGATTCTTCTGAGTTTCGAATTCATTCTGCATAAAATTCAATTTTTTTACTAGCAAGTAGTGTTTTTGCTACATTCATATTAGGTAGCTTTCAATACAAAAAAGTATAAAGCTACCTATTGCAGCCGTTCGGAGGAAAGCAGTTCCGGAAAATTTCGATATATTTTCACCGATCATGATCCCCAGACCCCAAAACCACCCTCCGTTCAAATGTTGATTTATATATATATATCTATATCTGACCTATGTCATACGATAACGCTCGTATTTATAAATCAATTTTGATGAAACTAATTGTGTGTATTAAGCTCACCAATGTCTCGACCGAGTTCGTTGGCCAGCTTGGTCCGCCATTTTGTTTTAAGATGGCAGCCATTTAAAAATTTAAAACTAAAATAAATATACAAAAAAGTTAAAAATTCAAATTTATATTTTAATTACGTGTTAGGCCTTGATACAAGGATTCCAGAGCATTTTTTGGTTTACCTCTATCTTAAAAAATGGCTGAGGTAGAGCAGTTTGAAATTCTAGGGTGGCTGACATTTTGAAACAAAACAGCACATTAACGCGATTACTCGCAAATTATTTTCTTTCATTGTTGTAATAAATTTCCCAATCATACGCATAAAACTATATATTCCTATCCGTTAGCGCCAAATTCTTGCCAACATGGCGACATTTGGTTAAATATCGCCAAATTTGGCGACCAAAATAAGTCTTTATAGATGAAGCCAATTTTGCTATTGCTCAATAATTTGGCGAATTCCTTATTCAAATTCAGTATTAACGAATATTTTGTAAACATTTCTTTGCATTTTAACTTGCTGTTTTCGTGTAACATTAGCTAAAATTTTAAAACGAAGATATAGGAAAGCTACCTTTTCCTCCCAGTACAGGCCGGAAGGTCTTTTTTTAACATAATGATGTTTTAGCCATACAAATTTGTTCTAAATTGGTGATACTTCGGCGAAAGAAATATTAAGCCATGTTAAGGTGGCTAGGACGAGATATCATGAATAAGAAAAAGAAAGAAAATTATAAAGCAAGCAAAACAGAAAAGCTGTAGCTAAAATTAAATTGTTAAAAGACAAGAAATTGAAAGTTACATAACAAACTGTTTCTGAAACAATACAATCAAATGACAAGGTAGTAGAAATATCAAAAAATATTTGAATGTTTGATATGTGAAATCTAATTATATCAATAAAATGTTACTTTGAATCCATCCAAATTGTATTTTTTAAATTATTTTTCATTTTTTATATTTTAAATATCAAATAATAGATTTTTAGTTTGAATTGTAAATATAGATTACTTTTATTTTCAGAGGTATATCTAATCATTATGATCTAGAATTGTTATTCGCATTTCTAAAAATGTTGTGAATTAAGTGCATGGAATTGTAGGAAAAAATGGTCTGGAAAACACCTGGAAAAGTCGGGAAATTTTGTTATTCAAATAGAGTATGAACCCTGAACATTAAAAATTGACAACCATGGCTTAACCAAGTTAAATACAGTTAAATTAATCTTTAAACCGTACATTAAATGTCCTAACAAATTTTAAAAATGGTGTTTTAAAGTTTTCAAAAATTCCTTCTTAGACCTGTGCAGAAAAAGTTTTCTGTGTGTATTTTCACATTTGCCAAATGTTTATAAATTTATATTTTATTTCTTATTTGGCTTACCATTACTTTCTTCGATCTCAGGCTTAGTACAGCCTTATTGAAGTCACAAATAAATTTTGGTTTGTGAGGCTGGTACTGCACATTGAAACAGAAAATCCTGTTATTGGGATATTGGCAAAATCTTTGGCTATCTGTGTATCATCGATGTATTACACATAATCATAAATTTAAACACATTATGAAACTGCATTCTATGTCTATCAGTTATTATGCTATTAATTTGCCTTTGTGTCTGTTCTATCTTCTAAAGGTGGGGTTTCCAGTCATGTTTTCTATGTGAATATGATATATATCAATATTCCTTACATCCCTTCAAAATTTTGAAATAATCTATATATTGGACATGTTTTAAAATAGAATATGCTTTTTATTTTGACAGCTTTTCTTAAATATTGTACAATTTTTCAAAAGCATTTAATGGTATTCTGGGTATATTTTCTAGGGCTTGGTGCTGCTAGAGTAAGAGACTTGTTTAAAGAAGGTCGAAAGCGAGCACCATGCATAATTTACATTGATGAAATAGATGCTATTGGGAGAAAAAGAAGTGGAACGTAATAATTTTTTTTTTAAATTATTATTATTATCATCCCTTTTTTTCACTTACTAAATTACAGAAATATATTGTAATATTTAAGTTATTTTATTTTATTTTGCTTATTTATTTGTGAAAATTTCAGAATTTTCATTGCATAGTAGAGTGTTGCTCCTCTAAACTAAAATTGAGCAATACAAAAAGATGCCATTTTAGATTGGAAGTTATGCTTTTATTGCTCTTTATATAACCATGCAAATTAAAGTTACTTCAGTGTGATTTTGTATTATATAAACTAACTATTATCACTCTAATTTTCCATGATACATTTTTTGATAGACTTTTTAGTAGAAGTAGATTGTTATTAAGTTAAAGTATTGAGATTGCTAAAAAATAGTTCTGGAAAGGGGGGGGGGGGAGTGAATTTAGAATTCAGCAGGATGTTCTATAATACCTATTTTAAACTTTTTCATAGTAAGTTGGTAAATCTTTGATAGCATTTATTTTTTTCTTTTTCATTTAGCCAGGTATACAAATTTTCTACAGATTTGTGATTTTCTTTTAACTTGTTTCATACTTATCTCAGATCCTTAATTTTCCTCACAATTTATTTTTGTTATTTTCTATCTCATTCTGGACTTAAGCTCTGTATATTTACTCTTTTTTTTCTCTCTGTTCTCTGTCTATTTTTGACCTTTCAGCATCTTAGATTTTTTTCAGCCTTATTGAAATTGTATATCAAAGAACTTATGAGTTTTCATGTAATGGTTTGTAGTGTAGTGTTGCTTGAAATTTAAGCAATAAGCACAAAAATTAAGATAATTTGACAGAAGAATCTCCAAGCCCCATTTTTCTATAGGTTACAGGCCAGCAGGAATACCATTTAGCAAAAAAAAAAAAAAAAGAGAGAGATTTTCCAAAATGTATCAGTCATAACAGGTTAGACTTTAAAAAATAATAATAATAATAATAATAGAAGTTGCACAAAAGCTGTAGCTTGTCAGATTTAACTAAAATAGAAACATTATCATTAATTAAACACTTTAGGCACAGAAAGAAATAATTATCAATAATATTTGCTAAAGCTTTGCTACTGCAACATTCTCAAAGTGTGACATATTTATCCTCACTGAGTACTTTGGTGAATTTTGAAAACATGTGCACAAATAAAACTGTATAAATTGCTTCTCAGATGTTCAAAAAAAAAAAAAAAAAAAAATTCCAAATTAAAATTTGTTTTTCTCCCCTCCTTGAAGGAAGTTCTGAAACGGGGTCCCTGCAGGGCCAGTACAAAGATAACTGTAAATAAATAGCTTTTTAAGTTCTCAGATGTTGAGTACATAAATGTCTTATTTTGCGAAAACCTGTTTTTTTGTTGTTATCAATTGTTAAATAAGCTAAAAATCTTATAATATTCTATAATCTGCTCTAAAATTTTCATTTGTTGATATAGATTTAAAATTTTAAGTAGGTGCACTAGTACTTAAAAAATACTTAACAGTATAATAGATTATTTTGGTAATAATTTTAATAAAAAATTCTTTTTCGTGTAGTATGTTTGAAGTTTTAGAAGAATTTGACTAAAATTCGGTATATATTTAACTTTTTGTAAAATGATAGCATAACTATGAATTTGTTGATCCATATTGTTCTTATTGTTTTTACAAAACTTCAATATCTGAAATATTATTTCCTTTATGTAGATCATCAGCAGAAGGTGTTACAGGAGAAGGAGAACAAACGTTAAACCAACTTCTTGTAGAGATGGATGGTACTTTTTTGTTGTTTTTGAACATACATGTGTGTATTCTTTAGATACAGGATTACAACCACAAAAAATTATTCTTTTATAAACTTACTAGCTGATCCACCTGGCATTGCACAGTCCCATAAAAAAATAGTACGAAAGGCGAAAACACTAAAAGTTGCTGCACAAAACTGTTCCACGTACCCTGAAGTGAAAGTAAATTCAACATGACCCCATCAAATGTCTGGGTCATTTAATCCAAAGTAGGTCAGTTTTTGGCCAAAATTAAGTTGCTGTCTGCTTTTCACAAAATTTGCATTTTCCGAATCAGAAAAATAAACTACATATATACTGTGAGTTTCGAATGAATACCCCCAATAGTTTTCTTAATATTTCAGGATGAGTGAAAATAAGAATATTCTGTTGTCTGGGATTATCAAATCATTAATTTTCTTTTGCGGTTTTTATAAAAATAGCTATTTTTGGCACATGTGCAGGAAAATCTTATAGTTCTACTACAAGGGGCGCATTCTGTTCTAAACAAACCTGTTTCTGCAAGAAACTCCTTGTCACCGTATAACAATCGTGCTGTGCACACACTGAAAATTTTTTAGTTACAATTTTCACTGCCAGGGGGCATCAAATCTATATCTTAATTAGTTATCTATATCCTAATTAGTTCATGTTAAGTTGAATGAACCAATTTCCCATTGAAATTAGTCCCATAGAATTTGAGAAAATAAATCCCCTCCATCTCCCCAGAGATTAATACTCATAATAGTGGTAACCAAGGGCTGAAAAAATTATACCTGGAGTACCTGGGAGACTTGGAAAGAATGTTAGAAAATATTTCATTTGAATCAAACCAATATTAAATACAAAATCTTTTAGTTCCACTTTCCACCGCCATGGAGCATACTCTGTTCACTGTAAAAAAAAATTCGGAAAAGTTTCCGGTAGGAATAGGATTTCCAGTTGCCCGTATAGTACAGGAAACTTTTCCGAAACAACACGGAAAAAAACGAAAGTTTTTTCTTTCCGTCAGGAAACTTTTCCCGTTTGATTCAGAAACTAATCTTTAGACACAGAATAAATTCCTGGGTTTTACGGAAATCTTTCCATTCACATAAAGAAACGTTTTGGAAGAATGGAAGAATAGATAGAAAGTATTCCGTTTAAAAAAGGAAAACTTTCCATTCACATAAAGAAACGTTTTGGAAGAATGGAAGAATAGATAGAAAGTATTCCGTTTTAAAAAGGAAAACTTTCCACTCACATAAAGAAACGTTTTGGAAGAATTGGAGAATAGATAGAAAGTATTCCGTTTTAAAAAGGAAACTTTTCCGAATCAGTCAGTAAACTAATCTTCAAAAAATTAAAAATTCCTGTGTAGAATAGAAACTTTTTCTTTGCTTTACGGAATTTTTTTTCATTATGATCGGAAAATTTTCTGTATTGTAAAGAAACTTTTGTTTTAAAGAGTAGGAACATTAACAGATGAAAATATTGCTTTTGGACACTGTTTTGATTTCCTTTTATCTCAATTAAATATTATTAAGAACTTTTTTGAATACATACACACATTTTAAGTATTTGTTATCATAAAATGCATTACATGTAATGCATTTTATGATAACAAAATGCATTTTATGATACGAAATGTGTGTATGTATTCAAAAAAGTTCTGAGTAATATTTAATTGAGATAAAAGGAAATCAAAACAGTGTCCAAAAGCAATATTTTCATCTGTTATTGGTCCTACTCTTTATAACAAAAGTTTCTTTACAATACAGAATCAGCTTGAAATTTTATTTATTTGTTACAAGTATACTGATGCGCTCATGGGTATAATATAACTAAATATTCAGATGATGCTAAACCGCGTTGAATTCAGAGCCTTTTCTGCGGCTCCGGCGGGGAGGAGGGGGGGGAGGAATTATATATTTCCTTTTTGGAAATTGCACTTTTTAACCATTAAAAGCATAATATCTCAAATCTTCTGGGGGGGGGGGGAATTTCAATGTTCCAGGGGGGTCCCAGCGGGCCACCCCCTGAATTCAATACTGTGCCAAACAACTGTTCAATATTACTAAAAAAAAGGGACAAGCCTGTATCCTCAAAAAGCTCAAATTTATTCCACTGGGTGTAGCACAAGTATGAAACATGTTCTATGCATATGAGGTGTATGCAACTACTTTGAAGTTTATTGTTGCTGGAAAGAATTTCTATAGCTATATTTCTAAAACAAAGGACATACAAAACCTATCTTTTTAAATCATAATATTGCCCACCCCTCCTTAAAAAACAGAAATAGCCATATTTGACTGAAAATTATCTTCTTCCAATAGTAGGTTTTAAAAAAATAAGCTTAGGGGGTCGTCATCATTCTTAAATTGTACCAAACTCCAACTTTTCAATACATACACCTAATTTTGACATTATACATTTTTTTTTTCTGTAAATTTCTCCCAAGGATACGAAACAAGAAATCACTTAGTCAAGTGGTTTAAGAAATATGAAGGTTTAAAATTTGGAAGTCTTAATGTGAAATTAATTTGCAATTGATGAAAAACAAATTGCAATGCGGGTAGCTTTTTAAGCGTAATTCAAAAACTACTTGACATAATAATTTTGGATTCGCTTATTTGAAGATTTTCAAAATCTATTTGTTAAAATTGTATAGATTATGTTTAGTTCTCTCATATATATATATATAAAATGTATTTTTAAATTCATTTCAAAAAAGAAAAAAAAATAACCTATGAATTTTTAGTAGAGGTGGATTTCTGGAGGCTTCAAATATGCAAATCCAAAATCACAGATAGTTGGTAAGTAGTTTTTGAGTTATGCTTGTTAAAACATAGAATTATATGAGACTTATTTCTCAATTTATCAATGTATTTATCAATGCTGTAACTATTTGAGTTTTCACGATAGTTCACTGGTCTTTTTATATGAGTTGCCCTATAGTATTGCTATCAAATCATAACAAAAATGTTTGCTGTAGTTTGCGCATGCGCAGTTAAAATTAATTTCATAAAAATACCTATATCTCATCAAATATTCAATATATTAATATTTTAATCACAGTATACTATTTCTACGATTCTTTGTCAAGTTTTTGGAAAGTGGTGTTAAATTTGGCTGAAAACTCTGCATGTTATAAAAAAAACTTTTGAATTTTTCACAGAAACGTTAATATATTCACGAATATACATGCTATACTTACAAAAAGTGCACACAAATGTTGAACAGAACCTACATAGTCATTTACTACAGTGACAGACCATTTTTAGCATTTTTCGTTACTTGGGTGATCGAAAATATTATTTTATTATTAAAGTTATTATCCCCCCCCCCCCCATAGTTGTCCTCGCGATAAAATATTCACTGAAAAACATCAAGTCAAACATGTTCTTTACATCCTCAAAGCTTAAGGGCATTCCGGGCATTTCCTCACGAGTTTCAGTAAGATAATCGACGAAACGTCTGAAATCGGTCACTGCCCCTTAATTTCTGGACACCAGTGTAATATCAATAAAGTAAATCTAAAAACTTTTGAAGCCATGTAACTTATAAGAATATACAGAATTCAGCTAATCCTAATAAATAGCTTGATGATAAACAAATTTTAGAAGCCATGCAATTTGAAAATGTACAAGACTTTGAACTTGAAGCTCAACTGAAAATTATATAACAAAAAGCCTTGCTAAATGAAAATCTTTTTTAAAAACAGGGTTCGTGATTTTACTTATTTATTTAATCAAAAAATCATATATATTTTTAATTATTTAAATCAGCTATTTTTTTAAATTCAAAATACAATTTTAAAATTATACATTTTACAGTAAAATAAACTTTACTAAATAATTAAAATTAACAATTAGAAGTGTCCATTTAAATATATTTGAAATTTAAAAAATATATAGAAACTCATTCACTTGGTTAAATTAAAATATTTTAATCATATAAATAGTTAAAAATATACAGTTTAAAAAAATGGAGCTACAGAAAAAGATTTAATTTAGAAATGTGAATTTTCTTTTACTTTTGAAAACATGAAATAAATAAAACAAATTGTCTTGTGTCATCACTTATTTACAAAAACTGCAATTTAACAGATATCCTATTCTGTATAAAATACATATACCACCTTGAATTACCCCTTTGATAAAATAAAAAGCATATGCACTCTGCATTACTAAAAGCTAAAGCTTTTTGTTCTGACCAAATTTCTTTATTCATTTAATGAATTTAGAGCATATATTAAACACACTTAAGATGGTTATGATTATATTTTATAAATTTCAATGGATATGAAAAAAATATTCTTTGTTATTAAAATGTTTGAAAAGAAACACCAATTTTCCAGCTTTATGAGTTCCTAAACGATTACAGAGTTTACAGTGAATTAAAGTTTGATTTATTTGAATTTAAAATAAAAATAATTAAATCAGACCTTTTTTTAAGATTTTAAAACTTTAGTTGTTTATGAGTTTACATTTGCAAGTAATTGAAATTGTATGAAAAAAATATATATAACATTTCAAAGTATATTACTTACCATGCAATCTTTATTTTCCGAATCTTTCCATAAATAAATTACGTTGGAATATTGAACCATTTGTTATTTACATGTGCACAATGAAGTCATGAGATATCTACATAAATATCAATAAATATACTGTTGACTGACCTATATTTATTTTACTATATTTATGAAGTCCAGTTGCCTGTAAAAATTTATGTATATTTAAAGTCAAAATTTTATCATCATTAATGACAAAGAAAGAAATGTTTGTGAGTCTTTTATTCTTCAATGGCAGATCACTTAATAGAAGAATATTAAAAATTACAAATAATTCAGGAAAAATATATAAAAAATAAGTGTCTATTTAATAAAAAATCTGACTTCGCAAATGTGTATGTGCTATTTTTTTCAAACTTAAACTTAGTAAAATAAATCAATCGCATTTAATCTGCACAAACATTAAATTGCACATACTAACAAAATACTATTTAAAAATATATATATAAGTTACTCGATCTTTTTTTTTCTGGCTAACTACAAAAGACAGAAAAAATAAAACAAACATTTATACTGAAAAATAACATTTATACTGAAAAATAACATTTATTTGCAACAAAACTATAAATCAAAATGTTATAATGAATAAAAATTACAGCAATACTGATATTACTTCCATTGACAGTTCTTGCCTCCGAATAGCTGCACTTAGTAAAAAAGTAGGCCTAGGTTCTTTAATTTCTTCCAGGCCTTAATTGATTACACAATATGATGCTACCAAAACAAAATTGTCCTAGGACATTTCTCCGAAAAAACTGTCAAACCATCAATATTATTCGAGAACAGCATGATTTCCTTTCTTACATCATCATTCGCTACTAAGCAAGGATGATATGCTCTAGCTGGAATGCGACACTGATCACTGCAGTATTATCCTGCAATAATAACAATAATAATATTAATATATTTTTATTTTACTAATTTCTAGTGATCATGTATATTTAATGGGACAAAAACAGCACAACAGCAATGAATGATTAAGAGGACTCTTCGTCTTCAGCGATAAGTATTTTTAAGAGCATAAAATTTAAAAATTTTCCTTTAAGTAAAAATTTCAAATTTCATAAGTTTTAAAAGTACTTAAAAATTAAGGAAATTTTTTAAAATGTACAATTTAAAAATGTTAATTTAAAGATGCACATTGGACATCTGCTTTCTGCTGGTGAAAGCTATATTTTGATAATTGTATAAGGGAATTTACTACCTCTTTAAAATTTACATAGGTTACCATGGGATTTCACGATCAGCATTAAATGAAAAAAAATGGTGCCACAGTAATATAATAGAACTAGTGGGTAAGTGTGATCGAACATCGCTCAAAGGGTTTCGTTTAATATTCCTTTCAAAACACTTTGTCCTTTGTTTAATAAATCCAAATAAATTTCATTTAGCATCAACAACAAAAAAAACTCATGTTTTTTATAAAAATTTACCGGTTCTGCATGAAAACCCATTTCTTTAAATTAGGGGGTGGAGAATAGCCCCGTTCCCTCTCTTTATACTTCACCAATTAAACTTAAAAACTGATCAGGGAAGTACCTTATCAAACTGAACCTATATACAAAATTTGAAGCAAATCGGATAATTCTGTATGAAAAACCCATTTATCTAAATTAAGGAGGGGAGATTAGCCTCCCGATCCCCCCTTTATACTTTACCATTGAACCCCCAAAACTAATCAAGGAAGCGCCTTATAACAATGAACCTATATACAAAATGTGAAGCAAATTGGATAATTCTGCATGAAAAACATATTTATCTAAATTAAGGGAGGGATTGGACCTTGTTCCCCCTTTCTATACTTAACCAATGAACCCCCAAAACTAAACAGAGAAGCAACTTGTCACATTGAACCTATTTACAAAATTTGAAGCAAATCGGATAATTCTGCATGAAATACCCATTTATCTAATTTAAGGAGGGGGATTTGCCTCCCTTCCCTACCCTTTATACTTAACCAATGAACCCCCAAAACTGATCAGGGAAGCGCCTTATCAGAATGAACCTATATACAAAATTTGACACAAATCGGATAATTCTGCATTAAAAACCCATTTATCTAAATTAAGGGGGGATTGGACACAGTTCCCCCTTTATGCTTAATCAATGAACCCCCAAAACTGATAAGGAGAAGCGTCTTATCACAATTAACCTATATAAAAAATTTGAAGCAAATCGGATAATTCTGAATAAAAAAAGCCATTGATTTAAATTAAGAGGGGGGATTGGCCCCCTGGTTTCCCCTTTATACTTAACCAATGAACCCCCAAAACTAATCAGGGAAGCGACTTATCACAATGAGCCTATGTACAAAATATGAAGCAAATTGGATAATTCTGCATTAAAAACCCATTTATCTAAAATAAGGGGCGATTGGAAACCGTTCTGTTGTTTATACTTAATCAAGGACCCCCAAAACTGATATAGGGAAGCGTCTTATCACAATTAACCTATATACAAAATTTGAAGTAAATCGGATAATTCTGCATAAAAACCCATTTATCTAAATTAAGGGAGGGGGGAATTAGCCACCGTTCCCCTCTTTACAAAATCTTTGCAAATGAACCCCCAAAACTAATGAGGGAAGCGCCTTATCACAATGAAGCTTTATACAAAACTTGAAGCAAATTGGGTAATTTTGCATTAAAAACCCATTTATCTAAATTAGGGGTGATTAGCCCCTGTTCCCCCTTTATACTTAACCAATGAACCCCCAAAACTGATCAGGGAAGCGCCTTATCAGAATGAACCTATATACAAAATTTGAAACAAATCGGATAATTCTGCATAAAAAAACCCATTTATCTAAATTAAAGGGGTGATTGGACCCCGTTTCCTCCTTTATACTTAATCAATCAACCTCCAAAATTGATATGGGGAAACGTTTTATCACAATTAACCTATATACAAAATTTGAAACAAATCAGATAATTGTGCATAAAAACACATTTATCTAAATTAAGGGGGAGGGGATTAGCCACCGTTCTCCTCTTTATACTTAACTAATGAACCCCCAAAACTGATCAGGGAAGCGCCTTATCAGAATGAACATATATACAAAATTTGAAACAAATCGGATAATTCTGCATGAAAAACCCATTAGCCCCCAGTTCCCCCTGTATCTTTAACCACAGAACCCCCAAAACTAATCAGGGAAGCGACTTATTAGAAGGAACCTATATACAAAATTTTTAGCAAATACGATAATTCTGCATAAAAACCCCATTTATCTAAATTATGGGGGGGATTAGCCCCCGTTCCCCTCTTTATGCTGAACGAAATAACTCCCAAAATTAATGAGGGACGTACCTTATCAAAATGAAGCTATATACAAAATTTGAAGAAAATTGTGTAATTCTGCATGAAAAACCCATTTACCTAAATTAGAGGGGATTAGTCCCTGTTCCCTCCTTTATGCTTAACCAATGAACCCCTAAAACTGAGCAGGGTACCGCCTTATCAGAATGAACCTATATGTAAAATTTGAAACAAATCAGATATTTCCGCATGGAAAACCCATTTATCTAAATTAAGGGGGTATCAGCTCCCCGTCCCCCCCTTATACTTACCAATGAACCCCCAAAACTAATCAGGGAAGCGGCTTTTAACAATGAACCTATATACAGAATTTGAAGCAAATTGGATAATTCTGCATTAAAAACCCATTTATCTAAATTAAGGGGGGATTGGACACCGTTCCCCCCTTTATACTTAATCAATGAACAACCAAAATTGATAAGGGGAAGCGCCTTATCACAATTAACCTATATACAAAATTTGAAGCAAATCGGATAATTCTGCAAAAAAAAACCCAATTATTTAAATTAAGGAGGAGGGTATTAACCACCGTTTCCCTCTTTAAACTTAACTAATGAACCTCCAAAACTAATGAGGGAAGCGCCTTTTCACAATGAAGCTTTATGCAAAATTTGAAGCAAATTGGGTAATTTTGCATGAAAACCCCCTTTATCTAAATTAGGGGGGATTAGCCCCCCGTTCCCCTTTATACTTAACCAATAAACCCTCAAAACTGATCAGGGAAGCGCCTTATCAGAATGAACCTATATACAAAATTTCAAACAAATCGGATAATTCTGCATAAAAAACCGTTTATCTAAATTAAGGGGGCTATCAGCCCCCTTTTCCTCCCCCTTTATATTTAACCAATGAACCTCCATAACTAATCAAGGAACCGCCTTATCAGAATCAACCTATATACAAAATTTCAAAAATTGAAATCTGATAACTCTGTATGAAAAACCTATTTATCTAAATTAAGGGGGTGGCGAATTAGTCCCCCTTTCTGGCTTTGACAGACTGGGAGCTAAAAAAGGTTTCTATTACAATGATATTTCGGGTTCTGTAGACTCCAAAAGTAGCAGAATTTTCAATTTTTGCCTTACCTCGGGTTCTGCAAACCCCAAAAAGCTGAGTGAAAAGACTGTATACTAAATGGATAATATCAACGAGAGTTTTTAATTAAAAACAGTTTTCATCTATGCGGTATATAGTCCCAAAATAAAAATAATAATTCAGTTTATAAATTTAAAATCACATATAATTAATTTAATTTCACTTTGAATTGTCCAAAAAACAAGCTAGAGACTGAGTCAAGTCGGCCAGTTTTTTAGCGACACCGAATCTTCGCCCCCCCCCCCCCAAAAAAAAAAAAAAAAACGTGCCTGACTTATACTCAGACTCCACAGCCCTGGTAGAAATGATTGGATGAGGACGTATCACAAAAATTCTAAGCTTTGAGATTACTTAAGAGTAGTGCTTGGAAGGGCACGCAAAAATGCTGTGCCTAGGACTCTGAAGTTTAAAGTTGGGTTCTAGTGACATTTATGATTTATATGTTGACATCATGACTCTTTTGAACATTTTTTATTTCTTGAAATTTGAACAGTATTAACACGTGCATTTAAATACATGACAAGATTTAGTTAAATGAAAGCAGAAATATGAAATAAAATCAAGTAAGGAATTTTTTTTGCTAAAACACCACACTTTTATTTTATTTTATTTTATTTTTTTTTTTTTATTTTTTTTTTTAATGAATGAATGAAGAATTGAAGCTTTATATTTTTGAAATAAAAAAAATTCAAGCCTTTTGAGGGTTTATTCTCCCTGAAGCCCATTCAATATAATTTTTCAAGACATGAGCATGAAATAAAAATCAGAACAAAAAATTGTCTTCCTTTCCACATGTGACATGATGTTCAGCAGTGGAGATCTCCCCCATCCATCTCTACTGACAAAAATTCCCTGTTGGCTTTTTTTCCTATTTCTGTTTATTTTAAATTATTAGAAAAGATTAAATGTCATTTTTTATTTTCAAAATAATGTAAGAAAAATAAAATTTAGCCAATTAAACTTGAATATCCAGGGCGAGGCAGTTGATCTCTGCTGCCCAAGATGTAAGCTTCTGCATGCAAGCTTTTACAGCATGAATATAGATAATATCAACCTCAAGATATTCAGCATATTCAACTTTACGTTTGTTACAACTAAAATTTTGTCTGATATGCAAAGAATACTGAAATTTATTTTACCATATACCAATATAAATTTCATTATATCGTCCTAACATAAAGTTCTCAATTTATTAATTAACATTATAGAATTTAAAGGACTCCCCTTTTCAATTGAATTTTAATACACTACAAATAATTAGGAATGTAAAGAATATTCGACCACTATTCGGTATTCGGCTTATTCGGCCCTTTTGCCGAATATTGAACAGATATTCTGCCGAATACCTGTAGCCGAATATATTTAGATATATTGTCGAATACTTGCTTATTTGGCCGAATATTCTAAGATATTTGGTTAAATAAGTTCCAGAAAAAAAAAATGTGATTTTAAATATTTTTAACAAACAATATTAAAGAATGATATCTAAATACATTAATTATTATAAGAAAAATAAATCCTAATACTTACTCAATTTTAAAGCTTCATGACAACTTATAAATAACTGTATATAATGAAATTACATAAATAAAAAATATTTTTCTTGCTGCATATTTAGGCATCATATGAATTTAAGTAAGTATTGCAACATTAATTTATTTTACATTAAAATGCAAAATATATACTGCATTTAAAGTTTAAATCTCTCTCTCTCTCTCTCATCAGTGAATTAAAAAAAAATTAACTTTATATCTATTTTTTTAATCTGATTTATAATGATGATAAGTTTCTTAAACAATAAAATTCATAAATATTAAAAACAAATATTTTACTGTCTTGTAAAAATGCTTAATCTTCCACAAATTAAATCATTTTTCTAGCTTTTAGTTTTATTTTTAAATAATAAATATATGACTATATAATTACTTTACTAATTAAAAATTAAACATTAGATGTTGATTAAACGAACTAATGAGTTTGATACATTGAAAAAAAAAAAATTTCACCTATACTGAAAAAACATTTAATGAGTTACTTCAAAATAACATACAGGGGTAACAAAATTATTTATCACTGTAAAGCCTGAAATTGTGATGCAAAAATAACTTTTCAGCATTTTCAGGAAGAAGTCTGTTTCGTTTGGTTTCATATAATATTACCAGCTTCAGAAAACAAACGTTCACTATATACCGTGCTTACATACATTCAGCTGTTATGATTTTTGAACACTCAAACAAAAAATTTATTTCAATTAGTCCTTAATTTAATTTTTGATTTTAAAATTGGAAAAAAAAAAAAAATAAACAAATAAAATAATTTTTTTTAAAGTCAGAATTCGGCCGCCGAATATTCGGTATTCGGCTAAAACTTGGCCGAATATTCGGTATTCGGCTATTCGGCCAAATCACTATTCGTTACATCCCAACAAATAATAAAATGTAAAATTGGTTCTATAATAATGCAGTACCTGAAAAAAGACAATATGATTCTGATATAGCATCGAACATAGAAAAATATCATCAATTTATTTTAAGATCATAGGTATGTTATTGATGTCTTCAGTGTTGAATTCAGGCATTTTTCTCCGGGAGGGATTTCTGTGGTTCCGGGGGGGGGGGGGGGGGGGATTGCACTTTTTGACTATTAAAAGCATAAAATGTGAAATCTTCCGGGGGGACATTTCAATGCTCCGGGGGGGGGGGACTGTCCCCCACCCCCTGAATTCAACACTGGATGTCTTACAGAATTAAACAAATAAACAAGGAATTTAATTTAGAATAAGTTAAAAACTATTTAAAAAAACAGCCTACAAAAAATAAGTTTCATTAAGATAATATCTAAGTTAGAAATTTCTGGCACATCAAAATATTTTTTACTTCGGGGATATTTTTCTCATAAAAAATAAACTGAGCGAGAAATAAGATAACATGCATTTTATTTCAGGCTACGCAGCTCCTTAAACATGTTATTCGATTTGATAATCATGCACTATAAATATATGTACATATCAAATCCAAAATATTAAAAATCATATAAATTTTAGTACTTACCATTGCGAAGTTGTTGTTGTTGTTGTTGGTTTGGCCCATGGGCCCGGTGAGGAGCTTTTTATTCCTATACAGCTGTCTTACTCCACAAAAACCAGACTCCTACCAGAGGTAAAACTATTGCGAAGTTAGAAGTACGTAGAGCAGTTGTCCAATATTTAAAAACATGGCGTCTATCTTCATCCAAAAACTCGATTCTGTTCTGTTATCAATCACGTGACGCAACGCCTTTCATACGTCAGCAGAGAGCGAGACTGCGCAGTAAGTCCGGAGAAAGCTGTTTTCCATCCTTTCGGAAACTAATCCGATATAAATAGATTATTTTTATGACTGTAGAAAACCTTTCTGTTGTGATTCGGAATAATTATTTTATCGGTTGTTTTCCGTATCGTAAAGGAAATTTATCTTTTACGAAACGGAAAAGGGTTGGAAATTTTTTACAGTGTTCTAAACAAACCTCTTTCCAAACAAAACTCCAGCAATTGTCCCCACTACTTACGACACCATATAGCAGGCATGCTGTGCACGTTCTGAAAATCTTTTAGTTCCACTTTCTATTGCCAAGATGCACCAAATCTGTATCTTAATTAGTTATCTATATCTTAATTAGTCTGTGTTAAGTTGAATGAACTAATTCTCGCTGAAATTGGGCTCATAGAACCCGAAAAAATTAATCCCTTCTCCCCTCTCTGAAGATTAATATTCAGAAATAGTTGTAACCAAGGGCTGAAAAAATGATACCGAAGTTTATTTAGTACCTGGGGGACTTGAGAAGAATGTTAGAAAAAGTTTTGTCTGAATCGGACCAATATTAAAAAAGTTTTGATTTGGGAAGGAGGGAGTTTCAATCAGAGCATTTACGCAATATTTAAATTACGACCGGACACACCCTTTTTCCTCCTCAAAATTAAACCAAGGACCTTTAACATTAACAGTTATCGTTAACTTTTGAAATAGAAACAAAATGGCACTTTTTTTTTTTTTTTGACCTACAAATACAAATACGGAAACTTATCATTGCTAATTCTGAAATCAGATACATAAATGAGGTCAGGTACATGAAAAAACTCTAAAAATCATATAAAAGAAATCATGAAAATTCAAAAATCGCTGTTCAAATTCAGCATAATTTTTATTGAAAAGAAGACAAAATTTACTATAGGGAAGTTGCAATCAGCTTATGACCTTTTCATCCGTCAATCACAACTGCCCAGTTGACCTCCAGCCATGCCTACAATCCTTTCAGCTACCAATCCCAACTACCCTCCACCAGTGTTTGACCTCCAATGGGCAATTTGTGATGTCATTTGAAACTACCCTATATTGGACTAAAAGAATGAAAATGGATGCATTTTAACAATGTAAAAAAATCACCAGAAAACATGAAAAAAGGTTTAAAAAATGCATAAAAAATTAAATTAAAAAAAAAACCTAATAAAAAATTCAAATTAGGATAATTAATAACCCGCCCTTTTCTTTTAAAATCGTGATTTTTTATCTTAAAAGAATTATAAAACCTCTCCAAGCTAAAATTTAAAAAAAATGATTTGGGGCATAACTGAGGTTGAAATGGAGGCAACCAATGAACCAATCAAGCATTCTGGGGAAAATTTCTTAATGGAAAGAAATAGCCAAAAATTCAAGAAATGCTGTACGAATTCCATATAAACTTTAATTGAAAAGAGGATAAAATTTACTATATTAGGCTAAAAGGAATTAGAACTGGGTTTCTGTTACTAATGTGGAAAAATCATAGCAAAATGTGAAAAAATGCTAAAAATAGCATTAAAAAAATATCTATTCTAAAATTCCAAATTTGGGCTTCAAGGTGCAAAACTACATACATAGAGGTACCTTTGCGTGCAAATTTTGCAACTCCGTGCACTGTGGTCTCTTCAAAACACAGCGAACAGACACTCTCTCTCACTCACACACACACACACACACAAACTTATTTCCCTATTATTATTATGTTATGCCTTAATAACATATTTTTAATACTAATTAAAAACAACTTAAATGTCCTAAAAACATATACATACCATTTCATAAAACATTTTACTGAAGGTGTTTTGACTCCATATACAAAACTGTAACATACAACCGAGCGCTTTCGAGCAAGCCTTTGCTCATCATCAGGGTTACAAAACAAAACTCAATGTGTACACAAATGTGTGGGCATGGTGTGGGTACATGTACGACATGTGTGGGTACACAAATGTCAAAAAACCAGTAAGAACATCGTTCACTGCTGGAGAATGGAACAAACCATTAAAACAAAACAACAGGAGTGGGAGGCAAAAATTGAGACCCATAGAAAATATGGTTATGAATGATTTTATTATAAAACCTGCATATTGGTGTAGATTTGCAGATGATATTCTATTGTATGGGAGCATGGTTTAAATTTATTAAAGGACTTTGTGGTTAAGATTAATAAAATTGATACAAAAATACAATTTATCCTGGATACAGAAAAGGAAAATCGTTTGCCATTTCTTAACATAGAGCTAATAAAAAACAACAGTTTAACAATAGATCGAACAATTTATAGAAAAAATATACATTCAAATAATACAATATCCAAAGATGCTTCATCACCTTTAAATTATAAATTAGCTGCATATAAGTTTTACATCTGTAGAGCATTTTCAATGTATACTGATAGTTATATTAATGATGAACTTGACAAAATTATAATTATAGGAAAGGAGAATGGTTTTTCTGAGAGCTTAATCAATAAATTAATTTATCAAAATAAATATCAGAATAACAATAAGCAAGTATTTGCAGAAAAGTCTACTAAATTTTACAAATTTGAGTACATCCCTGAACTTTTTGAGAAATTGAAATATAATTTAAAGAAATATGATATAAATTTGATAGCATCCCATCCTGTAAAATGGAAAATTTTATTATATAAAAAGATAGATCCTGTACTGATGGAAGAATCGTCCAGAATCTATAGAATTCCAGTCACTATGGAAATAAATGAAAATTGTAAGAAATGTAATAAAGTAAAAGACTATATAGGTATGATCTTAAGAAAGTTTAAAACTCGTTTAAAAGAGCATATTTCAGATATAAAATTCAATAGAATAAAACAACACTTTCAAGATTAAAACAAGAAGAATCAGTCAAAATACATTTTGATCAAGCTAAAATAATTAAGCATACATCAACCTGTTATGAAACAATAATCAATGAATCCATAGAAATTTTAACTAAAAAAGATAAAACATGCAATGATTCATTATACTACAATATTCCCAAATTATGGTATAAACTCTTAAGAATTGTTCAAGACAAAATATCATTGATGACACACCCCTCCCATTGCCTCCCACCTCTGTTGATTTGTTCCATTCTCTAGCAGTGAACGATGTTCTTACAGGTTTTTCGCCATTTGTGTGCTTATGTTTTGTTTTGTAACCCTGATGATGAGCAAAGGTTTGCTCGAAAGCGCTCGGTACATGTAAAATACAGTTTTGTATATGGAGTCAATACACCTTCAGTAAAATATTTTATGAAACGGTATGTATATGTTTCTAGGACATTTATGTTGTTTGTAATTAGTATTTGTAGTACAAGGTGAATATAGATTCAGAGGGTATGTTTTATCATAACTCAAGTTTTTTATAACATATTTTTATTTTATAAAAATTTTCACTGTCAAATTTAGTTGCAAAATTCTGTATAAATTGCTATTCATTATAAGACATTGATTTAATATTTTCATACAGTTGATTTTTAATTAAACTATTTATAACTGCTGTGTGGAATCCTTAAAAAACCTTTTACAGTATTCTTATCACATGTTTATATTTTTTATTTATTATGTTTTTTGCCTTTGTGTAAATTTGTTTTTGTTATGATTTGTTCCACGTTTCCTTATTTTTTTCAGGTATGGCTACCAAAGAAGGTGTTATAATGTTAGCCTCAACAAATCGAGCTGATGTCTTAGATAAGGTATGGACTATCAATCCTGAAACTATGACATAAATTACATATAGTTTATTAATATGAATTAAGTCATCAATGGTTAAAATTATTACTATAATTTTATTATTATTACTAGCCGCCACTGGCGACCAGTTTGGTCTCCCTTAAATGTATGTTAAACATTGCAACACGTTACATTTATTCATAATTTAATTTTCCCTTAATCCTTCGCCAAATCGGAAGATTCTAATAGACAAATCATGAACTTTTGCGATCATGGTAGCATTTCGCATATTTTTTGGGCACAAATGTCACATACGCACGTTGGCACGATTCCCCCCCCCCCCCCCCCCTCCCCCGCCAATTTGGCGAAAACTTTGTTATGGAAATTGTTGTTTATTTACTTTTATTTTTTATTTTAATTCTATAAATTATTTTTGATATGTATATCAATATTTATTTACAACAAACTATCATTTATTTATTTTTATTCTTTTTTTTAATTATGAGTATTTTTGTTAGCCGGGAGCAGATGATAATTCGCCAAATATCGTTCCCATCACCGTCATTCATACTACAATTAATTTAATTTTAAATTATAAACCTGTCACTCATTTCATTTAAAATACTTAACTTTAATCTAAAATGCTTATATTACATAAATTTAAAATACTTCACACTTTTCATTTAAAAGAGAAAATAAATAAATAAATAAGAAATAATATCATAAATCAAAACATTTGATTTCAAAATCAAAGTATCATTTCTAATTTGTACACACGATAAATAAAAGCTGTATTAGCGATTTTAAAAATGCTAAAAATCTGATTCATTAAATATTATTACATGAGTTCAATTTACGTCAAGAAAAGGTCCGAAAGTTGAGTTGTATAGCACATAATTATGGTAAACTTTGATTGTCTCACTGGTGCGAATTATTTTTTTGACGCGAGGCAGCGGTCCAAAAATTCATTCGCGGAGAACTTGCTTTGCGAATGATTACCTCCATGATTTAATATTTTAAATGTTCACGACGAATCAATCTTTTTTTTGTTTACTTTTATGAATAGAGAATTTGAACTGCGAATCTTTCGACTGAAGTTATTGCAGAATATATACATAATTGAACGCAAGTCATCTCTCAAATATTAATTTATTTTGAGCGATCTTTCTTAAAATGTAACTTTTATGCAGTTTAATCGAAAAAATAATTTTGAATAAAAATGGCCGCTTGGCATATGAAAAAGCGATGCGGCATCCCGGAACTGTTGAGGACAGTCACATAACTTACAGTTTTATTATAGAGATTATTTCTCTAATGTTAGAATAGATAAAAACATGCCACTAGAACTATCAATGAAACAGAACAGAAAATAAATCCTACCTTTTTATGAAATTAACATTTTAGGTTGATTTCATAAGAAATAGTATGTACTAGCTTACCCGCCCGGCGTTGCCCGTGCCAACAACCTTAAATGTACTTGAAATCAGTGTTGAACATTTTTTTATTTTTAAACAAATCTAATGTTGGGGCCCCACTACCTTAGACAGCAAACACTGGGCGTGCCATACACACTCCCATATATTACCGTAAGTCGAGTCGAAAGAGCCATACCCCTTCATGATCCAGCCCATAGAACCAGAGATAGAAAAGCGCCCCTGGTGGAGAAAATCGATAAGCTCTATCTATGTAGAGTCGAATGAGCCATACCCGAAGTGATCCAGCCCATAGAACCAGATATAGGAAAGCACCCCTGGTGGTGAAAATCCAAACTAAAATCAGTCAGCTCTATCGATGTCAAGTGGAAAGAGCCATACCCCATTGTGATCCAGCCCATAGAAACAGAGATAGGAAACCACCCCTTGGTGGTGAAATTCAGAACTAAAATAGGTAAGCTCTATTGATGTTGTGTCGAATGAGCCAAACTGTGTCGTGATGTGACCCATAGAACCCGAGTTAGCTGCAAAATCCTTTAGTTACACCTTCCACCACCAGGGGGCACAATATGCTCTATACGAACATAACTGAAATCATTAAGGTTATCGATGTCGAGTCGAATGAGGCATACCCCGTCATGATCCAGCCCATAGAACCAGAGATACGAAAGCGCCCCTTGGTGGTGAAACTCGGAACTAAAATCGGTAAGCTCTATTGATGTCGAGTCGAATGAGCCAAAGCGTGTCTTGATGTGACCCATAGAACCCAAGTTAGCTGCAAAATCCTTTAGTTACACCTTCTACTGCCAGGAGGCACGATATGTTCTATACGAACATAACTGAAATCATTAAGGTTATCGATGTCGAGTCTAATGAGGCATACCCCGTCATGATCCAGCCCATAGAACCAAAGATATGAAAGCGCCCCCTGTGGTGAAAATCCAAACTAAAATCAGTAAGCTCTATTGATGTCGAGTGAAAAGAGCCATACCCCGTCGTGATCCAGCCCATAGAAACAGAGATAGCAAAGCACCCCCTGGTGGTGAGAGGAAGTTGATGTAGAACAAATGTGCTATTTAATAAAAAGTCGTCGTCCCCCACCCCCTTTATCTCGCCATTTTCGCTAATTATTACAAATATACAAATGTTTCTTAATTACATCTAATGTCCCGATCCGATAATGGGGTTTCCCTATCTACCTATCCTAATCCGCCTTTCCCTATCATAATAGAAAAAAGCATATTTTATCAAAGAATCGCTGGCAAACGTGAATTTTGTCAAAGGTTCGCGAGAAAAACACGAATTTCATCAAATAATCGCTGAAAAAACACGAATTTTGTCAAAGGATCATTAAAAAAGCACATTTCATCAAAGGATCATGGAAAAATGCGAATTTCATCAAAGGATCACAGGAAAAATTTGAATTTCATCAAAGGATCGCTGAAAAAAACACGAATTACGTCGTAGGATCACTGAAAAAATATGAATCTCGACAAAAATATGTGGAAAAAACACAAATTTCATTAAAGGATCACAAAAAAAAAGCAAATTTCGTCAAATGATTGCAGAAAAAACTTGAATTTAGTCAAAGGATCGCAGAAAAAGTACGAAATTCATCAAAGGATTGTGGAAAAAATACTGATTTTGTGAAAGGTTTGAAGAAAAAACTTTCGTGAAAGGGTTGCAGAAAAAATGCAACTGTCTTTATTAAAAACAGCACACACACAAACATCCCATTCCCGCTAATTATTACAAATGCGTCTTAATTACATCTAATGTCCCGATCCGATAACGGGGTTTCCCTATCTACCTATCCTAATCCGCTTTTCCCTATCAAGGTGTGAATATGGGATGATCCAGGATCCAGCAACGGCAGTTCATGTTCACAGTTGAAAGCGACTAGCCACAGATTTCATTGTTTTGTTTATGTTTGAGTTTTATTTTAAAGAAAAGGTATATATTTTTGGCTAATTGAGGTTCACATAAGTTAGTTTCAATTGTATTCATTCTTTGTATGCGTAGTTGCCCCCATATATTATGTGTTTGGTAAGAATATATTTTGCACTTTACTGAATGTTTTCATAGCGCTAGACATATCAGCTCATGTTCTTAAATGAAACAAACTGTTTTCAATAACAAATCTTAATGAATCAAATTAATCTTACACTTTACTATAAAATGTACAGTTCTACAATTTATCGCATATTACAACGTTCTTGGGAACTAAAAATGTAGTCCAATAATAGTAACAGAAAGAAAAATTGTAAATAACAATAAATAAATAATCATAAATTTCACATCATTGACTTAAAAAACTCATATATAAGATACAACTTTAAACTGATATGCCTCATCAACTGTTGTCGAAATCAATATAATGTAAATAATTCTTAAACGTTATGAGTTTGCTAAGAAATTAAAACATTCAGTGCAGTCAGTGTAGGATGTATTTTTTCCTCAAAACAATTTAATTTGTAAATATGAAGTAAAAAAAAAAAAATCATAGTTTTCTCACATGTTATGAGTTTTATCAGCAAGTTAAAACATTAAGTTAATATGAATGATTTGCGGAGCTGTTTCTATCAAAAATTCAATAACATCGCCCAAAAACCCTCAACAAAAATAATTATATAGAGTGTGATGACAACAATAATTTTATACCACATTCCATGTCCGCTCTCGGGCGATTCTTATAAAACTCAAAATTTGTCACAAAATGGTGATTTTTTTACAACATGCTTACAAAGTAAAATGGTTTATAATTATTTTTAAAAAAACTTGGCCAGAAATAACATTGATTTTACATTTTTAAAGACTTATTCTTTTTAATTATTTTGAAACAGCTCTGCAAATCATTCATATTTATTTATTGTTTTACTTTCTGATGAAACTCATTATGTGAGAAAACGGTTTTTTTTTTTTTTATCTCATACTTACAATCCGCAAAACAATTTAATTTGTAAATATGAATTAAAAAAAAAAAAAAAATCACCGTATTCTCACATATTATGAGTTTTATCAGCAAGTTAAACATTAAGTAAATATGAATGATTTGCGGAGCTGTTTCTATCAAAAATTCAATCACATCGCCCGAAAACCCTCAACAAAAATAATTATAGAGTGTGATGACAACATAAATTTTATACCACATACCATGTCCGTTCTCGGTGAATTCTTATAAAACTCAAAATTTCTCACAAAATGGTGATTTTTTTACAACAACATGCTTACAAATTAAAATGGTTTATAATTATTTTTTTAAAAACTCGGCCAGAAATAACATTGATTTTACATTTTTAAAGACTTATTCTTCATAATTATTTTGAAACAGCTCCGCAAATCATTCATATTTATTTATTGTTTTACTTTCTGATGAAACTCATTATGTGAGAAAACGGTTATTTTTTTTTACCGGATACTTACAATCCGCAAAACAATTTAATTTGTAAATATGAAGTTAAAAAAAAAAAAAAAATCACCGTTTTCTCACATATTATGAGTTTTATCAGCAAGTTAAACAATAAGTAAATATGAATGATTGGCGGAGCTGTTTCTATCACTAATTCAATAACATCACCCAAAAACCCTCAACAAAAATAATTAGTGCGATGACAACATAAATTTTATATCACATTGCATGTCCGTTCTTGGGCGATTCTTATAAAACACAAAATTTGTCACTAAATGGTGATTTTTTTACAACATGCTTACAAATTAAAATGGTTTATAATTATTTTTAAAAAAACTCGGCCAGAAATAACATTGATTTTACATTTTTAAAGACTTATTCTTCATAATTATTTTGAAACAGGTCCGCAAATCATTCATATTTATTTATTGTTTTACTTTCTGATGAAACTCATTATGTGAGAAAATGGTTATTTTTTTTTTACCTCATACTTACAATCCGCAAAACAATTTAATTTGTAAATATGAATTTAAAAAAAAAAAAAAAAAAAAAAATCACTGTATTCTCACATATTATGAGTTTTATCAGCAAGTTAAACATTAAGTAAATATGAATGATTTGCGGAGCTGTTTCTATCAAAAATTCAATCACATCGCCCGAAAACCCTCAACAAAAATAATTATAGAGTGTGATGACAACATAAATTTTATACCACATACCATGTCCGTTCTCGGTAGATTCTTATAAAACTCAAAATTTCTCACAAAATGGTGATTTTTTTACAACAACATGCTTACAAATTAAAATGGTTTATAATTATTTTTAAAAAAACTCGGCCAGAAATAACATTGATTTTACATTTTTAAAGACTTATTCTTCATAATTATTTTGAAACAGCTCCGCAAATCATTCATATTTATTTATTGTTTTACTTTCTGATGAAACTCATTATGTGAGAAAACGTTTTTTTTTTTTTTACCTCATACTTACAATCCGCAAAACAATTTAATTTGTAAATATGAAGTTAAAAAAAAAAAATCACCGTATTCTCACATATTATGAGTTTTATCAGCAAGTTAAACATTAAGTAAATATGAATGATTTGCGGAGCTGTTTCTATCAAAAATTCAATCACATCGCCCGAAAACCCTCAACAAAAATAATTATAGAGTGTGATGACAACATAAATTTTATACCACATACCATGTCTGTTCTCGGTGGATTCTTATAAAACTCAAAATTTCTCACAAAATGGTGATTTTTTTACAACAACATGCTTACAAATTAAAATGGTTTATAATTATTTTTAAAAAAACTCGGCCAGAAATAACATTGATTTTACATTTTTAAAGACTTATTCTTCATAATTATTTTGAAACAGCTCCGCAAATCATTCATATTTATTTATTGTTTTACTTTCTGATGAAACTCATTATGTGAGAAAACGTTTTTTTTTTTTACCTCATACTTACAATCCGCAAAACAATTTAATTTGTAAATATGAAGTTAAAAAAAAAAAATCACTGTATTCTCACATATTATGAGTTTTATCAGCAAGTTAAACATTAAGTAAATATGAATGATTTGCGGAGCTGTTTCTATCAAAAATTCAATCACATCGCCCGAAAACCCTCAACAAAAATAATTATAGAGTGTGATGACAACATAAATTTTATACCACATACCATGTCTGTTCTCGGTGGATTCTTATAAAACTCAAAATTTCTCACAAAATGGTGATTTTTTTACAAAAACATGCTGAGAAATTAAAATGGTTTATAATTATTTTTAAAAAAACTCGGCCAGAAATAACATTGATTTTACATTTTTAAAGACTTATTCTTCATAATTATTTTGAAACAGCTCCGCAAATCATTCATATTTATTTATTGTTTTACTTTCTGATGAAACTGATTATGTGAGAAAACGGTTATTTTTTTTTTACCTCATACTTACAATCCGCAAAACAATTTAATTTGTAAATATGAAGTTAAAAAAAAAAAAAAAAATCATAGTTTTCTCACATGTTATGAGTTTTATCAGCAAGTTAAAACATTAAGTTAATATGAATGATTTGCGGAGCTGTTTCTATCAAAAATTCAATAACATCGCCCAAAAACCCTCAACAAAAATAATTATATAGAGTGTGATGACAACATAAATTTTATACCACATTCCATGTCCGCTCTCGGGCGATTCTTATAAAACTCAAAATTTGTCACAAAATGGTGATTTTTTTACAACATGCTTACAAAGTAAAATGGTTTATAATTATTTTTAAAAAAACTCGGCCAGAAATAACATTGATTTTACATTTTTAAAGACTTATTCTTTTTAATTATTTTGAAACAGCTCCGCAAATCATTCATATTTATTTATTGTTTTACTTTCTGATGAAACTCATTATGTGAGAAAACGGTTTTTTTTTTTTTTATCTCATACTTACAATCCGCAAAACAATTTAATTTGTAAATATGAATTAAAAAAAAAAAAAAAAATCACCGTATTCTCACATATTATGAGTTTTATCAGCAAGTTAAACATTAAGTAAATATGAATGATTTGCGGAGCTGTTTCTATCAAAAATTCAATCACATCGCCCGAAAACCCTCAACAAAAATAATTATAGAGTGTGATGACAACATAAATTTTATACCACATACCATGTCCGTTCTCGGTGAATTCTTATAAAACTCAAAATTTCTCACAAAATGGTGATTTTTTTACAACAACATGCTTACAAATTAAAATGGTTTATAATTATTTTTTAAAAAACTCGGCCAGAAATAACATTGATTTTACATTTTTAAAGACTTATTCTTCATAATTATTTTGAAACAGCTCCGCAAATCATTCATATTTATTTATTGTTTTACTTTCTGATGAAACTCATTATGTGAGAAAACGTTTTTTTTTTTTTACCTCATACTTACAATCCGCAAAACAATTTAATTTGTAAATATGAAGTTAAAAAAAAAAAATCACCGTATTCTCACATATTATGAGTTTTATCAGCAAGTTAAACATTAAGTAAATATGAATGATTTGCGGAGCTGTTTCTATCAAAAATTCAATCACATCGCCCGAAAACCCTCAACAAAAATAATTATAGAGTGTGATGACAACATAAATTTTATACCACATACCATGTCTGTTCTCGGTGGATTCTTATAAAACTCAAAATTTCTCACAAAATGGTGATTTTTTTACAAAAACATGCTGAGAAATTAAAATGGTTTATAATTATTTTTAAAAAAACTCGGCCAGAAATAACATTGATTTTACATTTTTAAAGACTTATTCTTCATAATTATTTTGAAACAGCTCCGCAAATCATTCATATTTATTTATTGTTTTACTTTCTGATGAAACTGATTATGTGAGAAAACGGTTATTTTTTTTTTACCTCATACTTACAATCCGCAAAACAATTTAATTTGTAAATATGAAGTTAAAAAAAAAAAAAAAATCATAGTTTTCTCACATGTTATGAGTTTTATCAGCAAGTTAAAACATTAAGTTAATATGAATGATTTGCGGAGCTGTTTCTATCAAAAATTCAATAACATCGCCCAAAAACCCTCAACAAAAATAATTATATAGAGTGTGATGACAACATAAATTTTATACCACATACCATGTCCGTTCTCGGTGAATTCTTATAAAACTCAAAATTTCTCACAAAATGGTGATTTTTTTACAACAACATGCTTACAAATTAAAATGGTTTATAATTATTTTTTAAAAAACTCGGCCAGAAATAACATTGATTTTACATTTTTAAAGACTTATTCTTCATAATTATTTTGAAACAGCTCCGCAAATCATTCATATTTATTTATTGTTTTACTTTCTGATGAAACTCATTATGTGAGAAAACGTTTTTTTTTTTTTACCTCATACTTACAATCCGCAAAACAATTTAATTTGTAAATATGAAGTTAAAAAAAAAAAATCACCGTATTCTCACATATTATGAGTTTTATCAGCAAGTTAAACATTAAGTAAATATGAATGATTTGCGGAGCTGTTTCTATCAAAAATTCAATCACATCGCCCGAAAACCCTCAACAAAAATAATTATAGAGTGTGATGACAACATAAATTTTATACCACATACCATGTCTGTTCTCGGTGGATTCTTATAAAACTCAAAATTTCTCACAAAATGGTGATTTTTTTACAACAACATGCTTACAAATTAAAATGGTTTATAATTATTTTTAAAAAAACTCGGCCAGAAATAACATTGATTTTACATTTTTAAAGACTTATTCTTCATATTTATTTATTGTTTTACTTTCTGATGAAACTCATTATGTGAGAAAACGTTTTTTTTTTTTACCTCATACTTACAATCCGCAAAACAATTTAATTTGTAAATATGAAGTTAAAAAAAAAAAATCACCGTATTCTCACATATTATGAGTTTTATCAGCAAGTTAAACATTAAGTAAATATGAATGATTTGCGGAGCTGTTTCTATCAAAAATTCAATCACATCGCCCGAAAACCCTCAACAAAAATAATTATAGAGTGTGATGACAACATAAATTTTATACCACATACCATGTCTGTTCTCGGTGGATTCTTATAAAACTCAAAATTTCTCACAAAATGGTGATTTTTTTACAAAAACATGCTGAGAAATTAAAATGGTTTATAATTATTTTTAAAAAAACTCGGCCAGAAATAACATTGATTTTACATTTTTAAAGACTTATTCTTCATAATTATTTTGAAACAGCTCCGCAAATCATTCATATTTATTTATTGTTTTACTTTCTGATGAAACTGATTATGTGAGAAAACGGTTATTTTTTTTTTACCTCATACTTACAATCCGCAAAACAATTTAATTTGTAAATATGAAGTTAAAAAAAAAAAAAAAAATCATAGTTTTCTCACATGTTATGAGTTTTATCAGCAAGTTAAAACATTAAGTTAATATGAATGATTTGCGGAGCTGTTTCTATCAAAAATTCAATAACATCGCCCAAAAACCCTCAACAAAAATAATTATATAGAGTGTGATGACAACATAAATTTTATACCACATTCCATGTCCGCTCTCGGGCGATTCTTATAAAACTCAAAATTTGTCACAAAATGGTGATTTTTTTACAACATGCTTACAAAGTAAAATGGTTTATAATTATTTTTAAAAAAACTCGGCCAGAAATAACATTGATTTTACATTTTTAAAGACTTATTCTTTTTAATTATTTTGAAACAGCTCCGCAAATCATTCATATTTATTTATTGTTTTACTTTCTGATGAAACTCATTATGTGAGAAAACGGTTTTTTTTTTTTTTATCTCATACTTACAATCCGCAAAACAATTTAATTTGTAAATATGAATTAAAAAAAAAAAAAAAAATCACCGTATTCTCACATATTATGAGTTTTATCAGCAAGTTAAACATTAAGTAAATATGAATGATTTGCGGAGCTGTTTCTATCAAAAATTCAATCACATCGCCCGAAAACCCTCAACAAAAATAATTATAGAGTGTGATGACAACATAAATTTTATACCACATACCATGTCCGTTCTCGGTGAATTCTTATAAAACTCAAAATTTCTCACAAAATGGTGATTTTTTTACAACAACATGCTTACAAATTAAAATGGTTTATAATTATTTTTTAAAAAACTCGGCCAGAAATAACATTGATTTTACATTTTTAAAGACTTATTCTTCATAATTATTTTGAAACAGCTCTGCAAATCATTCATATTTATTTATTGTTTTACTTTCTGATGAAACTCATTATGTGAGAAAACGGTTATTTTTTTTTACCGGATACTTACAATCCGCAAAACAATTTAATTTGTAAATATGAAGTTAAAAAAAAAAAAAAAAATCACCGTTTTCTCACATATTATGAGTTTTATCAGCAAGTTAAACAATAAGTAAATATGAATGATTGGCGGAGCTGTTTCTATCACTAATTCAATAACATCACCCAAAAACCCTCAACAAAAATAATTAGTGCGATGACAACATAAATTTTATATCACATTGCATGTCCGTTCTTGGGCGATTCTTATAAAACACAAAATTTGTCACTAAATGGTGATTTTTTTACAACATGCTTACAAATTAAAATGGTTTATAATTATTTTTAAAAAAACTCGGCCAGAAATAACATTGATTTTACATTTTTAAAGACTTATTCTTCATAATTGTTGGCCGTACCAATAAAAAACTGTGTTTCATGTGACATGTGGAAGACTTAAAAGTAACAGCTCCTTTAAAATCATAGTAGTTTATTATGAACATGATGACATACAATAAGACAGCATAACTTCGCTGTTAAATAAACGAACTGAAGAAAAATAATATGCAGCTTCATTTTATATTACAACCAGCATTTACAAGCTGGAGGAAGGAAAAGTGAAGGCAAAGCATCCTGGAAAGTCCAGCCTTTTAAACACACCATCGGCGAATGTTTTGCATAAACATGTTGCCATTTAGAGGTACACAAATTCGCATCTGAAACGCCATTGGCTACGAATACTCGCAAGTCGCGAATAGCAGACTACGGTGACTAGCGCGATCCTGACATCACAGGTTACTTACTGTTACTGAGTAACGTATTTTGAACTGGAAGATCGTGAATGAAAACATTAGCGCTGGCCGTTTCAGATACGCGAGTATGTTTATTCAAGAGATGTTGAAAAACTGAAATGCATCAATGTAAAACTAAATACCTTTACTTATATTTAAAGAAAGCTTTAAGCCAAGGATTTATAAAGATTCATAACAATCGGCCTCCTTTTTCATCATCTCTAGAATATTACAAAAGCATGAAAAATTTGCATAAACATGAAAAAGTTCAAAAAGTTTACAAAAAAATTACACTTGAAAAGTTCAAAAACTAACAATCTGATCAATGTCAGGTCACATAAGACTTTATTGGCAGGACACCGACCAGAGTGAACAACATTGTAAGAAAAATTATAACCCCCCACATAAAGATTTAAATATCAAAAATTCTTTTACAAAAATTCAACAGCTGCTCTTTCACTTGTGGCTTAGTAAAGCTATCTGCAAGATTAAGTTTACTAGGAATATATTTAAGTTTAAACATTTTATCAGAAACTAGATTTCTTAAAAAATGATACTTTATATGAATATGTTTTGTTTTCTGGTTTTCAAAAGGGGAATTAGAAAAAGCTATGGCGGCTTGGTTATCACAGAATAAAGTGCAATCTCTCAAATTTAAGTTAAGTATTTTATTTTGTAAGACATTTTTTATCCAGATTAATTCCTTAGCAGCTTCAGTTAAACTAACATATTCGGCCTCCATGGTTGAAAGACTTACACATTGTTGTTTAAATGTCTTCCATGAAATAGGAGTTTCATCCAAAAACAAAATATATCCACCTATGGAAACACTATCGTCTCTGTTTGCTGCAAAATCTGAATCAGAATAACATGAGAGATTTAAATCATTAACTCTAGATAACTCAAGTTTGAAATTTTTAGTATATTTTAAATAACCTAACAATTTTAATAAACAATTCCAATGAGCAATGCCAGGATTGGTTTGAAATTGAGATAATAAATTTACTGCATACATAATATCAGGTCTGGTCCTTCCCGCTATATAAGATAAACATCCTATAAGATTTCTATAAGGAAAACTAGACATTTTATCAAATTCTTCCTTAGTGGAAGGGGAATCTTGCTTTGACAACACTAAACCCTTAGGAATAGGTAAAGAGCTAATTGGAAATTTAAAGTTTGAATACATTTCACAAACTTTCTCAATATAAGCTGTTTGGTGTATGTAAAGTCTATTTCCAACCTCTTCAAACTCTATGCCTAATAGCTTTCTGGTTGCACCCAAAATTTTTAAGTTAAAATGTTTTTGCAGCAAATCTATCCCAAAATTCAAATCATCTTTAGTTTTGCCAAAAAGAACAATGTCATCAACATAAAGCAAAAGAACCAATCTGTCTTGAAACATATATACACAATTGCACCAATCTAGTTTGCAAAAATTTAATTTGGATAAAGCATCATCCATTTCAAAATACCACTGTCTGCCACTTTGATGCAGACCATAAATGGCTTTATTTAACTTACAAACTTTATTTTTTTTCTTTTTCAAAACCCTCAGGTTGGTGCATGTATATAGTTTCATCAAGACCAGCATAAAGATATGCATTGTTGACATCTACCTGGACATTAACCCATTTCAACAGACATGAAAATATGGCAAAGAACAACCGAATTATTGAAAAACTAACAACTGGACTGAAAACTTCATCGTAACTTTCTCCTTTAACCTGATTAAACCCCTTTGCAACTAACCTAGCCTTATACCTTACAATCTCATTATTTTCATTTCTTTTTAAGGTATACACCCAACGATTACCAAGTATTTTTGCATCTTTCGGAGGTGTCACAAGATCCCATACATTACGTTCATACATAACGTTCATTTCTTGGTTCATTGCGTCCCTCCAACTAGATGCTTCTGGGGTTTTTACAGCCTGATTGTAAGTTTTGGGGATTTTAACCTCAGTCAAGTTTGCTTCATCTATTTTTAAAAAATTAGAAATTTTACCGGATTCTTTATTTTTACTGCTGAAGTCAAAAAGGTTTTTATCACATTCTATTTTATTTAATTTACAATATTCTAACAATTCATTAAAAGATCTTATTCTAGTATTGGTTCCTTCGATGCCATAGTAAATGTCTGTTTTATTTCCAATTTTTCGAGGTACTGCTTTACGTATCCAAGGAATAGTTGCACAAGTCTTTAAACTACTCTGTTCTAAACTTTGGTTAGAATCTGATGCCCCTCCCAATTCAGATGTAATCTCTGGTTCTACATCAAAAATATTTCCGTCCTCTGGGAAATCAAAAAGTGAAAAATTTAATTTAGGTTCTTTAATTTTTGAAGCTATATCTACCCCCCATTTAGTTTCATCAAAACGAACATTAATGGTTTCTACAATTTTCTGTTCATCTATTAACCAAATTCTGTAGCCTTTAGTTGCCTGAGCATACCCGCACATAATCCCTAGTTTAGCTCGCATATCAAGCTTCCTTCGGACTTGTTTGGGCACTCCAACATAAGCTAAACAGCCAAATGTTTTTAAATGAGAAACTGAAGGTTTTATACCAGAGTACATCTCAAAAGGGGTTCTTTTTTGTTTGTGACAGATCCTATTCCAGGTGTAAGAAAAACACATTAAGGCCTCAGCCCAAAATTTTTGTGATAAGCCACTTGAATTAAGGAGAGCTTTAACACCATCAAGAGCAGTTAAATTAAAACGCTCCGCGACACCGTTCATTTCTGGACTGTACGGGTTCGTTTTCTCATGTAAAATTCCCTGCTTCTCTAAAAATTTTTCAAATTCGTTGTTGCAGAATTCTAAACCCCCATCAGTTCTAGTAGAAATTACTTTCTTACTTAAATACCTTTCAGCCCTATTCTGAAATTTTAAGAATGTCTGAAAAACGTCTGATTTATTTCTGATGGTATATACTGCAACATTACGAGAAAAATCATCAATGATGGTGAAAAAATATCTATTCCCTCCATGTGATGCTACAGGTAAAGGGCCGCACAAATCCATGTGTAAAAGTTCTAGAGCAGTTTTTGATCTAACATTCCCTATTGATTTAAATGGCACTCTCTTCGATTTTGCAAGTTTACAGGAGATGCAATCCTCGGTTAACTTTGACAGCTCTGGCAAACCTCTAACACTTTCATTTTTACTAGTATTAACCAAATATTCACTATTTACGTGACAAAATCTCTCATGCCACAAGTTACTCAAATTTAAATTTTCAATTTGGTTAGCTGAAATGTCAACCGAGTTGCTTTCTCCTTTACAAGTTTTATAGCTGAAAGGTTTAACAAAATACAAATCATTTTTCCTTACTGCATAAAATAACCATTGCCAGTCCTTGTCATACACAATTAGTTTGCCTTTACTGCCAACAAAATTTATGCCTAGTTTTTCAAGTTTACTACCAGACAAGAGATTTCTACGTAAATGAGGATTATACAAAACATCTTTAAGAATTATTTGATTGAAACTTCCATCTTTACATTTAATAAAAAAATGTATTGTACCTTTTCCCTGAACAGGACTTTCTTTTTCTCCAACAGCAAGTGACATCTGCATATTTGAAACTGACTCATAATTCAAAAAAAGATTTTTGTTATTACAAAAATGAGCAGTAGCAGCTGTATCAAACACCCAGCTACTATTTTGGCCAAAATCAGATGAATTTGCCTCAAGAAAATTACTTTTAAAATTACTTTGAGCTACTTCAATCAAACTAGTCTCATGTTCAGAGAAGGTACATTTTACATTACTATTACTTTTTTCATTACTACATTTAACATTACTATTGTTTTTTTCATTACTACATTTAACATTACTCTTTAACTCTGCGTTACTAGATTCTTTAAATTTACTATTTGACTGATATTTCTTAGTTTGAAAATTTTTAGACTGAAAATTTTTAGATTGATTTTTCAATTTACAGTTAGCAATTAAATGACCATAAGATTTACAAAGAAAACAAGGACCTATTAATTTACTTTGATTAACATTATAATTCTTAAATTTACCTGTTTTACACTTTACCATTTCTCCAGAAAAAGCAACACTAGAACTAGAAATGTCCTTTTTGGCCAGTTTCAATCTATTCTCCTCCAGTAGCAATTCAGCCTCAATCTTGTCCGGTACAAACTCTGCATCTGGCCACCTGTAAATCGCTTGGACTGTAGACTGGAACTCCTCGGGCAAACTTCTAATCATCTGGTAACCCATGTACAAGGGCTGAAGGGTATGTCCTACATCACGCAGACGCTCTGCTGCTTGCTTGACACGACACAAAAAAAGTCCCAAATTTTCTCCAGGAAAATAACGGACACCAAAAAAATCATCTAGCAGTTGTATAACACGAGCTCTTGTGGTAGGTTCAAAATGCTCTTTAAGGATCTTCCAGGCTTCAGCTCCATTCGTTGTATGCGAAATTAATGGCTTAAACTCGGATGACAAGGTCTGGTAGATAATGGTATAGGACCGGGCTTTTCTTAAATTCACCTCATTCTGTTCTCTCCATGTCAGCTTGTCTGTCACAGGAACTGTTTTTCCCGATGTCTCACCGCTTTCACTCTTGACGTTCTCGATATATTCCCAAGCACCATAATGCATTAGCAGAACTTTTACTTCCATCTTCCATGTCTCCCAGTTTGACGAGGTCAAAAGAGCAACATTCTGAAACTCCATTTTCTATACGGCCTCCGTCAAATAAGTAGGAAAAACACTTTAATACACATGAAAAAAAGCAAAAGTCTCTTTAAAAGCGCACTCCAGGGAAAAAAACATCAGCTGTAAACATCGGCGACACGTCAGCAGAAAAACAACATCGCAACGACTTAGAGAAACACATCGGCGACGACGTCTTCACTTCCACAAAAACAAACTTTAAACTGGCTTTAAAAATCACAACCGCGCAACTCTGCTACCACTTGTTGGCCGTACCAATAAAAAACTGTGTTTCATGTGACATGTGGAAGACTTAAAAGTAACAGCTCCTTTAAAATCATAGTAGTTTATTATGAACATGATGACATACAATAAGACAGCATAACTTCGCTGTTAAATAAACGAACTGAAGAAAAATAATATGCAGCTACATTTTATATTACAACCAGCATTTACAAGCTGGAGGAAGGAAAAGTGAAGGCAAAGCATCCTGGAAAGTCCAGCCTTTTAAACACACCATCGGCGAATGTTTTGCATAAACATGTTGCCATTTAGAGGTACACAAATTCGCATCTGAAACGCCATTGGCTACGAATACTCGCAAGTCGCGAATAGCAGACTACGGTGACTAGCGCGATCCTGACATCACAGGTTACTTACTGTTACTGAGTAACGTATTTTGAACTGGAAGATCGTGAATGAAAACATTAGCGCTGGCCGTTTCAGATACGCGAGTATGTTTATTCAAGAGATGTTGAAAAACTGAAATGCATCAATGTAAAACTAAATACCTTTACTTATATTTAAAGAAAGCTTTAAGCCAAGGATTTATAAAGATTCATAACAATAATTATTTTGAAACAGGTCCGCAAATCATTCATATTTATTTATTGTTTTACTTTCTGATGAAACTCATTATGTGAGAAAATGGTTATTTTTTTTTTACCTCATACTTACAATCCGCAAAACAATTTAATTTGTAAATATGAATTTAAAAAAAAAAAAAAAAAAAAAAAAAATCACTGTATTCTCACATATTATGAGTTTTATCAGCAAGTTAAACATTAAGTAAATATGAATGATTTGCGGAGCTGTTTCTATCAAAAATTCAATCACATCGCCCGAAAACCCTCAACAAAAATAATTATAGAGTGTGATGACAACATAAATTTTATACCACATACCATGTCCGTTCTCGGTAGATTCTTATAAAACTCAAAATTTCTCACAAAATGGTGATTTTTTTACAACAACATGCTTACAAATTAAAATGGTTTATAATTATTTTTAAAAAAACTCGGCCAGAAATAACATTGATTTTACATTTTTAAAGACTTATTCTTCATAATTATTTTGAAACAGCTCCGCAAATCATTCATATTTATTTATTGTTTTACTTTCTGATGAAACTCATTATGTGAGAAAACGTTTTTTTTTTTTTACCTCATACTTACAATCCGCAAAACAATTTAATTTGTAAATATGAAGTTAAAAAAAAAAAATCACCGTATTCTCACATATTATGAGTTTTATCAGCAAGTTAAACATTAAGTAAATATGAATGATTTGCGGAGCTGTTTCTATCAAAAATTCAATCACATCGCCCGAAAACCCTCAACAAAAATAATTATAGAGTGTGATGACAACATAAATTTTATACCACATACCATGTCTGTTCTCGGTGGATTCTTATAAAACTCAAAATTTCTCACAAAATGGTGATTTTTTTACAACAACATGCTTACAAATTAAAATGGTTTATAATTATTTTTAAAAAAACTCGGCCAGAAATAACATTGATTTTACATTTTTAAAGACTTATTCTTCATAATTATTTTGAAACAGCTCCGCAAATCATTCATATTTATTTATTGTTTTACTTTCTGATGAAACTCATTATGTGAGAAAACGTTTTTTTTTTTTACCTCATACTTACAATCCGCAAAACAATTTAATTTGTAAATATGAAGTTAAAAAAAAAAAATCACCGTATTCTCACATATTATGAGTTTTATCAGCAAGTTAAACATTAAGTAAATATGAATGATTTGCGGAGCTGTTTCTATCAAAAATTCAATAAACATCGCCCGAAAACCCTCAACAAAAATAATTATAGAGTGTGATGACAACATAAATTTTATACCACATACCATGTCTGTTCTCGGTGGATTCTTATAAAACTCAAAATTTCTCACAAAATGGTGATTTTTTTACAAAAACATGCTGAGAAATTAAAATGGTTTATAATTATTTTTAAAAAAACTCGGCCAGAAATAACATTGATTTTACATTTTTAAAGACTTATTCTTCATAATTATTTTGAAACAGCTCCGCAAATCATTCATATTTATTTATTGTTTTACTTTCTGATGAAACTGATTATGTGAGAAAACGGTTATTTTTTTTTTACCTCATACTTACAATCCGCAAAACAATTTAATTTGTAAATATGAAGTTAAAAAAAAAAAAAAATCACCGTTTTCTCACATATTATGAGTTTTATCAGCAAGTTAAACAATAAGTAAATATGAATGATTTGCGGAGCTGTTTCTATCACTAATTCAATAACATCACCCAAAATCCCTCAACAAAAATAATTAGTGCGATGACAACATAAATTTTATATCACATTGCATGTCCGTTCTTGGGCGATTCTTATAAAACACAAAATTTGTCACTAAATGGTGATTTTTTTACAACATGCTTACAAATTAAAATGGTTTATAATTATTTTTAAAAAAACTCAGCCAGAAATAACATTGATTTTACATTTTTAAAGACTTATTCTTTATAATTATTTTGAAACAGCTCCGCAAATCATTCATATTTATTTATTGTTTTACTTTCTGTTGAAACTCATCATGTGAGAAAATGGTGATTTTTTTTTTACCTCATACTTACAAATCAAATTGTTTTGATGAAAAAATACAATCTACACTTCACTGAATGTTTCCAATTCTTAAACAAAATCATAATATTTAAGAAATATTTACATTACATTGATTTCGACAACAGTTGAAGAGGCATATCAGTTTAAAGTTATATCTTATATATATGAGTTTGTTAATTTACAATCTTTCTGTTAAGAGTTTTTTACTACATTTTTAACACTTTCCAACCTAGTTGAAAAGTGTTTATGACTTCGGTTTGTCTGGCCGTCTGGCCGTCTGGCCGTCTGGCCGTCTGGCCGTCTGCCGTCTGCCGTCTGTCCGTGCTCTAACTCCCGTAAATATGCTCGGATTGCCCTGCAATTTTTATATGTTATAATCGTTATCTATAGCATGTTCCCTATTTCAATGGAAGTGTGTAGCACTTATAGTTTTTTTACAGGGACACTCAAAAGAATTCTGTTACATTGCGGTCTATGGGGAAAAATCATTTGCGGTTTATTTAAATAATGTTTCACTATTTTAAACGCACTGAAATTTATATATATCACTAAGGTGCATTAGAAGAAGCTTAATATGGAATAGGGTGTGCATAGCACTTATACTTACTTTACAGGGACAGTCAAAAGAATTCCGTTACATTACGTCTATGGAGAAAAATCGTCTGCGGTTTATTTAAATAATGTTTCCCTATTTTAAACGCATTGAAATTTATATAAGGTTCATTACAAGAGACTTACTACAGAATATTGTGTGTATAGCAGTCATCGTTCATTTACAGGGACACACAAAAGAATTCTCTACTGTATGTTAACAATAATTCCTGGAAGTGCGTTTTAAGTTACTGAACGCGATTTTAATTTTAAATCGCGTTTTGTATATTACGTGGTGTGTATAAATTCTGTAGATCCTATACAGGGAAGCACAAAAGTTCGGGAACACATTTCCGTATTATTTAACTCCAGACGGAGAATTTTAAACTGTGCTACGTGTTTCCTAACTGAACTAAAATTTAGCATCCTATGTAGTATATATACAAATCTATAGATCCTATACAGGGCTGAATAAAAGTATTCGGATTACTTAGATGTTATCTTTTAGCTTATTAAAGAGTATGATTCGTAAAATTATTTTGGAAGCGTTGGAAAGTGTTACATAATCTATGCTTGACGCATGATTTTTCGTTCTTGTTAGTTCCTGAGAACGTTGTAACATGCGATAAATTGTAGAACTGCACATTTTATAGTAAAGTGTAAGATGTAAGATTAATTTAATTCATTAAGATTTGTTATTGAAAACAGTTTGTTTCATTTCAGAACATGAAAAATGCAATCAGTAAAATGCAAGTTATATTCTTACCTAAAACATAATATATGGGGGCAACTAAACATACAAAGAATGAATACAATCAAAACTAACCTACTTTAATCTCAGTCTGTCAAAAGTATATTCATTTTCTTTAAAATAAAACTCAAACATAAACAAAACAATGAAATCTGTGGCTAGCCGCTTTCGTAAAGGAAGGAAATGCTATCGCTCGCTATATCCCGTAATAACCGCTGCTCTCATTGGCTGGCTGCTTCGTTACCGTGAACTTGGGGGAGAGTGTAAAAAGCCTCAAACCCAAAATCCTGGATCCTGCACCTGCTCTCATTGGCTGGCTGCTTCGTTGCCATGGATGGCGTTGCCGAGGCTATTTCATGGGAGGAGCTTGAAATAGCCTCGAACCCAAAATTCCATATACACGTTTTAAATTTTTTTTTAAATCTAATTTAAAATTTAAAAATCCGGCCCCGAGGTATACTGTCCGGTGACAACATCTACACATGACAAAAATTCTAGAGTCCTAGGTGTTATAATTACGGAGAAATCCGCGGGCAGGCAGGCAGACAGACACTTACTCTTTTATAGAGATAGAGATTACATTCTGCCCTATATTGGAATTCCTGAAAATTTTTTGCAGATCTATGCCGATCATGACCACTAGAACCCAAAATTACCCCCAGTTCAAAGCTTTCTATCTACCTATCTATCTATATCACTTTTTTATAGATACGATAACTCCCATAATTCTGCACAAATCTTTTTCAAACTGATACATAAAATCAAAGGGCAGAAAATTTCGGTCAAGTTTGTTAATGGGTAAAATCAAACCAAGAGGGTGGAAATGTGGAGGGTTTTTGTGAAGACAAAAAAAAACTCATAATGTCTTAATTATGCTACACATCAAATCTGTTTAAAGTTATTATTACTTCTAGAAAAAGGGCAAAAATTTATGACAGATTTTTTATTTAATTAAAAATGGCCTCAAGGGACGAAAAAAAATAGGGTTAAGAACAAAAAAATTCATAACTGCATGAATTCACAAGATATCAAATCTGCTTAAATCCTATCCTAATAATATTATAAATCTGATTGTGTGTAAATGTTAGGCTGAAGCCAGCATCAAAATGGAGCATTTAATGATCCTGTATCTTTGCATATACGTTGATTATAACCCTCAAATGAACATAGGCTGGTTTTTCTTCATTTTATTCAAATATTTTTCTTAATAATTCAAAATTTCATTATTTTCATAGAGAATAAATGGACATTTTCCCATAAAATTTAACCATTTTACTTTATCGTTGCTAGGGCTTTGATCGTTGCCAATAAATAAAAACACGAAAAAATAATTTTTCCTCAACAATTAATTTTCAATTGAACGATTTTCACGTGAAAACTGAAAATGAAAAAGAATTCAAAAGAAGATGAATTTCCGTGATATTTGAAACAAAAATATGGAGTATTTGTTATTATACATGAAGTATGAATATCGGTTACATTAAAAAGATCTTTTTCTGTCAAAAAACTGCGTTATAATTAGAATGAAAAATGAACAATAATTATATTCTTAAAAATAGATTTCGCTTGGACCATGGAACTATGAAAAGGATCCTCCTCGGCTTGGACAAATATGACGTTATAAATAAAACATGTATTTTCAAATAGTCGTAATAATACAAGGAGCATGAATATCAATGTATAATGAAAGTAGATAGATAATGAACGTCATAGTTAAGATGAAAAACTGAAATATTTTTTATCGATACTGATTAATAATTAGCTTGAGTACCAGTTACATACAAATGTGAGTTTTCCGCTAAAATTTACGTCCTGATTGCCAGAAAAAGAAAATTAACAAGAATTATGGCATTAAAAAGGGATTTCTCTGAGGAAAATGTGACGTCATGTTTGAAATAAAATGGGAATTTTCAAATGTGTTTTACAAGGAGCGGGAATTAATTCCGTACATTAATAATACAAGGATCAGTAAGTATAGAAAGTAGATTAGTTTCGCGACATATTTAAAACGAAAACTTGAAATGTTTTTTTATCTATACCGATTATTAAGCATGAATATCAGTTACATACAGATGAGAGTTTTTTGCAAAAAACCTCACCATGATTATTAGGAAAAGAAAAATAAATACGAATCTATTATATTAAAATCTGACTGCCTGTTTGTATTTCTCAACTACTCTTTTCAGATTGTCGAACGCAACGCGATTTACTTAACACCAGTTATCATTCATCCGAGGACGTCATAAACTCTCAGAATTAAAAAAAATAATTTAAATTCCGAGAAATTATTATTATTATTATTATTATTTTTTTTTTTTTTTTTTTTTTTTTTGTAAATTTTAACGAATTTTCTCTAAAAATGGCAATTAAATTATTCCATTTTTGGGGATAAAAAAGAAGAAATAAAATGGATTAATATATTTTTCTCATTAAAACTGAAAAAAAAAAATTATTTTCAATTTGAATAGATGGTGAAAGAAAAAAAAATCATGATTACAGTAAAAATTTTTTTAAATAAAAACGTATTTTCACATTCGTATTTCAAACTTCATGAATCAATTTATTCTGGAGAACAAAAATCGTCTGTCAACATATTTTCATTTAGAAATAAAGGTTTTTTTTCAGTTATAGATTAAATCAAGGAGACAAATTTAAGCTCCTTGCATTTAGGTCTACAATAATTGCTCCCTATTCACAAGAATTGAATTTAATGAAAAAGAATACAGTAAAATCTTGTTACAACGAATCTCTGGAGACCATTGATTAAATTCGCTATAATGAAATATTCGTTAAAATGAAAATATTTTTGTACTGAAATAGAATAATATGACTTTTTTTACAATCCAAATTATATTCGTTAAATCGAGGTTCTTTGTAACGAGATTCTACTGTATACTATTTCCATTATCTTTGAAGGATTGCTATTAAAACGTTTCACGAAGGTGTTAAAAGTAAAATGGTTTACCAGGTAAACTTGACATATGTTTTTATATAATTCGCCGATTTCCACAATTTTATTTGGCCCGCCTTTTTTCATTGGTTGCAGTTTCCTTTTCGTGATTATTTGTCACAAAATTTCACTTTTTTAAAACTTAGTTATGTCAAGGCCTCTATAACATAGAAATACTATATTGTCTTCCATGGAATGTGATAAAGAGTTAGTTAATTATTTACGTTTCTAATTATCGGGAATGAAATATTTTGCTTAATTAATGCATTTATTCTTCTTTTAATGATACGTGAACGAAGTCACGGGTAACAGCTAGTTTATTATAAATCTTCTTAATATTATCTACAACTTTTATATTGACAAGTTTTTGATAGAACAAACTCTTACAGAAAAAAAAAAAAGCTGTAACACAGAAACCTGCCCCCCCCCTCCTCCCCCCCCAATAAAAATAGATTTTTCCAGTGCAGTACATCACGTGAAATTAGTACTTAACTTCAAAATCTATCTGTGCCTGTAGTCCGAGCAAGGAGGGATTTTTTTAAAATCCATTTAAATAAGAAATTAAAGATTTGTGAAATTCAGAAGTTTTTCTCTCTCTCTCTCCTTTTTTGCCATTTTCTTGATTTCTATAATATTTTTATAAAATGGGTATGAGTATCACTTTTTTAATAATAAAGTTATATCTGTGATTTATTCTGTAAATTTTTAATCCTAAATCTCTTAACTCACCAATTCAAAAGGTATTTTAGAAATTTAAAAAAAGAAATGTTTTGTCCAGGCCATTTTTTAGGGTTTCATTCATCTCACGAAACCCTATTACTCGTGCTCCGTTGTCTGTCCGTCACAGGGCCATTCTCAAAAAGTATGTAACTTACAGAGTTGAAACTTGGTGTATAAATCTGAATAGCAGTTGTGAAGAGCTCAAAATATTAAAATTTGAAAAATTCATATTATTTTAATAAATAGAGATAAAAAACCAAAATTCTAACAGCCTTTTCCTATTAAATTGAAATATTTTTCGTTATAGCAGATGCCAAAGATTTAAAATCCACAATGAAATTCTTTCTACAATAATTAATTTTCTATCAGACGATTTTCACGTGAAAAATGAAAATGAAATAAAAAGTTTCACCAATTGGAAAAAAAGATAAATATGAAATAAAATTGATTGACGTCATAGTCGTAATAAAATGGAAAATGTCTTAAGATTTCTCAATAATACAAGGAGTATGAGTATGTGTAAGTGGACAAAGCAGATTAATATCACGTCATTAGAGAATTAAAAAGAAAATCTGACGTCATATAGGAAGTTTAACTAATTTTTCAAATGTTTGAGAATAATACAAAGCGAGTATTAATATAAATAATAGAGAATAGTAAATATATGAGTTTGAGAAACATATTGAATCGAGATAAAAATCCGATTATGGAAATATTTGCACATTTTAACATTTTGAAGGTGTACAATTTGTTTAATTTTGAAATTATTTTTTTAAATATTGCATTTAGTCCATATGACAGATATTATTATGACAGAATATAATAGCGGGCTTGGACCGCTATCCGGCTGGTTTAGATATTTGAAAAAAGGAAAAAATAGACCGGTAAATTTTTACTTTATAAAAAACATGACTTTTTTTGTTGTTGTTGCTAAATGAAATTTGTTTGAATTTATTAAAGAAAGGATAAAGTGTTTTGAAAGGAATATTAAACGAAACCCTTTGAGCGATCTTCGATCACACTTACCCACTTGTTTTTTATTGCTTCCAGTACATATTGTTTTTATAGAATTTTAATCATTTGTCATTTTTTAATTCTCAAATGTTCATCATTTTGCAACGCGCAAAAGAAAAAAAAATCAGAATGATTATCTTTTATAATGCTTAATATAAACGAACAAAAAATATTAAGATACAATGAAACCTCATTAATCCAGACCAAGCTGACTTTAATTAATCTTGTCAATTTTATTCAGCACAAAAAAAAAAAAAAAAAATGGAAGAAAGAAAAATTTTAATCTGGATAGGTTCATTTAATAGTGCAATATCTTGCTCTAAAAGTAGATAAGAGAACATCCACAGTTTCTTCAAACCAGTGTGGATGAGCCCAGATAAAGAAATTAAACTGATAATAATAACTTCTAAATATCATGCAAGATATATATGAATTTCTTTCATCTAAATTAATTTACCTTTTGTGCAAATATAAATAAGTGTTTTTCGTTACTGTACAGGATGTTTTAACTATGGCTTGAGTAATTTTGTAATTTTACAGTTTTCCATTTATATATTTTAAAATCCTACAATATAGGGCCCTAATCTATCTGGATTAATGAGGATTTACTGCATATCAAAAACTTCTGTGTGAAACATAAAGTATAATACTTAATCTGAATTCGCCAAAATCTACACCAACTTTTTTAGGAAGTGGTGCTGTATTATGCAAGTTCTAATTACTTTAAAAGCTATAATTTTATTATTTGTTTATATTTCCATGTATGCCCTGAGAATGTTTGTGCTTTTTTAGGCTTTGCTAAGACCAGGACGTTTCGATAGGCATATCTTAATTGATTTACCTACTTTGCAAGAAAGAAAAGAAATTTTTGAACAACACTTAAAATCAATTTCATTAGAATTTTCTCCTCAAGAGTACTCCAAAAGGCTTTCTCAGTTAACTCCAGGCTTCAGTGGTATGCTTATATAATTCGAATTTTGTGCTTTTATTCATTATTTTAGGTAACCTACTGAAGTTTTAATTTAAATCTCTAAGGCAGATTAATTAAAATAATTTCATTGCTGAGTGGAAACTTAATGCAGATATTTTACTCTGTACCCTTTGCTTTTTGAAAAATGATAGATATATAAATTTTTCAATTTTCAACTTAAAATATATTTAGACATCCGTAGTATATTCTGGTGAAGTTACGTAAAGATCTGCTGATGATTATAAAAATGGGGAAAATATTTTTTACTGCTTCCATTCCCCTTTAAATGTATCAAAATTGCAATTTTTAAATTCATTTTCTCAGTTTGAGTTTTTACCTTCTTGCTATCTTTAAAATGCATAAGTAAAGAATGACATTTTTTTTTTTTTTTTACATAATCAAAAAGGTATATTCAATTGAATTAGGGATGGATTTTGCAATAAAATGAATACAAAAATTTTAAAAATATAAATATGATAGAATTTGTGTTTTTCACTTAGTTTAAGAATAGATAATAAAGACATTTCTTTTCTTTTTTTTCTCATAAATTTATGATTTTATTGAAAAATTAATTCCTAAAGTTATGAAGGATACTCCTGCAAATATAAAAAAAAAAAAAAAGAAAGAAAGAAAGAAAATTGTGCAAAAACATTAAAAATTAAAAAAAGAGGAAGGTTTTTAAAATTTCTCATATAATAAAAAGAAACAACTTGAACCATTTACATTTTTTTTTATTTAATTTTTTTCAAAATTTTGCCATCATATTATATTTGTGGCATGAAAATAATCTTGTTTAACAATTTCATTTTATGATATTGTAAACTGTTACCACTCGTGAAACAGGGGTAACCACAGTCCCCTTCAAAACTGAGACTGTTGGGAATGAGGTTGTCCCAATCATGGAAGATCTCACTGGAAAAAAATGAAAGTGGTTTTTGGCTGCAGTCATGAGAGGGTGGGTGGGTCGATCAGCGCCACTCACTAGAACTTGCAAAATAATGGCCCCTTCAAAACTGAGACTGTTGGTAGGTAAAAGAAAGACTGTAAAAGAGATACAAAAAGAGGCATAAGTAAAAAAAATAATAATCCAAAGGGTACTTAGTCTCCTTATACAAAATGGAATTGTATAAGGTTTCATTATAATTCTTACATTTTGAATTATAATGAAAATAGTATACCTATCCTTTTGTTGTTCACTATTGGAATTAAGTAAAAATTAAGATTTTTAATTTACATGATATAAAATATTTTTATTGAAAAATGCTACATAGTGTCATGAAGTATCAGTCACTTGATTATTCAAATTATACAGCGTAGAGAATATATTAAACATATCGAAGTTTAATACTGTATTCTTTATATAAATAGTTATTTATACTGTCAACAAAAGCATTGTAGTAACTTGAAAGCTTTAAAAAATTAAGATATACTGTAGTGCTATTTTTTTTTTTTTTTTTTTTTTTTTTTTTTTTTTTTTTTTATAAAATTTATTTCACCTTTTAAAATATACACTTGATAAAAATTATACACTTAATTAAATTTAGCATTGAGTTATTATTTCATTTTTTTTAATAAAATTGTTTTTCTAAGTTAAGTAAAATTATTTTAATTGATCATGTCTTTATTATTCTGTATCAGATTTTAATTGTTTTTCATTGTGTGTTTTTTATATGGGTGACAATTATTAAGGCTGATTATAAAATTGTTGATGTGCTATTACAGGTGCAACTTTTTTATGTATAAATCCTGTTTTACACTTTTTTATGTTTAAATCCTGTTGTACACTTTTTAAAATCCTGTTTGCTTTTAAAGGTGCAGATATAGCAAATGTTTGTAATGAAGCAGCACTCTATGCTGCCCGTAACAAAAAGAAATTTGTGTCTTCGAGCGATTTGGAATATGCTGTTGAAAGAGTTGTAGGAGGTTGGTGTTCCAAAATTTCTAGAATGTGTTTGTTATTGATTCATTTTACTATAACATAAGTGCCAACATTCTGGTTTTTATCAAGTCAAATAAAAAAATATTTTGGACCAGAAAAGTTATATAATAAAATGCATCTTGTTTTTATTTGGTGCTTATTTGATTTTATTTATTAAGTAACCTTTTTGGTTCAAAATATGTTTATTTAACTTGCGAAAAAAAAAGTTGGCAGCTATGTTTTAATAATTGCAAGTAAAAATGTTATGTAATAGCTATTAATGAATTGAAACGTAGAAATAAAGTATTTAAGTTCTTTACAGTTAATTTTTCAGGTTCAAAATACATTTAGGAAAAAGATATTCTAATATTGGTTAAAAGTTTACAAGGTGTAATAGATTAAATATAATAAATAAATTTTTATTAAAATTAATTTTTTTAAACAAGTAAAAAGTCCTTATATTGAAGATTTATGATAAGAAGACATATGTCAATTTTTTTTTTAAATGCTATATATAATTTTTTATGTTATAGTTTTATAAAACTTGTCATAACAATTTAATAAAATTTATACTTATGACATAAAATAAAGAACATTGATTTAAAAATACAATAAAACATGTTATATTTTGGTCGATGTATACACATGCATTTAGCAGAAATCTGGCTTAACATACATCACATGATGAGAATAAGAAGTTATTTATGAGATATATTACTAAAGAGTATGTGAGAGTGTTGAAAGAGGAAAAATTCATACATAAAATTTTTTTCTATCTTCTAAAAAATATAATGACTATTTAAATATTTAATTTCATTCCTTTATATAAGTTCAAAAAACATTGCTGGTTTAAAAAAAAAAAAAAAAAAAAAAAAAAAAATTGACTTTCTCTCCGGGGGTAATAAATAGCTCCTTTATTTAAGCAATTTATAAGGAAAATCCTCCATTTTTATTGAAATTATTTTTTTTTTAAATATTCTCATTAAGATAGTATAAAGATATCCCAGTATATATAGATATATGATACTGCTTTCCCTGAAAAGTAAGAAGAATATTTTATTTGATTGAGATTCTAGGAGAGAGACTTAACTTTCTACTCATATGCATAACTTAAATTACAGGTACTGAAAAAAGGTCTAGTGTGATATCACCTCAAGAAAAAAGGGTCATAGCTTTTCACGAATGTGGCCATGCACTTGTTGGTTGGCTTTTAAAGTATACTGATGCTCTTATGAAAGTAAGTAATACATGTTGTGAGGGGAGGGGGGGGGGGGTTCTTATTTGTTTGAACATAAATACTAGAATTTATATAATGAAATTATGTATTTTCTGATAAAGGTATGTTGAGAAAAATGTTTTCATAAATTTTACTATAATATTCAATGTACAGGAATACAACAAATATATATTTTCGATTTACATAACATAATTTTCAAAAATTAATTTTGATTTGTTTAGATAGCAGAACAACATTGACCTTTAACATTCCTAATTCAACAGTGGTTATTCAGTGGGTATTCAACAGTGGTAAAAGGACAGAAAAATATAGATCCATTGAATACAAGGGTCAGAATTTCATGGAACTGGTAAATAAATGTTTGGGGTCATAATGACCCTTTGGCCAAATATTTTGATTAATATTGACTATAATTCACAAAAATCTTGTATGTACTCATAAAGACATGTCAAATAAAAAGTAGCTAAGAAAAAAATGTATATTTTTAATTTTTTCTGACTTTGGCCTAAAATGAGTTAACTCATTGCAGTAGCATTGTATTTACTAATTAAAAACATGCAATTTTTATTGTTATTCAATAATTTGTTTCTAATTTGCAATTTCAAACAGTTTCACTAACTGGAGTAAGCTACGAACATTTTTATAAAATTTATAATTTCTCATTGTTACAGAACTCGCGATTCTTCTTTCTTCCTGTCATGCCTTTTCATTCATTCATTATTATTCTTTATTGTATGAAGGAACAGTTTAAACACATGTCAGAAATTCAAACCAAATATGCACCACACTTTTTAGTACTTTGTTGTGATATTTTCAACTTTTTGAAATTAAATTAGATTTGCATGGAAGCAAATCTAATTTTTTTCATCAGCGTTATTGCTGGTGAAAAAATAAAATAACCAGCAATTTTCTTGGAAGTATTTGTCCAAATTGCTCCTGAGATAATAATTGAAGTTTTTTTTTACTGTGTTTATGAAGTAAAAGAAAAAGATTGTATTATATATAATGTATGTGTCATCCAGTGCATTTTTATTGTTTATCAAAACTACAGATCTTATATTATTAAAATAATGATATAGCTTTTTATAATAACTTAATTATACAGATATTATAATAAAGTAATGAGGTTGTTGTAATGATAATTTTTTCATGAAACATGTAAGACTTATTTTTTTATATATAATTTTTTTGATCAGGTGTCAATTATTCCTAGAACCACTAATGTGCTGGGTTTTGCTCAGTATCTTCCAACTGATCAGAAGCTGTATTCTACTGAAGAGGTAAACATCTAATCATTTTATTATACTACTACTTAAAATAACTTGTATGTAATATTTATATTGAAGCCGGGTAGCTCAATGGTCAGTATGTTGTACTACCACACCACAGGTCTGAGGTTCATCTCGAAATTTAGTAAAGGCTCGCTTAATTTTTCATCCCTTTAGAGCAGGGCTGGGTTTTTGCCAGCAGAAACTGGTTTCTGCCGTGCCAGTGGCAGAAAGTGGTTAGAACCGGTTTTAACCAGCAGAAACTGGCATAAACACATTTCGTGTCATAATCGGAGACTTTTTTAGTAGTATTAAATTCCTTAAGAATATTTTATTCAGGATAAATAAGAAATAAAATACTGTGGATAGTTTTAATTTAAAATAAATAAATTTTGTATTAGAAAAAATAAGTAATGTAACAGATAAAATTTTTGTTATAATATGGTTGTGTAATTTTATATATAAAAAATTATTAGAGTATTTGAAATCTCAGTTTAAAATTCAAAATAGAAAACTATATCCAATACTTATTTTAAATTAAAACTGAAAAGAAAAGAAAAATAATCAATACTTTCTCAAAATACTTTTCTGTAATTTAACATAATAATTTAATAATAACTGTAAAAAATCTTTCTCATAGAAATGTTATACAGCTCCAAATCAGAAAATTAGAATAATTAATTACATTTGTATTTGGAATTGCATTTAGCTTTATTTCTCTGTAGTACAATTGGGGGAAAAAAACAGCTGTGGATGTTTTAATACATTTGCATGTTATTAAGGAAAATTAAAACTGTAAAACATTAAATTTTGAGTGAATATTTTATTTTTATAAAATTATTTTCATTATTCAAAATATTAGAATACTAAAATAGGTGGTTCAAAAAATTAGAATATGTATGAATTTTCCTGATTGGTTCAGAAGGTTGCATAAAATAACCGCAATAGATATTGGGCCAAAAAACAAAGTTGAGCTTCTTTCCACCATAAAGTCAGCATGGTCATGTCTGGGCAGAAAACATTGTAAACCACTTGTAGGTAGCTAGGTAAAGCGAGTTCGTGCTGTTATAAAATGTAAAGGTGATGCTACAAAATATTAAAGAATAACTATTTTTCCCCTTTTTTAAACACAATATTTACAATGCATTATTCTAATATTTTGAACCAAGTAAATGGTTATTCTAATACATATATATATATTTTTTTTTTTCCAAGTGTGAATAATAATTTTAATTTTTGTATTATTTCCTTTAATTTTAATGGTAAAAAGATTCTACAAACTATCTAGATTCTTACAATATTAAGTTTTATCCTGTATTACTTTTTGTATAAGCAATACATAAAAAACCTTTTTTTCTATCATTCTAATTTTTTAACTTGGAGCTGTAGTTATATGTGGATCTTTTAATTCTGTGGATTTAAAAACATTTCATTTAAATACAGTATTTAAAGGAACAAATCTTTCTTTTTTTTTTAAATTTAAGACTGTTAGTTGAAAATGTTCCAAACATATATATATAACCATATTCCATATAGTAGATAATCTTTTAAGTTATTGCATTATATTATTTATCTAAAAATTCTCTGAACAGTGATTTGTTAAAATATCATAGAATTTTTTATAAATTTCCTTTTTTTCTTTTTTTTTTTTTTTTTTACTTTTAAATAGAAATTCAACTGTAAATAATAATGTTAATAGTTAAACTTATACAGCATCAGATTAATTACCATTATGAAAATTTCTGTTTTTCAAGTAAAAGAAAATTAGTATTATGTAAACAAAGTATATTTATATGATCATTTTGAAGCTTTTTGCTATTTTGATTAACATTCGTTATCTTTAGTGTTAATTTTTAATGTAATTGTTTACATATGAAATACATGTGTGAATTATGAATCATTGCAGTTACAGTTCTTCATATTATTTCTTAGTTTCTGCCAGTTTTTGCCACTTACTGGCAGAAACTAGTTTCTGCCTTGCCGGTTTTAACCGGTTATAACCACTGGTTTTAACCACCCCGGCAGAAACTTGCCAGCCCTGCTTTAGAGTCAATAAAATGCGTATCTTACTTGGGAACAAAACACTGGGGGTTCCACGTTAGACTGACCATCTGGCCGGGACACATGCAATTTATATAGCACCTTAGGACCCATGGTCAAGAAAGCAGAGTTGGGCACAACAAATCATGATCCTTAATGAATTATAGCACCATTAATTTAGCTTAATTTTGATAGGAAAATTATCACTTCCTCAATTTATTTTTCATTTTCCATGGCCGTGTTATTGTTTCCCTATTCTCTGCATCATACTTATTGTTTTAAAAAGTATAATTAGCATTTATTTATTGATTTATTGTCATATTTCTGTTGAAAATGTAGACGAAGAATGAGTTTTCATAGACTCAGAAATCAAACATATCTTTCCATTCTTATCTCATATGTCTCTCACGTGTATTAATATTCAATGTATGTTGTTTGAATATAATAAAATTCAAAAACATTGCTAAAATTTAATAACATATTTTGCTATAAGCTCATGTTTGTTTTAGTTAAATTCTGAAATATGTTTTCACCTTTTTTTTAAAATTTAATTTAGTGTCATATTGCTGATGCAATCATAGTGCTATAAATAATGTTATAATGAATCCATGATGTTATAATTTGTAAAGGGGTAGCGTGTGGCCTTTTCTTATGGATCAATTTCAATAAGGTACTACTAAGTGATTTTTATTTAAAAATCATTTTCGAGTTTCTTAATATTACAAATCATTATAAACAATTTTTTTCAGCGTAATTTTCGTCTCAACTTATAATCAATTAATAAATCAATGAAAGGTTCAATCTTATACAGTAATTAGAAATCTTAACATGAGTTCTTTTGCACTCTTCACAAAAAATTCAAGCGATGACCTTGCCGTTGCCTTAAGAGAAATCCTCTCTCTTCAAAATGTGTCAGCAAAACATTTTCTTCCCCACTGGTTTGGGAAATCGTCCTGAGAAGAGTGTTTTCCACCAACACTCGTTCTCCTGCCAAAACTCTCACTAACTTCCCCTCGATTCTCTTTTCCGGTCCCCTTGCTCGAACAAAAGATACTCCGATCACCAATCAAAAAAGTTTTAGTTCACGTCATTAGTTTCGGTTTTTAAGTCATAGGATAAACCATTCTTTTGGGGAGGTCTTCCTGAACTTTAGAATGTTCACACGGCAATTTCTCACGATCCGAGACCCCACATGTCGTCGGACAGATCAGAGAAATATCTTGCTGTCTAAGCAATTTCAGTTCACAAGATTGATCGAGGCTCATCTTTTCCTATTGTAGTAAGTGACGTTCTTGTAACCCCACAGCGAAGCGTGAGAAAAGTTCTCCAACTCTTGGGAATTTCTATCGTTGATTATTTTGCATAATTAGCAGACTGTGAGAGATTTAATGAGATCGTCACAACACCCCCACCATCAAAACATTTTCCGGGTTAAAACGCGGAAAATCTGCAAAAAAAGGATTAGCTCAACATATTTGAGTGGCTCAAATAACATTTCAATTTAACCTCACTATATACATCAGTGACCCAATTTCTTATATACTGTTTACCATTGCTTGAACATCTAGCTTTAGAGACTTTTTTTTTTTTTTTGAAAGATACTTTTTTTACTACACATGCCAAAATAACAATAAAACTAAACATAATCAAATATGTACAAAAGATTGGATTTTACTCAAAAACTTACTACTGAATTTCTTTACTTGTGTTTGCCGAACAATACGTTTTACACAACCGTTCAATTTCTTTAACAAGAGTGTCACAAAGGCGTGAATTTCCACTGTCCCTACTCTCTTTCAACAGAATTTCGAAGGATTTTAGAAAACTCTTTGTGAATCCGCTCACTTCCTCCCGATTAGCTTTCGAATGATAACCCTTCCTGTCAACACTCACTTCCATATTTTCGCGTTTATTTTTCGAATTTCCCTGCCTTTCGAAAACCAACTCATCTACTTTCCTTGACCTTTTCAAAAGGGTTTCTTTTTCCCCAATACACTGAGAACGGTGGTTCTTCATTTTGGGGGGGAATGTTAAAGGGTTTATCTCATTCCCCGGGTTCTCAAAACTGGAATTAGTTTGTGATTTTTGCTTTCGCTTTATCTTTTCATTTATTAAAGCCTGCGTCTTATTTCCTAAGATATAGTGTTTAATTTTAGAGTGTCTAGGCAGGATTGCCGCTTTCGTATTTACATATCCCAGACCTTTTATTTCCAATTTTATACGTGCCACTCTAAATCGTTTTGGATATTTATCAAATGTCTGTTTAAGCCAAACATATTCATTGCCTAATTTGCTTTTATTTACCAAATTCCATGGGCAAACACAATACGAGCTACCTGAATCTCTAAGTACACACGCCTTCTTCCCATTTATTTTGTTTTCACTCAAAAAAGGTCGAAACAAGCTTTTGTCTTCGCTTATATCGCCTAAGTGATTTATGCTCTCGAAAGATTTTACTTCCGTAATATCCCTTTGTCTTTTCGGACAACGGGCCATTAGGTGAAATTCGCTTCCACACTGTTGTGAAAACGTTAATGTGGAAGCTTAACTTCCCCATATTTGTTTTTCCTTTTAGGTCTCGCGCCACTGAGATATTCTACTTTAAGTGCTTCTATCGCGATCGTACGTACGACGATACGCGATCTCTTAGTGTAAACAAAAACACATGTTTTTCTTGTTCCCACGTATGCATTGCGTCATTGCCAGGTGCCGTTTCCTGATTGGATGCCATGACTGCGCATGTGTTGAATAACTAGCTTAAATATCACTGCATGACTTGTCTGCTCTCTCTTCTTTTTTTTGCTTATGTGGCGGCTGTTTTGTTTTAGTTATTTTTAAATGTCTGTGCAAGTATGCCAGACTGTTTGTTAATCCTTATAATGTTAAAGTATGTTTAATAAATGTTATTTATTAATTTAAGCCATCCTCTTATTCAGAGTCAGTTTACTTTTACTTTACCATTTGAGCCCGGTGGATTAACCACCCAAATTCTTTAAGACCGGTTATGGGCCAAATGAAGTCTAAATTTAAAAAGAGTTTGTCCATTTTTGGTAATGTTTAAATGTAATTTTTGACTCTGAGGTGTTGGCGTGAATTTATCATAATGAGGTCATCTTTAATGGCAAAGATGGGGGGCCTCTTCGAGAGCTACAGTATTGATGTTTTGACAAGCAACAGCAGACAGCTAATTTGTTTTTATCTCCACCCTTTCCTTGTGAATGAACTTCAAGGCTGCTCCTTCCTGGTTTCTGACTAAGATAAACAAACTTGCGTGGACTCTGGAACTGTAGTGTTTTCTTTCCCTTTCCCCCGTGACTGATAAGGACTTACGTGACTGATAAGGACTGACTGATAAGGACTTACGTTACTACAAGGACTTACGTTACTACGTTACAAGAATGTTGTTTACTTTGTGAACAGCTGTTAACTTGTAATGGAGTAAAGTTTGTGGTTTTTTTGGTGAAGTTATTATGGATTGATAAAACTTTTGCTGTTTGTTTTATTGGTGAAGTGTTTTTGCTTGTTAGTCTTCAGTGTTAAATGAATGTTTTTCATCTCATTTAGGAAAGTTATTTTTTCTGAGTAACGTTGTTATCAAATAAATAATTTATTAATTTAAAGTTTTTTAATGTTAATAGTATACTGTGATATGTTATTTGTTATGAATTAATTGTTAGAATTTGTTTTTTTTAGAATTTTAAAATTTTAAATAGATTTAAAAAAAAAAAAAGAAAGATTTGTTAAAGTTGTTAATTGAAAGTTTTTAATTAAAGATTTTTATACTGAAATGGTTTGAATATAGAATTGTATTTTTAATAAAACAGTGAATAATTAATTTAATATGGATAATTAATAGTTAATTTAAATAGTGGTTCATTAAATTTGAGTAATTAATGGTTGATTAAATTTGAGTAATTAATGGTTGATTAAATTTGAGTAATTAATGGTTGATTAAATTTGAGTAATTAACGGTTGATTAAATTTGAGTAATTAATGAATTTTTTTTGTACTTCATTTATTTTGTATATTTAATGTATGTATTGTTGTTAAATGGTTCTTTTTGAAGGGTTAGTAGGTTTTAATATTGTTGAATGGTTTATTAATATTGTATTGAGATATGCATATTTAACTATCCCCATTAGCTTATAGGATGGAGTTTGCTATCCAAAAACTTAACAGTAGCAATTATGCTACTTGGGCAGAGGAAATACAGGTGTATATGATGGATCGTGGAGTTTGGCAATTTGTAGAAAAACCAGACCTTGAAATACCTAAAGATTTAACTGCAAAGGAACTTCGTGACTTTGAATTGTGTAGGGATAGGGCATATACCTCAATTTATTTAAATATTGAGAAACCATATCGTAGTATAATAAGTGACACTAAAAATGCTGGGGATGCATGGAGGAAATTAAGGGAGCGTTACCAGCCAACGTCTCGCAGTAGGATTGTGAGTTTATTGGACAAATTTTTCTCATTGAGGTTTGGCACAGGGGATGACATTAGTATTTATGCAGCTAACCTTAAAAAGGTAGTTAATGAATTGGCAGATGCAAAACATGTAATGGAAGAAATGTACCAGTCTTTTCAACTTATCCGGTTTTTGCCATCCAAATTTTCAGGGATTGTTCAGTCAATTTATAGATGGGATGACAAAACATTTACTTTTGACAATGTATTAAAAGAGTTGTTGGTTGAGGAGGATAGGTTAAGACAGTGTAACAGTGACCTTGAACGTGTAGATGCATCTGCTTATAAAGTCAAAATTAATAAACAAGGAAATAGGAATAATAGCAATTTTAAATTTAATAAACAGAAAGACATTAAGTGTTTCCATTGTTCTAAATTAGGCCATTTTGCTTCTAATTGCCCAGAAAAGAAGCCAAATTCTGGTAAATTTCAGGTTAAGAAGTTTAAACCAAAGGGAAATTTTAACCGAGACAATTCAAGTTATATTGTAGAGGCTAACTACAGTCAAGGTAGTAATGGTCCTGATGATTTGTCTTGGGTTGTGGATTCTGCTGCTTCTTCTCATTTTTGCCGAAATAAAAATTTGTTTGTTGAGCTTAGGCCAGTAGTAGATACAACAGTATCAGTCGCTATCGGTGAAGAGTCTTGCTCAGTTGAGGGAATTGGCAAAGTGGAATTTTTGGTAAATATAAAAGGTACCCAGAAGAAAATAACATTGAACAATGTTCTTTATTCACCTAGATTGAGGAGAAATTTATTTGCAGGATGTGCCATAGATAAAAAAGGAGGGAAATTTGTTGGCAAGAATGGAAAGATTTTCGTGTATAATAATAAAGGAAAATTGGACTTCTTTGCAAAAAGAGAAAATGGTTTATATTTTCTTAGACCAAAATACCCCGGTGTTATCAGAGAGCATGTAAATTTAACTCAGTCTAAGGAATCAAATCTTGAGATTTGGCATAAGAAATATTGTCATATCAACCCAAATTATATAGTTGATACCAGTAAAAATAATGTAGTTCGTGGGTTACCTAAACTGAAAAATCAGGAATTAAATTGTGAACCTTGTCGTTTGGCAAAGACACAAAGAGTAAGTTTTAAGCCATTGCCGGGAAACCGAACACGTGGGCCTCTTGAACTTGTTTTTACCGATGTGTGTGGCCCAATGCCAGTACCTTCAATTGGGGGATCACGGTACTTTGTCTCTTTCATAGACGATTTTTCTAAAAAGGCTGCCGTTTTCCCAATTAAACATAAAGATGAGGTCTTTGATACTTTTGTTCGATTTAAAAACAGAGCAGAAAGGTTCATTGGAAAGAAAATTAAGGCCATAAAGTCAGATAATGGAAAGGAATACTGCAATTACAAATTTAAACAGCTTACTGAAAAAGAGGGAATAGATCATCAGAAGACGAACCGGTACACGCCGGAACAAAACGGGGTTGCTGAGAGATTTAATAGCACTATAAATAATGGGATTCGAACAATGTTGAAGGATAGTGGTTTAGAAGAAAAATTTTGGGCTGAGGCAGCTGTCTGTTTCACATATGTTTGGAATAGAGTTGTCCATCAAGGCCAATTAAAGACGCCATTTGAATTATACGGTGGGAGACTTCCTTCTGTGAGTCATTTAAAACCGTTTGGATGCACTGCATTTATAGGGATTCCCAAGCAACTGCGAAAAAAATTTGATATGCGTGCAACTAAAGGTATCATGGTTGGCTATGCAGGACAGACAAAGGGATACAGAATTTATAATCCTGAAAGGGGTGTTGTCGAGGAAACTTTAAATGTGAATTTCAATGAGAGAGAAATGTACAGTGGTCGCATCCTGGGCACCATGGACTGTAATTCTGAGAATGGGAAAGTTTTGTCAGGAGTTGAAAATCGTTATATTGATAATGAAGAATCTGATTCTGAATCTAAATTTGATCAGATTATACCACAAAACTCTATAAAGTTACAAAGCACTCCCAAAAAGGAAGCTGAAGTAAGTTCCGAAACTGAAGAGTCAGGAGATGAACACCCAGACCGGGATGTGAATGCAGGGTTCGTACGCCTCCTGGAATTCCTTGAAAACTCCTGGAATTCCATTTTTTTTCTCAAGGGCCCTTAAAACTCCTGGAATTTACCTGTGACTCCTGGAAATTAAAAAAAAACTCCTGGAAAATATTAAAAATACGATATTTTTATTATTTTTTACTCTCCATAATTTTGAGAATATTAAAAATTAAAAATTTATTGATTTTGAAGGAAAATCGCAGAAAATCTAATTAAATTTCGTCATGGAGCAGTATTAACTGCAACTGGCACGGTTTGCACAACCGGCGCGAAAAGTGTATTGCGCAGTAAACATGCGCGATCGGCCGCTAAGAAGAACGATTGAACTCGTGGAGAAACATGCGAACATGTTCGCAGGTTGGGTGTTTACATTTTATTCAGCATAGAAAAATGCCTGGAGGAAAGTGTATATTTAATGAAATTTGGATTCAGAATGAAAGATATAAGGACTGGTTTGGTTGCTACCGAGTGCTTCCCGTTTTAAAGCAAAATGTTTAATATGTAAGCGGTCTATAGACATTTCAAATACGGGCGAGTCGGCTCTCGGTACATCGGTCGAGTACAATGGCGAGTCGGTACATCACATTTAAAATCGAAAAAGCATAAAAAGCTTAAAGCAGAAAGAGATAAGGCGTTGATAAAAGACTTCCTTAATGCAACTAAGCCGAGTGTTTCGGTCATGAAATACGAAACGTTCCATAATGCTTCTGTGGTCCCGGCAGCAATCAGTAAACAATCAGAAACTCTTGATTCTACTGTAGTTAGAAATGAACATTTAAAAGCAGAAACAGTTTGGGCGTTGAAAGTTTTGAGTGGCGATGAGAATATTCAATGAGAATATCGACTTAAAATTTCAAAGGATGTTTCCAGATAGTGAAATTGCCAGAAAATTCACATGTGGAGAAAGAATAATTTTGACATACTTGGCAATTTTATGATATAAAAACAAGGGATGTTTGCAAGATTTTGTTTTGAAGTAAGTGTTGAACTTTAAAATATTATAACTTAAATCTGAATTTCTGATATGTTCTGAAATTGCATATTAATTTCACTGTAATTTTATTTGTAATTGTTGACTACAATCATAATTAAGTTTAATTAAAATGTTATATGCTTGAAAAAAGGTAATCGGATTGTATTAAAAACTCAAAGTAAATCTCCTGGAAAAAAAATTTGAGACTCCTTGAAAACTCCTGGAATTTACTTTGTTAAAAAGGGTATGAACCCTGTGAATGAAACTGAAAAAACCCCTTGTGAAGCTATTAAATGGGTCAGAGAAGCCATTATGAGAAAAGATAAGTCCCGCAATGATATATATTATGGTGTGGAGGGTTCCAATACTAAACTTCGATCTTATAGAGATGTTGAGAATTACTGTAAAGCCAGAAATATTGATTATCGAAAGGAATTTTTTAGTTTTAGAAACAAAGATGATTATTCTGGTTTAGAACCACGTCCCAAAACTGAACACTATGAAGCTAACATAACGGAAGTAGAAATACCATCTTCTTATTTTGAAGCTATGCGCTCTCCTTTTAGAAAAGAATGGTCTAAGGCGATGGATGATGAAATAACAACAATGAAGGAAAGGCAAGTATGGGAACTTGTTCCCAAACCTAAAGAAGAGAAAGTTTTAGGTAACCGCTGGGTATATTCCATTAAACGTAATGAGAAAGGCGAGATTGCTCGTTATAGAGCTAGGCTTGTAGCACAAGGCTTTAAGCAGGAAAAAGGCATATCTTACGAGGAAGTATATAGCCCAGTAGTTGATTTTTCCCTTATTAGATTATTTTTTAGTATACTAGTCTGTTTTTTCGGTTGGATTCATCATCAAATTGACATAAACTGTGCATATTTATATGCGAATTTATCTGAAAGAGTCTTTATGAGTCAGCCTTTGGGCTATGTCAGTGAGAAGTCTGAGTATGTTTGCCGCCTGAAAAAGGCAATTTACGGCCTTAAACAAAGTGGTCGTGAATGGTATTTTGAGCTTCGTAATGCACTTGAAGGATTAAATTTTAAGAAATTAAAATGGGCAAATTGCATTTTTATATTTAAAAGAAAGGTTCTATTATTGTTGTATGTGGACGATATTATCATTTTTGGACAAACAGAAACATTGGTTTCTGAAGTCATAGATCTCTTAAAATCTAAGTTTGATCTTAAATTGTTAGGACGCACTAAGAAACTCCTAGGTGTAGAGTTTGAAGAGAGGGACTGTAAACTTTTCATTCATCAAAAGAGTTACATTGAAAAGGTTTACAATATGTTTAAAGAGTATAAAGCTCCAATTACATCTCTCCCAATTTCTAAAGGAGTTGTGTATTCAAAGTTAGATTGTCCAAAAGATGATATAGAACTAAATGAAATGCAAGGTATTCCATATCGCAGCCTTGTTGGATGTCTCGCTTTTATAGCTAACAGGACTAGACCTGACATTTGTTTTGCAATAAACCTTTTCTCACAATTTCAGGAAAACCCTGGGCCTACTCATTGGAACGGATTAGTTAAGCTACTTGGTTATTTGTATACAACCAGAGAAAGACAGCTTGACTTATCTAAGATTGATAACCTTAGTGTCACATGTTATAGTGATGCAGATTATGCCACTAATCGTGATGATAGGAAGAGTATGGGGGGTTTTGTGTTGTTTATTGGTCAGTCACCTGTTTCTTGGAAGACTTTCAAACAAAAGTCTGTTGCCCTTTCCACAATGGAAGCTGAGTTTACTGCACTTACTGAGGCTGCAAAGGAAATCACTTGGGTTAGACATATACTTCTAGAGTGTTTTGAAATGGGGTTATTTGGGAATGAAATAACACAATATGAACTTTGTTGTGATAATAAATCTGCTATTGACTTTTGCAAGTCACCGATTGAAAATGCTAGATCAAAGCATATTGACGTCAAATTGCATTTTCTAAGAGATTTGGTGTCTGAAAAGCTATTTAATTTGTCTTATGTAAGAAGTACAGATAATCTTGCAGATATTTTCACAAAAGCTCTAGTTAAAATGTCTGTTAATGATTTCATTTCCAAACTATTTATATAAGTGTAATAAAAAATTTTTATGGCATATTTTTGAAAATTTTAAAGTATATAGTTTAAGATTATGATAATTGTAATATTTTAGGTATATCTCCTGGTGTTTCATTTTATATTTTGAGGATAATCTCTCTTACATGTAATCTCTTGATGCTTTTATGCCACTTATTAAAAAGATTTTTTTTTAAATGAAATGTTTTATGTATCCTTAAATGGGATTGTTGTAAGCAGTCTTGGCTTTTGGATCAGGAGCGGATTTGACGGTTTATTTGTTGCAGTTTTTTTTAAATTTAAGAGTCCTTTTTGCAATTTCATAATGCTTCTTTCTTAAGGAAAATTTATTATTAAATATTAAGGGGGGCATGTCTTGTTAGACATTTGTGTTTTTTTTTGGATCTCAGTGATCGCGAGAGGGGGGCCTTATGTTGTGAAAACGTTAATGTGGAAGCTTAACTTCCCCATATTTGTTTTTCCTTTTAGGTCTCGCGCCACTGAGATATTCTACTTTAAGTGCTTCTATCGCGATCGTACGTACGACGATACGCGATCTCTTAGTGTAAACAAAAACACATGTTTTTCTTGCTCCCACGTATGCATTGCGTCATTGCCAGGTGCCGTTTCCTGATTGGATGCCATGACTGCGCATGTGTTGAATAACTAGCTTAAATATCACTGCATGACTTGTCTGCTCTCTCTTCTTTTTTTTTGCTTATGTGGCAGCTGCATATCGTACGATGTTTTGTTTTAGTTATTTTTAAATGTCTGTGCAAGTATGCCAGACTGTTTGTTAATCCTTATAATGTTAAAGTATGTTTAATAAATGTTATTTATTAATTTAAGCCATCCTCTTATTCAGAGTCAGTTTACTTTTACTTTACCATTTGAGCCCGGTGGATTAACCACCCAAATTCTTTAAGACACACGTATGGTGTCACGTCGTTTCGGATTGGTGTGAAAAATTAAAGATTGAAAGTAATTTTGAAAATAGAGATGCAATAATTAATGAAGTTAAAAGAACTAAAGAAATGCTTTAAAATGCTTTAAAAATGCCAAATCCAAAACAACGTCACGGCACGTGATCGTAAAGTGGCAATTAACCCAATAATCGACATAACAGTTAAATTTATAGCAAAAGAATTTAAAGAACAAGGCCGGATGAACAATTAAATAAACTTCACTAGATAATTTGGAAAATAGTTAAGATATGAAGTCGATTCTTAGATTAAGATGTAAAGTAAATTAAAGTAACACTCACCCATGTCTTGACAAAACAAAGAAACTGACGTATAACAAATAGATATTTATTGACGAAACACATAAACATAAAGGTGTAGAAAGCTTAGTTGGCCAACCAAAACAACAAACATTTAAAAATTTTGTATCATTATATTGAAATTACATATTACTATATCAGGATTTCAGAACTATGATTATGGTAAATTCATTTGTAGAGGACCACGCTGCATCGACGTAAGTTTATAAATTAGGATCAAATAGGATGATCAGAGTTCTTGTATGAAATAACGTTAAGACTTTGAGATAAGTCACTATAATGAAATGAGTTTGTGAAGTGGAATTCTTACAGTAAAAATATGAAGCTAGACAATTTCGGCATATTGCTTAAAGAGCACAATGAAGAGAGGTGAAGTTAAAATCGTTTAAAACGGAACCAAGATGATAGATGGGACACGCTGAGTGAATTCAAAGAGGGAAAAACAGAACTACTTCTATAGATGTATGAATTACTGGAGATTTCAGGCTAAAAAAAGATTTAGCGAAGCTTAGCTGTATGTTAAAACTACTCATTACAGATTGTGCTACGGGCCTAAGATGATCGATGATGGCCGGAATGGATTGTTTGATGAAGCTGCTAACAATCAGGAAAATTGAGTTGTGATGTTTCAAGCTATCTCCGTTACAGGAGATTTCAGGCTAAAAAACTTTAGCGAAGTTTAGCTGGATGTTAAAACAACTCATTACAGATGAAGCTACGGGCCTAAGATGATCGACGATGGCCGGAATGGATGAGGCTGCTAACAATCAGGAAAAGTTACTTGAGTTTTCACTCTAAAATGCAATAACTTTGAAGACTGCTGAAGCTAACATCGTTGAAACGAACTTTCTCTCTGCGGGACCCGAAGGTCCGCAGCTTAAATAGAGCAACCGAACGCGTTAAACCCTCGCTGACAAGTGATTGAAAACATCGTGCTCAAAAGTCAGTTAGATTTTTGAAAGCTAACTTTCAGCCAATGAGCATCGAGCATTATCGAGCGTTCGCTACGCAACGCAGAGTTGAGATGAATAAAAATCATCATTACTCCTGAATGGCAACGACGCCGTAAAAGTACCCGGATGGACGCTGAGATGGGAGCGCGTCTCTGCCTGAGTGCAATGAACTGTATGCTATTTCTTCCGAGAAATCCTGTCACGTGATCGTAAACAACAAGTATCTTGGGGAAGATGCGCAATCAAAATGTCGATATTTCTGCAAAACAAAACGCGCGATCTTTGAAAAGAGAATTGAATAAATAGAATTTCTTGCCATAACTGCTGAACTAAATAACGTATTTAAAAACCGTAAACGGATTCTTGAAGTAGAATTTTTTATCTATAGATTGAATATGGTTTTAATACAAAATATTTAATATTTAATAATTATGATTTTCGTTTTTGGACTTAGAAATATTTCGTATCTGTTTGTATTGACACGCTAAAAACTTATCTTTTTACTGATATTACTTTAACTGAATATTATATTAATGATTTTAATAATTAAAACATTTGATTTATTGATTAATATTATTATTTAATAACAGAATAAAATTACTTTAACGAAATATTTGAAAATTTAGAAAGAAAAAGGATTTTAAAGAAAAATTATTATAAGATTAAGTTAAGTGTTTAATTAACATAAATTAATAAATTAAATTAGCATAGATTAATACAGAAACAATGTACGGTGGCGTAACATATGGCAACGCCTCTTTCGTTCAAAGATACGTTCCCTGTCTTTAATTTCTTTGTCTCGCCAATTTATTTTTTTGTCGGAATTTTTTTCTTCTCCAGAATTTCCCTCGAGTTTCGTTTCTTCAGATTTCCTATCATAAAAAGATCTCGCATTCTCTTTTTTATCTGAAATCCCTTTCACTGCTTCGTATTCGTCCAGACATTTTGCCAAAACTAACGGGTCTTTGTAATTTGCCCACGAATCAATGAAATGCTCTTTCATTTCACTAGAAGCATGGAGCTTGATTTGGTCCGTAATCAATAAATTTTTCAGACTATTGAAATCTGTAACACCTAAACCATTCAACCAACCCTCTAAATAACTGTTGATCTCAAAGATAATATCCTTCCACGGAGCATCTGGATTGCGTGGATGTTTCATTAATTTTTGACGATACGATTCGGGACTCATGCGGAATCGTTCAAGCAAAAACTTTTTGACGTATTCAAAGTTATCCGTCTGATCTTGCGGTTCCCTTAAAATTAACTCTGCAATTTCTACCGGCACTAAAGCTAATAAATGTGTCACTAAGTCACCTGTCTCTATTTCCGCTTTGGTTGCCTGTCGTTCGAACAAATTTAAAAACAAAGTTATATCCGAGCGTTCCGGATCAAATCGATGCATTATTGTTCGGAGCGGCAGTTTAGGTGGGTGTTCCGACCCGGCACTGTTAGTTGAACTACGTCTATTTGCATCTTGCGTCAATCTAAGTTGCTCTAACGTAAATTCGCGTTCTTTTTGTTTTTCCTCTCTTTCTCTTTCTTCTTTCTCCCTCTCATATTCCCTTTGTTTTTCCTCATATTCCCTTTGTATTTCAGCCTTTTCCCTTTCTTTATTCTCTTCTCGATCTTTTATGATATACGCAGCTTGCGTAAAGGCAAAATCTTTGTCGTAATCCTTAGCAGCTTCGATTTTTTGGATAATTACCGGAATCCTGTCATTTTTCCCTATCTCCACTCCTAATTCTTCCGCTAAATTCTGCAAATCAATTTTCCTGCACTGTTTCAGATCAGTTACTTCTTGCATTTTAAAATTTTAAGCAAATACAATATAAAGATGAAAATAATATTTTCGCTCGCTAACTTATGCAATAGGGATTCTAACACTTTATGAAAAATTTTCTGCTACTACCCACATAATATTAACAATTTTAAATACAATTCAATTTTGAGGAATAAATAAATAAAGTATACATATAAAAATAAATTTTCAATATTGTAAAATTTTCAATACACTGACACGTTTTTGTGTCGATCATACAAATTAAAAAAAAAATTTAGAAATTTGAAATTCTGTGTTCATAATTCAACCAATACTTGATATTTCTGACACCGCAGGTAACAATTTTCAGAGTTATAACAAAATGAACACTTTTTGCGACTGCTAAAAATTTTCTTAACATCACATATGCAAAATATTTTAGTATCAAAAACATCTATTCTTTCATAAATAATGGGAAAGTAAAATCTTTGAAATCTTTCAATCAGGAATTACTAGACAATCGACTTATATGAAAAGTCGGAATTTTTACCTCTTTTTTTTTTTTTAGAAAAAAAAAGAAAAATTACACATTTAGCCTAACCGTCCCTCCTTATATTATTTTACTGCCAAAAGAAAAATTCACACTATCAAATTTTATGCTTATAACAAATACACATATATTTTTCCAAATATGTTAAAATTTATTAGATTTAAAAATTTATCATAATCTATCATAAATTAATATTCAAATAAAAATTTTCTCAGAAATGAATTTTCCTCACTAAAGAATATATAAACAAAATGAGAGCCACTCAAAAATGAATTGAGCTTACCTTTTCTACAGTCTTTGTCTGCATTATCTGTCGCCGGTTTCGGGTCTGGCCTAGACGTCATCGATTTCACAGGTTATCTCGGTTTGTCGGCTCCTGATATTTCCTAGAAAGGGCTTGCTTCGGACTTATTCTCTGTAAACACGGGCTTGCTTCCAGGACGGAGCTGCGGTCTGTCGTGACACTGCAAGGGCTTGCTTCGGGCTTGTTCTCTGTAAACACGGGCTTGCTTCCAGGACGGAACTGCGGTCTGTCGTGACACTGCAAGGGCTTGCTTCGGTCTGTGCTTTCCTCTCCTGAACTGGCGTCAGCTCTTGCGCGCTTAGATGCGGGCGGGCGTCACTGCTACTGTCTGGGCTCTCTTCACTGATGTTAATCAATTTTTGTTGAAATATCCGACCCGCTTGCCACCAGCTATAATGAATCCATGATGTTATAATTTGTAAAGGGGTAGCGTGTGGCCTTTTCTTATGGATCAATTTCAATAAGGTACTACTAAGTGATTTTTATTTAAAAATCATTTTCGAGTTTCTTAATATTACAAATCATTATAAACAATTTTTTTCAGCGTAATTTTCGTCTCAACTTATAATCAATTAATAAATCAATGAAAGGTTCAATCTTATACAGTAATTAGAAATCTTAACATGAGTTCTTTTGCACTCTTCACAAAAAATTCAAGCGATGACCTTGCCGTTGCCTTAAGAGAAATCCTCTCTCTTCAAAATGTGTCAGCAAAACATTTTCTTCCCCACTGGTTTGGGAAATCGTCCTGAGAAGAGTGTTTTCCACCAACACTCGTTCTCCTGCCAAAACTCTCACTAACTTCCCCTCAATTCTCTTTTCCGGTCCCCTTGCTCGAACAAAAGATACTCCGATCACCAATCAAAAAAGTTTTAGTTCACGTCATTAGTTTCGGTTTTTAAGTCATAGGATAAACCATTCTTTTGGGGAGGTCTTCCTGAACTTTAGAATGTTCACACGGCAATTTCTCACGATCCGAGACCCCACATGTCGTCGGACAGATCAGAGAAATATCTTGCTGTCTAAGCAATTTCAGTTCACAAGATTGATCGAGGCTCATCTTTTCCTATTGTAGTAAGTGACGTTCTTGTAACCCCACAGCGAAGCGTGAGAAAAGTTCTCCAACTCTTGGGAATTTCTATCGTTGATTATTTTGCATAATTAGCAGACTGTGAGAGATTTTAAAATTTTTCTGAGATCGTCACAATGTTGTTAGTTTGTTAGTATAAATTTAACGTATGTTTTGCAATTTTTAGAGACAACAAAATCTGGACGGAATTATTAACTCTTTGATAATTTCTTTGATTTACTTAGAAAATGTAAAAATTCCTTCTCTTTGTAACTTGTTTAATTGTTCCACTTATGAGACATATCTTGTATGCTAAATTAATAAATAAATAAAAATAAAACATAAATGTAATATTTATATACACTTGTTAAAGTATATTGAAAATTGTTTCTCCATTCTAGCTTTTTGAAAGAATGTGCATGGCATTAGGGGGAAGAGTTTCAGAATCTATTATATTTAATCATGTCAGCACTGGTATGTTTTTTCTGCAGATTTTGCTTTATCTTTATTGTTTATATTTATTAATGCTATTTCTTCTATCTATTTATTAATGCCTTTTTTCACCTAAGTGTTTCTAATAAACAACTTACTGTAAGAAACAGATAACTGTCCAAATAAGCATTTAGTCTATTAAAGAGGATTTATAATTTTTTTATTTATTTAAAAATTATAAATAAAATTAAAAATAAAAACCTGAACCAGTACTTCCCAAATTTCTTGGGTCCATCGCCCCTCTAATAGGTATGGTATTTTTCTGCGGCCCACTATAATTGTCGAATTTTTTTTTTCTTTTTTCAATTAACAAAATAATTGATATTATACTGCCAGATATATTTTAGACAACTAAGAGTTTTTGTTTTTTATCATAAGTTAATTGCTAAAGAAAAAACACAGTTGCATTATTTGACGAACTATAAGACAAGACGTATAATTAAATTAACCATTTCTTTCATGCGTAAGGCACAACACTCATTTTGGAGTTTACATATTTACTCACTCACACACACACATACAAATCATGATTACAACACTTTCCTAACATTATGTGTTCAGAAAGTAAAATTTATTTATACATTCATATTTAAAAAATTATGAATTATAACCTAGAAAATCATGTTTACGTAAAAAGAATCAGCATCTCAAAAAATGGAGCTATGTGAATTTATAGCTCATTTCTATCATTAGTTTTCAAAATATAGAGAAATTATACTTTTGCATGGTCTAACCAAGCCATTTATTTTTATTATTTGTGTTATGTTACAGACATACATCTACTTTATTAATTATTTTTCCATATTTAAAATTTTCATTTTTAAAACTTAATATTTATTTATTTCTAAATTTAAAAAATTTTATTACCATTGTTATTTATTTTTCGATAATTCCTGTTTTCTAAATTTATTTATTCGATCGGCAACCATAACTTTGTTTTATTTCTTTTCGTTTATAAACAATCGCCATCTTTGTTTTTTATCATCTTCTTCCCGACCATTTTCAAATTCTATAGGCGGTTGCCAATCACACATTAATTTCGTTTCACTAACATTCTGCTTTGCGAGTGCAACCCTGAGTTTGTGCATCGCTCTTTCACATCTTTAAGCATTTTCTCTGTGATCATATCATTTCCAGATAGGTTTTGATGCTGTAATGGCATGGAAGCCTCTGATTGGCTAAAAAGTTTCGATGCAAAATGGGTAAGCTGTGCATACTCAGAGTAACTACCGGTCTCTTTTCTGCTTGGACACTGATGAGATAACAAGTTCGTCTCAGTGCTCCTTAAATAACTTTATTTCTTTTAGGCCAATCTCTGGACTAAACGGGTTCAGAGGTTGCGTCCTAATAGTTTATTTAATAAGTCAACTAAAAAACAATCTGTTCAATATGTAGTATTTTTCAATAAGCATGTTCAGCATAAATTGACTAGATTTTACGACATTTTACTTCGTCCTTTGCTACTAATGATGTCGGTTCCCGATCTCATCTTTGATCGGTGAGAATGATGCCTATGTGATCTTATACAAAAGATGTACTGATTTCGACTACAGTTCGTTGGATTCAGCACAACTCCATCATTTCCCTCCAGATGTGACAAGAGGGTAAGGTAATGCAAAAGTTTTTTTTATATTCTTCATAAATCGACAGTAAAGACTTAATGATGCATCTTCGTCATAATGGACATATAGAATGCGATTATAGCAGAAATTATTTATAAGTTTTAAGAACTATCAGCTTTTATCGATCTTTGGAACAATCCCTTTATAAATATTCAATTTCTATAAAAAGTTGGAACTTTTGGGCATAATTTTCATGCATTATCACTTCAGTTATGACCACTATTGTTGTCTGAAGTTTTATGAGAAGCGAAATTTTTTAGAAAGTGCTGTAAAATTTCTGAGTTTTAATGATAAAGTAAAAAATAATAATTTTCTTCTGAACACTGAACATATTTTATACTGTAGTAAATCTAATAAATTTGTAAATAATAATTTTACTCTTGATATATATTTATATCATTTAGTTTAAGGGGATCTGCCTAGATATATCTTAATTTTTTATTGATTGAGGAACATATATATTGAATAAAGAAATATTTAGTTGATGAAATATTTGTCTTTATTTTTATACATAAAAATTAACACTTTTGTTCATGTATATTTTGGAAATATTATATGTGCCTATATTTAGCCTAAGAGAGAAACCTTAATCAATAATTCAAATTTTGATAAATAGAAATCTAATAAGTTGAATTTTCAATAAGTAACAACACTGTATGTATTAAATAATAGTAATATGTAGGTATACAAATTTATATAAAGAATTTATTTAAGACAATTTTAATATAGTTCATAAACAAATGTGAAAATAATTATGGCACAAAATTTGGTATATTATATACAGTTGAACCCAGATTAAACGAATCCCGGTTATCCGAAAATTGGCTTAACGGAAACACCTTAAACCTCTTTTTTTTTTTTTTTTTTTTTTTAAAGTAAAATTTTATTTTTATACAAGCATGTTGTTTATGAAATAATTAAAGAGTCAACTTATTTATATGGACATTGCGTAAATGCAGACATTTTATTGCATAGACACATACAACACTTCATTTCTTTACAAAATAAGGTGTATTTTGTTTTTCAACTTTGCATTGCTTCAATGCTGCTTTATCACGCTACCTTTAAACAACAACACATCTGATGCTGTTGTTGCATCTTCCTGCACTTCAATATATTAAAGTGCCATTATCAACTCTTTTCAATGTGTTGAGATCTCCATGCTTATAAAAATCCGTTTACGCTTTAACCTTTTGATTATGGGCTTGGACTGGCGACTATTTTTATATTCACTCGTACCACAATTTGCTTCTTTATGGTAGATTTCTCTTGAAATTATCTTCCTATAAATGTATGGCAAGTATTGGTATTGAAAAGATGGTAAGAATAGAATAAAAAAATACTCTCTGCGACGACGTATGTCCCAACCCTATGTAATCAAAATGTTAAAAAAGTATTACTCATTATAAATAAAGTTTGATTAAAACATGTGTAAACAGGAAGAGGAAATTGCATAAAATACGGACTCTTTCTGTTACTGCATCTAAGGCTCCTATAAGGGTATTATAGGAGCTCTAGCTGCATCTACAGGCACAAATGTGTTACCTAAATGTGCAGGAGTGAGTAGAGCCATCTGGTAGAATAAATATAGGAAACCTTCCGGTTATCCAAAAATTCCTACGTAATCCCAGTTAAACGAAAATCCTTTAGTCCCATGCTTTTCAGATAACCAGGGTTTGACTGTATATGTTTTCAGTGATGCAGTTATGATCAGTTCAGGTAAGAAATTTTACTTATTTACATTGAAGATTTATTTTTATTTAAATTGTTCTCACTTTATTTTATTACAAGCATTGTACTCTTTTCACCACTTACAATTACCATGCCAAAAATGATCTCTTCTCTTTTTGAAAAATCAAAATATTTAACTAATTATTCAAAATTCTCTTTCATTCTAATTTAGAAAATCCAAAACCTCTTTTCTATTTTTTCTTTCTTTTTTTACTATTTTTTTTTCATTTTTCATTACAATTTGTATCCACATAAAGAAAATCTTAAACAGTAACTAGAAAAGGTTTTATATTGATTTTTATATAAAGTTTTTTGTTTAGGTTTCAAACAATTTTCCAGTTATTAATTAAGGTGGTATTTAAAAAAAAAATATTTTTCCACGCTCAACAACTCACGCTTTTGAGACACATTTTCAGACTCACTTTTAAAAGTAAAGACATGAAACTTGGCGGCGTGATTTATGAAGAGATTTATAAGGGACCCATGTTTTTATTTTTCGTTCAATTAATTAGAAATTGATTTACAAACAATTATTTTCACAGTATGATAATTTTTTTTTTTTTAGCGCTATTGCTTCGGGAAATTCGGTTCAAAATGTCCACTTTGACAGCATTTTTTGAAATATATTCTGCCTTTATCAAAAAATCGAGACAATACGGACATAAAGTTTCTGAATAAAAGTACCTGCCAATTGGATGCATTTTAGAGCAAAAATGAATTTAAAAATGTGTCTCAAAATAAGTAGTTTGGATTTGAATACACCCTTAAGGGACAATATGAATGCCACATATGATTATTCTTTAATATTTTCAAAGGTTTTCAAACAATTTCAGTCACCAACTTGAGGTGAGGGGGAAATATTGCCCACTCTGGTAATCACTGCTCTAAATCTTAAAAGATATAATTTGACTTCACAGGTATAAACAGCATTAAAATATTTGTTTTAAACTTTGTTTTTATTTTTATAAATATATACTCAGTTATTCTCTAATATTTTGCTTTTTAGGAGCTCAAGATGACCTGAAAAAGGTTACAAAAATGGCTTATGCTCAGATTAAACAATACGGTATGGATGAAGTTATAGGTCCCCTCTCTTTTCCATCTGATGAAGAAGTAGGAGACAATTTTCTTGGAAAGAAGCCTTATAGTAAACGTCTTGCACGAACAATTGATGAGGTAATGTAGCATTATGTTAAGGATCCCTATTTCATTTTGAGATATTTTTAAATTGGTATTTTTGTTTTATATGATTTTTTAAACCTGCGGTCAATTCATTGAAACCTCAATTTCGATCGTTTTATATTTTTAATTTATTTTTAGTTGGTGTAAAAGCTTTTTTTTTTTTTCTATTGAAAATTTTTTTATGCATCACAATTTATAGATATCAATATATTCAAAATAGCGCAATTTGTTCCATTGAATTGGATACTGTTGAATTATGCTTAACTGTTTCTTTTAACTATCATTAACCTTTTGCAATCTTGTCTGTTTAAAAGCCATATGTTGAATGAGCAGAGCCCCTGGAGTGGAAAGGGTTAATGAATATTTTAAAATTAAGAAAATAATCCATCTTCACCAAATATTATGGGCCATTTTAATATTTAAAACTTCTGCATAGCATTAATCTTTACACAAAAGTTTGTAAAGCATCAGCTAATTTATTTAAAGATTTCTTCTCTTACTTATTAACCAAAATAAAATATTTCTGAATGAAAAAATGTGAAAGAAATCTACAGTATGATTTTTTTTTAAATACCCAATGGTTTTAATTGTAAGTAACTGAAAAATAACTTGATGGAAATAAAAGATAAGTCAAACTATTTTACTGTTCTTTTTTAGTTATTTGCATTTTTTCAATGAAATGATTTTATTTTATTTATTTATTATTGTATCAAAGCGTTAGCTGTAAAAAAACTAACATTCTGTTGCATGATATATTAAAACTCATTTATCCACATACTAGAGTTTTGTGTGATGATGTTTTATTTTTTGACAGTGAATTAAATTGTCCAACAAAAGAATAACAAAAAAGTAATCTTCAGCTAGAATGTCATTGTTTATTGAATTTTAGACTTCCATCTTCTCAATAACAATTGATTAAGGAAGTTACATTATTATAAAAATGTTTTACTCTAAATGTGTTATTTAAAAATTTTACTAAAAAAAACATGACTGTCATCTATATTTTCTCTCTTTTTAGCAAGCTAGATCATTGGTTGCAAAAGCTTATAAGAGGACAGAAACTCTGCTATTTGAAAATAAGAAAAAGCTAACTATGGTAATTTCTTTCATATTGTAGTTATTTGAGTAATTCTTCTTGTTTGGAAAATCCATATCTTAACAAAAACATATCCATTAAAAAGTGCTTCGTTGCCCTATCTCCTGCCATAAAAATCACTGAGATAGCCTAAATTTAAACTCAAACATCCGAACTCTTCCATTGAAATGGTTTCTTGTGACTTGGCTGTTAATGCATTCTATATGTTACTTTGTATTCTAAGATATGAACAACTTTTTAAGAAATATAATAGACTCTTAGAATAACAAAACAAAGAAAACCATTTTTACAGTAATTTAGATTCTAATTATCTTAATCATCTTAAAATTTACATTTAAAATTATCAATCAATATGCACCTGTAAATAATTTCACAATTTATGATTGGTCATAAGGAACTTACACATTAAATTAAAATTGAAGGTAAATATAGAATGTGTAAAGGCCAAATCGCATAAAATCCCTTTAGGTTTAGGTTTGTCTTACAATAACTAAGACACTGAAGTCTGACAAACATTATTTTTGCCAAGAATAATTTTCCATTATTATAGCTATTGTGTCATTTTATGGTTATTGTCTGTAATCTAACTTCATTAGTATGAATTACAAGGTTATTTTCATTTTAACCAGATTTTGTGCATATACTCAAAATACAAGCCTTTTTTTTTTTTTTTTTTTTTTTTTTTTTTTTTTTTTTTTCCCCGACTTCTGGCCTACACTTTTAACTGAACCAATTTTAATAAATGCATACTGACAAGAAGGCCATCAAACATGGTGCACAACGATTTTCATGATTTTAAAGTATGTTGTAGAGTCCATACCCCTAACTATACTAGGGAAAAGTTTTCTTCAAATGGGCCTTTTAGCTTTTGGAAAATTGGAAGTCAAAGTTCAGCATACGTTTCAAATACGTATTAGTTTGCATTTCTGAATGCAGTCTTTTTTATGGTGTTGAGATAGCATGCTTGCTTGCTGATCAGGCTGTCAGAGTTTTGTCCAACCTTTTGTCCTTTTTTCTTAATTAATTAATTATATATTTTTGATATGTTGCAATTCAGTATTAACGAATCTTCTTTAATTGGGTTCTTTGCATTTTAGCTTGCTGTGTCGAATAACATTAGCTAAAATTTTAAAACAAAGATATAGGAAAGCTACCTTTTCCTCCCGGTACAGGCCAGAAGGACTTTATGGATTTACACGTTTTAGGTTGACCTGATTATGATTTGATATTTTTTTAAAAATATCTCTCTGTATGTGATACACATTTTGTAGCCATTCTATATCAAAATCTGAAGCATGGAATTTCATCAAATGGCTGATTATGTTTTGGCGTATATGGCCTAACAGGTGGCCCTGTTATGCTTTACATTTTACATGAGGTAATAAGGCAATCTGGATGAAATTTCATCAAACTTCACATACAGTTAACTCTTAGCATAATTTAATACTGATTAGATTTTGGTGTGTTTCACACAACAGGTGGCTCTACTGAGTTACATTTTTAATGATTTCCATGATAGCCAGATCTTGGCATGCTTGGGATAGAATTTCACCAAATTTAATATGTAAGATGATTACGAATATTGATTCCGAATGATGATTATGAATATTGAATTTTGACCACTGAACAGGGAGGCATTGCCGTACTATTATTTTTCAGATGTTCATTGTTATGAAAAAAAATAAAAAAAAAAGAAAGGATAGGAAAGGAAAGATGGATTTAATGCATTTTCTGACATAGAAGTTATAGATCGAATTTTGAATATATTATAAACGTTAATTTAAATTTTGTATATTTCTAAAATAGAAGAACAATAATTTAGCCAATGATCGAAAGTGGGAAGAATAAGCAATAAAAACAATGCGTTGTGAAAAGAAGATAAAATTTTTGAATATAATAAAAACAATAATTGATCTCTTCATGATAAATTATAAAAACAATTCTTACCTGAACTGAAAGATCTGCATCGCTGAAAACATAGATAAATACGATGTTTATAGTGCCACTAGAGATTAGGTGTTACTTTAAAATCTTCATATTATTAAATAATATTTATTCATGAGGTATTAAATTATTTTTAACATTATAAAGTTAGCTTTTAATTTTAAAGGCACTCTGTAAAAAAATACGTTATAAATATCAGATTGATAATAAATTATGAAACACCAAAGAAAGAGACATCGGTTGAACAACACTTATTTATTCATATATCAATAAAAATTTAAAATATATAGTTTGTATAATATTAATGGTATGTGCACAGCCTTACAAAATATCGTATTGACTTTAAAATTAGCTAGTTAGGATTTAGAATATAAGATGAATATAGACAAAACAAAAATTAACAGATGAATTGATAGTATGAGATGAAAAGTTTATTATGAATATCACACAGTTCATTGGCTAGAAATCAACAGCAAAATTTATCATGAATGACGATTGATTTTTTGCTTTAATAAAAATCACGATTTGTATGTACAGTACCAGCGATAAATGGATGTTGAAATTTCAATAATTAGACTTCTGTATAAGCAATTATCACTAATATGATTCTTCTTAATCATACCATATCAATAGGCATTGTAGTACAGAAATATCAAAATGTAGTATATTCTTATTGAAAATGATTATTTTCAGCTGCATCATAAGAATCGTTAATAATGAAAAAATATTACCACTGTTCAAGAACCTGCTATAATTTTCGTGAGAAAGAGGATGCTTTCCAGCTCATATCAGCCACTATAACCCGTAAAACCTTTTTTTTTTGGAAATAGGACATCTTTGAGATCTTTCGTTGAATCAGTGATCATTAACGGTCCCTTCTTTCACTTTTCTGTAGCCAAACTTGAGATTCATAATAGATGTCTTTACATAATATTGATATTAAATTTATTTACATACTATAACTTAAATGATTGCTCATAATTTGTAACGAGATTGTACTGAAAGGACTCTACTGCTGGACCTGTTTAGTCCAACAGTAGGCCAGTCAGAAAATAGTATTTTTGAGGAGCGCGGAGTGCGGACTTGTTTCCATACCCACGTCCAGAAGCCAAGAGATCAGACGCTTATGGAGATACATTGAAGTCCCCCGTTTCGCGCCGAAACTTTAATAGCCAATCAGAGACCTCCACGCTTCTACAGTGTTCAAAACTCCGGTGCAGATAATGCCACAGGAAAAATGCTTAAAGATTAAACGTAACGACTCGCAACTCAAGTTTGCGATCGCTAAAGCTAGTGCATCGATGGAAAAAAGTTAATATACGATTGGCAACCATAAAATGTAATGAGTTGTTGGTTCAGGAGATAGAGCAAAGAGAGATTCTTTATGAATGCTAAAAAATTGATATATCAACCACTTTAGGATCGGAATACATCAAAATTTAAGCCCGAAAATAGAATACATTTTTACTCTAAATCCCGTTCCAAATTCTCAATACAGGACGAAAAAGTATAGTGGCCAGCATATTGCAATGTAGAACCTAGTACTGAAAAATATCTTCTGAAAACTCTAGAAATTATAATTTATCTGAAATTTGAAAATTTACTTCAATGTAAAATATGAATTACATTTGCTAATTAAAAGATACTTATTTTCATAATAATCTTAACTTTACGATGAGATGAAAATATCTGAAAGCTAAAAAATAAATGGACTCACCCAGTACTAGTAAAAGAAGACAGAAACATTATTGAAGAAGGTGAAATTCTTTAATCACATAGCACATAAAATAGCAGCATCAATTTATCCAATATTCAAACACTACTTACTATTGTTCATTTTTCAGTTCATATTTATATTTTAAAACAGATGTAAAAGACATCAAAATGCCTTATAGTATTACTGTATTTGATAGTTATTTGAAAAAACTAAGTATGGATGACGAGATTTAAATTAGAGTTTTATAGAAATAAACCTAGATGTTTATGGTATAATAAGGATCTGATAAGTTCTGTAAAATGAGTCAATAGAAAGTTCAATTAGAGGATTTCTTTAGCATATGAGAATTATTTCTGCCATAGCAAGATGAAGGAAAGTCTGAAAACTGGAGAGTAGTTGAAAAATGTACTTAAAGTAGAATTAAAATAGAAAATCTATCAACTGGCAGTATCCCGATAGGTGACGTAGATTACTGGTAGATCTATCCTCCGAATCTTAGTTGTAATATCAGTCCTCTAAATATTCCTTATATCTTGAATATCAAACTGAAAATTTACTGGAATATCGCCTCGCCAAAATTCCATTGTTTTTAGTAAAGATGGTCATATGGATCTTATGAATTGAAACGTTGATATTCCACTGGATAATCTATTTCAAATATCGTAGTTGCAATATAATGATTAATCAAAAGCATTCGTTTTGAAAATGGAAACGTCGATATTACGCTGGGTTATTAATATTAAATTCCGTCGCCGAGTTGCGATGATAAAGAAAGAGTCTTTCTTACTCAAGATCACTTCAAACAAAAGAAAATTCTCCTCATATTGTAGCGATGATAAATTGGCTATTCGGAACTGCGAGAATTAAGGTGACCAACTTCAATGAAAACTTTTCAAATTGTGTCCAGCCTTTCGGCCGAACACGTTACTTTTCGTCTTGCAACCTACATGCAGCAACTCACACGTTCCAACTGATATTTTTTTTAATTCAAACTCCAACAGATCTTAACTGACGCCTTCGGTCAAATGAACCAATCAGAAAAAGCGAAAAATTCCTCTTCTTCGTTTCGCACCGCTTAACACTCAACCGTAACTGCTAAAAAGCATTAGTGCGACAACTCAACTCTACACACGAACGATACTGGCGAAAGGAAAACACTTACTCCCTAGCAACAAGTAGCGGAAATTAAGATCTTACGTTCGCGAATGTTCTAGAACAAATTTGAATTCCCCTTTCTCCCCACTGAAAAATGCACCCCTTAACCTTGGAATGTCCGCTCGAACGACCCCTACACCAAAATGGGTGACAATTACCTCTTAAGTTGTTGTTTTTTGAACGCACGAAGATGCGATTCAAAATGGCCAGGCATCATAGTGAAAGCAAACGAAGTAAACATTGAAATTAGAGAAAATGTTTAAAAAATCATATCTGCCACAATTTACGTTGAATCTTGCTAGGATTTTGGCAGACTGCATAATTAATTATGTTTAATCTTTTGAATCAATTTTAAAACAAAATCATTAATATTTAAAAAGTAGAAATTATATATTTTAACTTAGAAGAAAAATCGCGGTACTTTACCGGAATCGATGTCAACAAACGGAAATCTTTAATTCTCTATCCAGAGATTTAAATGCATGATTATAATTTAATTTACAAGTGATTATTGATATTGATTTTTAAAAAGTGATTTAATTATAGAAGTTATTTTTAATTAATAATAAAATATCTTAGAAGAAAAGTTAAAAGATGAATTTTAAAAAGATAGAAAATATTTACTGTTTAAATAATAACTGTTAAATAAATAATTTAAATGTTGATTAATATGAAAACTTTTAATTAATGATTAATAAGGATTAAATATTTAATTTAAGTAAAATAATTAATGAAAACTATTGAATTTAAAAGTCAAAATGGAATGTATCATAACATTCATTATAGCATCTCAGCTTCTTTTGCATAGAAAGGAACTAAATTTTATGTTTGAGTTAAAATTAGATTAACATATATATTGTTAAGTATTAAATTTTATTACTTAACAGAAGGCGCTGTTATGCTATGTTTTTTTTTTTTATATTCACTGATTACTGTTACTACATATTAAATTCCAAGAAATACACTATACTTTTGTAATTGTTAATGTGTAACTCCACTAACAATTGATTGATTTAATATTTTCTTAGATGCATTAATTTTTACTGTTTATATTTTATTCCAAATCATTTTTTGCTGTTCTGAACATAACCCATCTTGCCATAGGATATTTAAGTGTGTTAAATAAAGCTATGTACATTGTTTAGTAACATCTTTGTAAAGATAATCAATTAACATATTTTCTGAGATAATTAAAAAATATTTGTATATTTAGGAAAATTTGGTGCAGTATTTTTAGACATGTGGTCCCTTTTTAATCACCTTTTTTAATATAAATGGTCCCCTGAAGTCTCCCTTTTTAGTATAAATGGTCCCCCAAAGTCCCCTTTTTAAATAAAAATGGTCCCCTTTTGGAGTTCTAAAATGTGTTGGGAGCCCTTAGTCTGAATCCCACTCTGAGTAAGTTGAAAGTCCGACTGTTAAGAGTCGAGGTAGCTTACTAGCAGTGAGTTGACAGTTCAGTTCACTTAGAAGAAGTCGAGTTTCAGAGTCCACTCTTCGACTATCTCTACTGCACATTAGGTATAAAACTACACCTTGGTTTTCCACTACACATAGTTTGTTGGAAAACACACTTTTTTAAAACTTGTTACTAGGAATGGGCGATGTAGAGATTTCTTAAATCGATTTATCATCCATCTTAAATCGTGATTTAAGACCGATTTTACCTTTAAGATATGGAAGTCATTTTTTGACTTATAGTGACAAAATAAGGTCTTTATGTACCCCCCCCACACACACACACACATACACACACTTTCTGTATTATATAGTACACTTAGTTGTTATTTTTAAAAAAGATATTTACATCTAGACAAAAAAAAAAATTGGAACCCCTCCTTCCCATAGACACAAGTTCTTATATAGATATGTTTATGAACATTTTTCATAACAATGTCTTTATCAATAAATCAATTTTTTAAAGAAGAATATATAATTTTAATTTGAAGTAAAAGAATTATTTCACCTCAAATGAAAAATTCATTGAAATAATCTTTGCATATTTATTTGTTGTACAATAAATATTATGTGTAAACAAACTATCATTCGTTAGTGCATATTTATTTATTTCAAAGTTTCAATTTTTAAATATTTTTTCTCCATTAGATAATATAAATGTAACATTGCTGATGGGAAAAAGGATTCATTATTAAATCATTAAATATTTAAGTGTAACACCTTATATAGAGTTTTTAATTTTTCAAATAACTTTGAAAATAGGTATATTTTTTATACATGGAAAAAAATTTAAAAACCCAAACCTTTGGCTTTTTGAATTAAAAAAATTAGTGAACTATTTTAATAAATTTAATGAATTCATTCTTTAAGAAATAATACAAAAGAAAAGGAAACAAACCTTTTTTAACTGACACAGTATTAAAAATTTATTGAGGTAAAGCAGAACCAGATTCAATTAATTTAACGATGCATTTAACCATTCATTTAACATGATGAGAAAATAAGTTATTATAAAAGAAAGAAAAATATATTAGAAATATGGTGCAGTTTTAATTCCTTTAAAGTTTCCTATTATAATAAAATTTGTTTAACATAAATGCTGACATCTATATAGTGGATAGAGGAGGATTGAAAGTGTGTGAGCCTCGAAGCACCCAATTTCTGAAATTGCTGATTTTTTTGGCTACCGTTGGCAACCTGTAAGATTAGTAATAAAATATATCTATTTGTAATGAGCAAAATCAGCAAACAACAAAAAAGCAGAAAATATCATAAATGACACCCCCCCCCCCATCCCCACTTTCAATCTGCTGTAAAAATAGGGTTACCAGATTCAATACAATACTCTTTTTTAAAGTATTTTTAATTAATTACAAGATAATAATTAATTAAAAATAAAATGTTCAAGTAGTACCTAAACATATAAAAATTAATTTTTCATTTAAAAGAATGTATAAACATATAAATTGAAATTCGATGAATTTGGATTTAAAATGTAAAATTTTAATTTTTTTCAACCATAACCATAAGTACTAAAACAACTTCAGGAAAATATTCTCAATTGAAAAAAAAGATCAAAATCAAAATTGCGCTAAAAAAAAAAAAACTCCATGTGGCCAGTGTTGAAATCAGATGCCCAACTTGATGCATGACTCTGCTTTAAAGTCTGTCTTAAATAGATTTAGTTAAATCGGATTGCCGAGGTTAGTTTTAAGTTGATTTAGTTAAATCGGATTTCTGATGTTAGCTTTAAATCGATTTAGTTAAATCGCGATTTAGCCAAATCATGATTTAGCTTAAATCGCGATTTAACTTAGTTAAATCGGATTTCCGATGTTAGCTTAAATTGATTTAAGCCAATAGATAAATTGGATTTCCTATGTTAGTTTTAAATAGATTTATGACTTGAATCAATTTAAGGCCCAGGCCTAGTAGATACATCAATGTAGATAAATTAAAATTGTTTTTCCGATGTTAGCACAAAATCAGTATTTTGTTTTAAATCGATTTAAAGCCAATAGATAATATGATTCCCGATGTAAGCTTTAAATCTCTTTTTTTGTCTTAAATCGATTTAGTTAAATCGGATTGCCGAGGTTAGTTTTAAATTGATTTAGTTAAATCAGATTTCCGATGTTAGCTTTAAATCGCGATTTAGCTTAAATCGATTTAAGCCAATAGATAAATCGGATTTCCGATGTTAGTCTTAAATCGATTTAAGGCCCAGGCCTACTTGTTACTTACCCATCATACGTAGTATAGGGTAAGTCTTGTAATCGTTTTGACTGTGTGTCTGTAAACGCTCTATCTCCCGAAAAAATTGAGATAGAGACTTGCAATTTGGTATGTACTTAGTTTGTAATAATGGGAAGAAGCCTATTTCATTTCAATAACCTCGATTAACCGGAACTATTTTTTTCGGACTCTCAAAATATTCGTTCTGATAAAAGGTATATAAAAATTTTCGAAATTGTTTATTTTAAGAAATGAATATAAAAGACAATAAAAAAACAAATTTTGCATAAAGCATGAAGTCGATCGGATAATTAGTTGCCGAGATATTTGGAATCCTATTTTCCACACTCATCGATTTTTCATGACCCTGTATTTCATCCAAATTTCACTTCAAAGATATATTTTAATTGGAAATTTGATGCTTAATCAGATGCAATAAACCGCTAGTTAATAGGATTATTATTTTTGGAGTTATAAGGAAAAACCTCTTTCAAGCAATTCAGTAATCGAGCCTTTAAAGCGTGGTTAACAAAAAAGACAGGCTACCGCGGTGCATTCGACTTATCTTTTTTTACAGACCGCTAGAGTGACGTGATGCTCTTTTCGTACACCTCCATTGGTGCATTCGAGCATCACGTGACACCCGCGGTCTGTAAAAAAAGACATGCGTAAAGCACCGCGGTAGCCTTTCTTTTTCGTTAGCCTCGCTTTAAAGTTTACGACGTCATCAAGCCACAATTTTATTTGAATTGCAATGCATTTTATAAGTAATTTACACATTTTTATTTTAATATTTTACATAATGCATATCCATGATGGGTAAGTATTACGGTGGCCCCCAACGACTAGTTTTTTTTAGTGAGAGATATTCTTGTTTTGTCATGTTTGTGGTTTCTTTTTCATTTTTTAACATTTATAAATTTTCTATTATACATTTTATTATGATTTACATTGTGTATTGTGCAGGGCTTTGTATACTGTGTGAAATATTTTAAGTAAAAATATTCAATTAATATTTTGGCCAAAATTTATATCTTGTGATGTTAAATAAAAATGTCTTTATTAATCTTACAAGATGATTTTAAATTAAAAAGAAAATAATAATGAAGTTAAACTTATTTATATAAGGCTTTTGTATTTTTATTAATGAAATTTTTCTTTGTGCTGTGTGAAATTTTAATGCTTAATACTTTAATGTACTTGATAAATCAAAGTTCATGTTAATATTATCATATTTTTAATTTTTCTACTTTGAGTGTGTTCATAATGATAATGAATACATGACACCTTAAAATTACACATTTTCTGAGCTTGCCTACACATTAGTACTCAGAAATGTTGGCAGCCCTGTTGTCCTTCACCCCCACCCCCTGTAAATAATATTTAGAAGTGGCAAATAAGAGTATTTCACCAACATTGCAAATCCTAAATTTCTCCAACCTGATAAATCATGTCAATTCTACTTTAAAAAATCCTTTGTTGCTATGTTACTCAGGAAATAAGATTTAAAAATTTATATTGTGCAGTGTTTAGCTGTTAATAAATTTGTGATTGATTGCTCAGATCATTGTCACCATTGATATGATGTCAGCGTTACTGACAGACTTGTTTTTGCTTTACAATATACATATTTTTTCTAGATGTAATTTTTTTTTGTAAAGTATATGCCATCAAATTAAATTAAAAAACAAAATTTGTGCAATACACATGTACATGATAAATCAGTTCATAACAAAGATATCTAGAATTTAATGATAAATTTGTTTGATTTGAAACCAGTCTTTTCTTTAATAATTCTTTTAATTTAATTAAGAAAGAAAACGAAATCTAAAAGAAACATTTTTTTTTTCAGCTTGCTGAAGAATTATTAAAAAGAGAAACTCTCAATTATGCAGATATTGAAAAGTTAATTGGACCTCCAACACATGGAAAGAAACAATTAATTGAAGTAATAGACTTTGGTCCAAATCCTGAAGGAACTAAACAACAAAAAAGTACTGCTGAAGAATCACAATCTTAGTATTTATTTTTGTTATGTAAGAAAGAAATGTAAATAGATTTTATTTATTAAAAATGTTCTGTAAAAATACAGTGTGATTGTTTTTTTATATCTCTTTTATTGTATATTTTGAAAAAAAAAAAATCTAAAATCTTTTTAGCAATAAAAACTAATAATTGATTGTTTAGATAGAAAAATAATACTATTGAACTTGATATACGTTAAAGTAAAAATCATTGAATAAACTCAAGAAATGTTAGCTATAGTCAAGTTTCTTAAACCATACATTAAATTGAATATTTTATTATATTGTTATTCATAAGTTTCTGTAAAATATATTCAATTGGAAATATCATTAAAAAAAAAAAAACTATTAAAAACATAATTTAAAAAATATACATATATATAATCTTTTAATACATTTGCTACAAAAAAATTAATTAGGAGCTTGTTCAAAAGCTGATTTGTGACTTAATAGTTGAGTAATTGGCAGTGAACATGTTAATTCTTTTGAGTGTCCTTGTAAACAAACTATAAATGATACACATTTAATTTTCAATACCGAGCATGCCATGGTAAACCTAAATAACTACATACATCAATTACTTGGCAATCAAATATGCGTGTAGGAGCATGGCCATACAGCCAGACAAACCGAATTCATAAACACTTTAACTATGTTGGAAAGTGTTAACAATAAAAAATTAATATGATTAAATTTGCAGTTAACTAATTATGTTGTATGACATAAAAAAAATTGCAGTAAATACAGAAATTTTTTATAATATAAAAATATCAGTTTTCATAAACTTGGTTTTCTTACGCGAGATAAAATTTTCTTTTGCTTCTGTTTAAATCTTTAAAGATAACCTAGAAAAAAAAATCCAACATACAGTCTTTCTAGATAAAGCTAGCTTTAAATCAACAAATTCAACTGTATCTTCTAAAATAACTTATTTGAATTGAATTTTGATGGAAAACATCTTACCCCATGTATTTTGTATAAGAGGAAAACTCTTCAAAAAGAGATATTATGTGAGGTGTATATGGAACAAAAGTAAACAAGTAATTTTTAACATAAAATAAAACAGACTTCAAGGGATTTTTTCTTATCTTTTTATTTTTCTGGCAATTCTATATTGTTATCCATATTAGAGTCCTGAATGGGGTTAGGTGAAAATCAAAAGTTCTATTTAAAATCAACCCGAAATGGAAGAAAATTTATCCATATTTTAATGCAATTAAGAAGAAAAAAAAATAATTATATATTTCTAATACCATATTTTTCTTTATGTAAGAAAATAAACATTTTTTATATACTCATTTATATTCGAATACAGAGTGTCCGAGAAAGGTCTTTATCATTCCAAACATTAATAACAAAAATACTAACAGTGAAATGCAGTTTTCTGCAAAAGAATGAAGAAATCTAAGAGTTTTTTCTGGTATTAATTGCCTGAGATAGATGGCGCTGGTTGCTTGGCAGTTGTGATAAGAAAAGAAAATGACGACTGCACAGGAGAAAGTGCAGTGTGTATTGTGATTAGTCGAAATAAAATCACTGATAACTGTGCAAACATATTTTCACTGGATGTACCATGAAGATCCACCAAGTGTGCCTTTAATTTATGCATGGATGAAGAAGTTTAAAGAGACAGGAAATATTGAGCATACGAAAAATTACGACCGAGTACAGGCTCAACATTCTTCGTGCTACTAACGCAGCTCACGCACAGCTACATTGAAGGTACTGTAAAAAAAGCTCTTGGATTTCTTCATTCTTTTGCAGCAAACTCCATTTCATTTCACCTGTTAGTATTTTTGCTGTTAATGTTTAGAATGATAAAGACCTTTCTCGGACACGCTGTATATAGTTTTTTCATCTTAAACAATATTGTGGACATTTTTTGGGTAATGTGAGTTACCAAACCTGCTGTACAAGAACCGAAACCATCCCAAACACAAAACAAAGAGTCAACCTGACCTGTTATGAAAGAAAAATATTACCGACCCAAATCGTGGACAGATTCAGGTAAAATCGTGTTACCTGACCTGATGCAAGAACTTAATCCACAATAATTTTAAATCTCATTGTTGTCAATATCGTTTACTTTGAAGCACAGTAAAAGATCATATATTAAAATTTTTAAGGTGTCTTTGTAAAATAATCTATACATAATATAACAACTATTTTAAAAACATAAAGTAATGCCATATTGCCATGTACCTTAACACCATATTAAAATTTCATGATGATTGGTTAATTTTTATGAAAGTTAAAGCCTATAAAGTCAAAATAAGACATGAAAACAGACAAACGTGATTTTTAGATCCTAATGACATTAAAATGGAGCATCTGCATACAAAAGCCTTTCCAACAACAACAAAAAATAAAGTTTAAAAATTGGACTATCCATTCAAGATAAAACCATATGGATTGTATAACTTTCTTTAATGAAAGTCGATTAATGACTTTAAAGCCATAATGCATATCCATTATAGTTTAAGAGAGCTAATATGAAAGAATATAATGTAACATTAACTTAAGTAAGTGCCATCCCTTGTTGCTACTAAATAATTCCAGTTTGGAGAAATTAATTACTGGTTAGGCATGTGATAAAAATTAATATAGTTGAAGAATGCACATATGTACGATGTTGTGTATGCAGTGTCATTTTAAAGAGATTTGTGTATATTGTAAAATACCAATTAATACAATAGTGCAGAGTTGCCATTTGCAACTAAAATGTTACTAAAAGAGATTATTTTCAGCATCAGGTGACTATGGCTGCTATTTTGTTCAAAAGCATCTATTTTGGGGTAAAAACCAGAAAAAAGGAGACTTTTTTTTTTTTTTCCTTCTACTGTTTATGCAGAAAACAAATTTTCATTAAACCCACAGCTATCAACTCTTCCTTTTAAACTTGTGTTACATTTCAGTATCCATTTCTGAAAGCTTTTATTCAATTTAAAATCTGTGAAAACTCCCATATGAAAAAAATAAATTATTGTTTTAATGTAAAAATGTAGCACAAAGAAACAGAGCCAACCCTAGGCAAAGCGGCGTGGGGTGCAACTTTTATTGGACCCTGTTCTTCCAAACTAATCAGCCCTCTCCTTTCCCACAACAAAATAATCTTTCATAAAAACTAGCATGATATATGTATGCATGTGGGCAGGAACAGAGATAATCATATAATATGTAGGAAAACTTCATTAAACAATAAAATATGCAATGTAATGATAAAATAACTTAAATGTTTACCAAATAAAATAAGTTGAAACTGGTGTGAAACACTAAGAACTAAAATAACTTCTTAAAACACCATAAAAACTTTAAAAATGCGCTAGGCCTTTCAAAAGATCTGAGTCTTTCTTCGTCAGGCGCAAAAAGACGTGCGTCTACTATGAAAGCAGCAGCAAGACATCTTGCTGCTGCTTTCATAGTAGACACACGTCTTTTTGCGCCTGACGAAGAAAGACTCAGATCTTTTGAAAGGCCTAGCGCATTTTTAAAGTTTTTATGGTGTTTTAAGAAGTTATTTTAGTTCTTAAATGTTTACCTTTAATAAGAAAATAAATATTATATTATAAATAATCATTGTAATAATAGTTGCCATTTACCTAAATCATCAACATCACTGGCCTTTTATCAGTTCATATTTAAACTTCGAAAGAAAAATTATGCATCAAGTATAGATTATGAAACACTTTCCAACACATTCTAACTACTTTAACAAAACTTCACCATTTAATAAGGTGAAAGGTATGTCTAAGTAAACAATTGAGAAAACACATTTGAAGACCCACTTTCAGCAATTACCATCTATGGTCAAAAAAATATTTGAATTGTTTTGTGCAGCTCTGTATATGATCTATAGATATGTATATGTACTACGTAGTTATACTAAAATTTAGTTGTGTTATGAAATTCAAATTCCCCTAATTTGCAAATTCCCCTTGAGCAATTTCCGTCAATAGGCAGAAATGTACTCTAATTCTTTTGTGCAGCACTGTATATTATCTATAGAATTTATGTACATCAAGTAATATGTAAAAAATTAATTAAATTTAAAAATACATACTGCAATTGAAAACACACTTCCAGCAATAATCAATTGCACAGTACTCAGGGCTTAAATTGTGCCGGAACCCGGCTCCAATACTTCTCTGCTTTTAGTAAATATTTAAATATTGGTCGGAATTCACCAGGGCCCATAAACACTGGGTTCCGGAGCTCAGTGCAAACGCTTCCAAAAAACCGAAGCCTAAATTACCCTTTTCTTTTCCTCCCATATCGAAGTTCATATCTTTGTTCCATTCTTCAGCATATAAATATTAATTTTTGAAAATTTCATTCATTTTTTTCATAAAAATGCATAGCTGCGAACTATTCTTTTTTTTGTTAACACTATTTCCGAATCGCAATCCTTACTTTATTTAATCGCAGAATTCTGCGATTCATTAACATTAAAATTAGGCAAAGATTTTTATTCGGAACGAGTGATAACTAAAAAGTGGAATAATTGACAACTAAGTAAATGCAGATAGATATATTTAAAATTTTTATTTTGCTAAAGAAAAAAATTGCTTTAAATTTTGCAAATACAATGTATGAAATATAAATATGCAGATTGGAGTGACGGTGGAGGAGAGGGGGGGGGGGACACGCTACGGTTATTAGTACTGCAAAATATTAGGTCTGCGGTACTTTTTTTTGTTAGAAATTAAGCCCTGACAGTACTGTGAATGAATTTTTTTGTGTGTCCCTGTAAATGAATGATAAATGCTATGCACATCATATTCTACAGTAAGCATATTGTAGTGCACCTCAGTGATGTATTTCATTATGTTTGAAATATTGTAACATCAGTAAAATACATCGCAAAAGATTTTTTCCTTTAGACCATAATGTAACAGAATTCTTTTGAGTGTCCCTGCAAATGAACTATAAAAATGGTACCCCACCATTTTTAATAGTGAACATACCATAGTAACCTCAATAACATATATAAATTACATGACAATCTAAGTATATTTATGCAACTTAGAGCATGCACAGATAGACAAACCAAATTCATAAACCCTTTTCAACTATGTTGGAAAGTGTTAAAAATGAATTACACGTATTTGAATATACTTTGGTTATATTCAATTGCATCAGTACCGTATCAGGAGCTTAGTTCAACTACCTCAGTAACTTATGTTGATTGAGTATATTGACAGGAACTAGTTTGATTTCACTCTTGAAAAATATACTTGTAATAATAGTACTTAATAAGATATGCCATATAATCAGGAAAGAGCAGAACCAACTTTCTGTTTCAGTGTTAAGATTAATAACTGAAATATACAATATGCACCACAAAATTAGTAAATATCTAATATGAAATTGGTAAAAGAATACTACATATTTAAATGGTTTTTTATTAAAATAAAAGAATTTTTTTTTTTATGTGCAATGCCTTTCTAGCCATGAGGTGCTGTTGCACACCAGAAGTGGAAATAAAATTCCTTTTTTAAAATAAAATTTCTGGTTAAAATTGGCATCAAATGACATAAAAAGACATAAAAATTGCTGTGGCTTAATGTTTTAACTTTATGACAGTTCATGTGTTACCCTTTGCTAGTGATCCACTGCTGATTGACATGTCATGATTTGCTGGGTATCTTTTTCCATCCACAATGTTAACATCGACATTCACATAATAGTTACTTCATTAAAACCTTAAGATGAAAAATAAATAAAACCACACAGTATCAATTTTATTCTATTATTTTTAGTGATTTTTACATGAAAATGTTTAATTTATTTATATGACAATATGAAATAGATGTTAAATTCATTATTCAATTCCTTGAATTTGTCGGCCCTTTTTATGAAAAGGACTCTTTTAATTAATTGAATTTTGTAAAGGAGGCTTTTTCAATGAATGGAATTTTGTGGAAGGTCCCCAATATTTGCCTTGAACGAGTCCTACGTTTAATTATTATTTCTCAAGTTATTTCCCTAGAAGGCTGTAAGAATCATCCTGTATATTATACATATATAATTAACCCCTCAACAAAATATTTTATGTCGTTTAGCCTTCTGCTTCAAATTTGATATTTTCCTGAATGACTACAATGTTTTTTCATCAATCAAGTCCTTCATGGACTCCTTTTTTTTTCTATGTTCGTCAAGTTGAGTTACAATGCGTAAATATATATGTAATAATGGAACAGGTCTCGTACTCACTCCGCTCGGGGCTCGGGTTTTCATTGTTTTCTTTCCTGCAATACACGCCTCTTTTCCAAGATGTGCTTGGCGCTCCTACTTGGCGAATGCGATATGCGTAAACAAACTTATTTTAACCCCACACCTTAACCAGAGAGCGGTAGGGAGATTTGTTTTGGGGGTTGTACTTAATAAATAAACAACACGTAGTGATGGAATTTGAAATGTATTGCGAGCGTTTAAAAATAATACAGCGGTAGGGAGATTTGTTTGGCGATGTTTGGTTTATGAATTAGTAATAGTAAAATAAATAAACGACACGTGGTGATGGAATTTGAAATGTATTGCGAGCGTTTAAAAATGATACTTTGCAGAATTTTGTCGGGACATTTCAAATTTTATGAAAATTGAATTAAAACTTTAGAAGATATTAATAAAAATATTTATTAAGAAATTTGAATTTTAAAAAAAATCGGCGCTTTCTTTTTATAGGAGCTTTCGAGGTTGAATCGTCAAGCGACCAATATACTTATTTTATTGCAGAATTTAATCTGCAGACGGTATAATTCATTTCACAGAATTAAAAATCATCAAGATATGAATATTTATATAACTTGCTATAGTACGAACGCACCTCATTTGTCACATTTGACGTACAATTTCCAACTTATTTATATAAATTTTAACGTAGAATATCATTGTTTTATTGTGTATTTCAATTATAATAAATAAAAAATATATTGAACAGATCTAGCATTTTAAAAGCGTTTAAATGTTGAATGTTTCATGCTGAATATTTAATGTTGAATGTTTAATTAAAAATACTTTCGCTATTATAATATTAAACAAGAGTGAAAACAGCAAAATAAAAAATAAAAAGTGAAAGTTTTCTAGCTATTTTACTTTTCTTTTATATTATTAAAACAGTTCAGTTAGAATTCTTATAAAATAATAAATAATAAGTAAATAAAAATATAAATAGAGTAAAACAATAATTTGTATCATCAAATCATTAAGTTTTATGCATTAATTTATGTATTTCTGAGAAGTTTGCGTGTTGTTTTACTTTTATTAAACATTTTTTGAAACATTGTTTTCGATGATTGTAAACATTTATGAAATTAAAGTATGCTTTTTAATGAACTTTTTTCATTATCTGATAATGAGAGGGACTGAGGGTAGAGGTAAAAGCACTAACGAAAAAAATATAATGTATTATTTTTCTATTTTTAGCCATCAGTACTAGATTTTGCTGGGGAAAAAATATATAAATGTTTTATTTTTTTATGAGTGGGGGTGTTTTCGAGGCAGGGAAGAGATTATTACAAAGTCCGTTAAAAATATATACATATTCCATCTATACAACTACGATTTCTTAAAATTTCACAGAGGTAGAAAAACAGATAGGCATGTCATTAAACATAAAAACCTTTTAAATCCATGTTTGAATAATTTTCAACTTGTCAAATGTTTTTCTTTATTTTTTTCCCCATTATATATATATTTTTTAATTCTGCAAAGAATAATCTCAATTTTGGGGAAGGGAAGGGAAGGGGGGACTATGTTTTTTCGCAAGATCACTTTATGAGATTTGCTATAATAGATAAATATTGATGTTGCAAAACATAACATTTATATTTAACCTAACAATTTTGCCCTTCCCTACCACTTATTTTTGAAAAGAAAATCAGCAGTATATATGTATATGTTACGGTCAATATGGTGAATCCGGTTATTATTAATAATGACAGCGATTATTAATAATAATGACCGGATTAATCATATTGACCGTAACATATATATATATATATATATGGGTAATTTTTCCATAAAGAATATAAGATTAATTATTTTTATAAATATTTCATATTTAACTGACATGTGTCATATAGATTTCATGATAAAATATAAATAATATTATAAATGAAATAAACATAATAAATAATATTTCACCAGATTTTATAATAATCAAAGTCTACTTTAAAAAAGAACAATAATAAGGTAGCTTGAATTGAATTCGGTCAGAATGAATCCATGTTAGCACAAAGATAAATATGTATTAAGAAAATATATTAACAGTGTATGGCCATTTTGCAGTCTCGAATCATGGAAATATGCTTCAATAAGAGGTGTTAAACTATTTTCATGTTTAAAAGAGCAATAATAATAATAATAATAATAATAATAATAATTGTACTAAATGTTTCTTTACAAGTTTTATAATTTATTTAATAAATTTATTGTCTAGTGTTCCTGTAAATGAAAATAATTTTTTCTCCTTTTCAAAGACCCTTTGTAAACCTTTAAAAATGTTTTATATTTTGTTTGATTTTATTAAAGAAATAATAATAATAAACACTGGCATATTTTTAGCATTCCTTACTTTTATCATAGAAAAAATAGCGAAAAATATTTGAGAAAATATGGTATTCAAACATTCTTTTTTACTTTATTTTATGTAGAATAAACGAAAAAAAAACTTTTTCTTTTATGTGTGCATCGAAAAACCAATTTATTTATAACCCGATTGCGTTACGTTTACGATTCGGTTTTCCTCAGTAGGGGTGAGATAAGGAATGGACAATGCTGGACAATCATTGGTTGGTCAAACCACGGCCTAACTCGATTTTCTCCTTCCCTTTATACGGCCGTAACAAAAAGTCATTTTCCCTTTGTTCAAGAGGAATAAGAGTTTCTCCCCGGAAGAACGTAGGGGGCGCTATTACTTACCATTACTAATGGAGAATTTCCTTATCTTTGCGTTTCGTTCGTCAAAACTATTTATGAATTGATATATCCAAGACTAATAAAAAACCCTTATGGGGAATGTGACTTAAACGAGCATAAAATAAATATATGCTCATTAATATATGCAAAATTCTTGCCCATCATTTAAAAAAATATGGCAAGGTATTTTACAAATGAAACCAATTTATCTGCATGTAAGAACTCTTTATCAAGAAAAATTTTAAAGTTTACTTAATTTTAATTTTATAATATTTAATGTATATTTCACTGTAAAAATTATCAATGTTTAAAGTCTAATCAAGAAATAGAATCTGCATATACCTATAGATACATATATATATACAAGTAGGGTGGATAGATTTATGAATTAATATTTTAAAAATCTGAAAAAATATTCTGTAATTTCTGTAACCACACAATATTCTAAAATTTCCACAAAAACTATTCTCTCATAGTACATAATGCTACAGCAAAAAAAAAAAAAAAAAAAAAAAAAAAGAAAAAAAAAACTTGTTCATTCTCTAAAATAATAAAACCTGTAAAAATTATTATGAATTTGTTAAATAATCCATGTTTTGAGAAAAAAAAAGCGATGTGAGTTGATTGTAGGATATTGGCGAAATATGTTTTCTTATTCTGTTGATATTATGAAACATGAAAGTATATTTTTATTTTTATATACATACTTTTATACCATGACTTTCCAGAACTAGAATATAATATTTAATTTTATATGTAATTCTATTATTTTTTTATGCTTATATATTTCAGATCAGTACCTATAATGGTTAAATTTATTAAAAATTGTTTTGAATGTACACATATATACATATATTTTAAATAATTCAGAATCGTGTAAAAATAATCCATGTTTTGAGGAAAAAAAAATTCGATATGAGTTTATTGCCGGATATTGGCGAAGTTGCTTAATTTTCTTACTACCATTATGAAACTAGTAATTATTTTTTTAATTTTTTGCTGTGTATTTTACGCTCAGAATTATCAATGTTTCAAGTAATCCAGAATTTTAATGTATTGAAATTTACTTATAATGTTTGTTTTACATTTTGTAGTAGGATGTTATTTAAACTATTTTTAATTGCTTAAAGCGTAGTATTTAGTTATTTTATCTCTAAATCTTTTAGTTTTTCCTGTTTGTAGTAAAGAAAACGCCGAAGTAAAAGATAGATATGTTACATATAATGCTTATATATTTCAGATCAGTACCTATAATGATTAAATTTATTGAAAATTGTTTTGAATATACATATATATATATACATATTTTTAATAATTAAGAATCGTGTAAAAATAATCCATGTTTTGAGAGAAAAAAATCGATATGAGTTCATTGCCGGATATTGGCGAACTTGCTTAATTTTCTTACTACTATTATGAAACTAGTAAATATTTTTTAAATTTTTTATTGTGCATTTTACGCTCAGAATTACCAATGTTTCAAGTAATCAAGAATTTAAATGTATATAAATATAGAAATTTACTTATAATGTTTGTTTTGCATTTTATAGTAGCGTGTTATTTAAACTATTTTTAATTGCTGAAAGCATTGTATTTATTTATTTTATCTCTAAATCTTTTAGTTTTTCCTGTTTGTAGTAAAGAAAATGCCGAAACAAAAGATACATATGTTATATATACCTTTTATAATGAATAATTGCAAAGATTCTTGTATTTTTATGTATAGAAGTAACATTTACTAAGCATTATTTATGGTAAGTATATCGCGCCATCTACCGGCGAAGCAGCCTTTTAACGATTCCGAAACTAAGGGGTGATTGTGAAGGCCGTATGAGGGAAGAGAGAATCGAGTTTGGCCGTGGTCAAACAAAGAATTTCTTTTTTTCCACGAATTGAGCGAGGCATGAAATACATTTCTCTCTTCTCCTTTCATTCTACTGCTTTTCATCTTCAGTCTTGTCTTGTTTCTCGATAGCTGTTTCCCATTATTTTTTCTGTTGAATGGCTGTTCAACAGAGATCTTGGACGTTCATTTCCTTCATAAAGGAAGTGATCAATGATCGGCCATCTTTTCTACGCTGGTTAATGATAAATCAGCTAATTAAAGAAAACCTGCTATGTGACGAAGGGCATGAAATGAAAATTGATGGTAGTGTATCCAAATATGGGCTCGGGCAATTTCGTTGTCGCCGGAAGCATACCAATGGAAAGGATCGACAACTATCTGTTATACAAGGTACTTGGTTTTCAAACATTCATATTTCTCCGGAAAAGACTTTGACGTTGTGTTTTATGTTTGCGAACGATGAACCTTTCAGTAAAGCCTTGAAAGAAATAAAATATTTTAGACAAGGAACGTCTAAATCCACAGTTTCTACTTGGTATAAATACTGTAGGGAACTGGTGTCGCATTACATGCAAACACAACAATCTGACGAGGGAATGCTTGGTGGACCAGGTGTAGAACTTGAGATTGATGAAACGAAGTTTGGTAGGCGCAAACATTTTGTTGGTCGTATCAGAGATGGAATTTGGATTTTTGGAATAATTGAGAGAGGTTCAAAGCGTTTCTGCCTTATTCCTTGTCCAGGGAATAAAAGGGATGCTGCTACTCTCTTCCCGATTATCCAACAAAACATTTCCCCTGGTACGATAATTATGAGTGATAGGTGGAAAGCGTATGCGCAACTTAACAGATCTGGTTATTTTCACTTTACAGTGAATCATTCACAAAATTTTGTTGATCCTGTTACAGGCGCTCATACGCAGACAATCGAATCCTCTTGGCGCCCTCTCAAACTTCGTCTTGTATCTCGAGGTATCCGGAAGCACGATATTGGTGATCGTCTTATGGAGTATCTTTTCCGTAGAAAAATGAGATTAGAAAACCTAGATCCTTTCGAAGAGATACTTCGTCTAATTCGAGAAAATTTTCCTATACATTGAGTGATGCCAGTCCCCCGTTTTTTTGGTATATATCTGCTGTCTTTTTCTTATTCAGCCCACTAACATCTATGGCGATAATCGGGAAAAACAGCATTAAATGAAATAGTCATCTTTCACACACACAAAAAAAAAATCTCACGATTTATCGTGGGAGGCGAGTGTTAATAAACGCTCGCTCATATTTAAATAATAGATTGATTCATTATACAATATACATATCTGCACGTGCCGAAATTACCCGACCGACCTGAACAAAATATGTTTTGGCTCGGCTCGGTATAAAAGCCAAACAGTTCGGACCGGCTGGATATAAAAACAAATCTCGGTCCGATCTGGTATAAACGATAAAAATTCGGCCCGAGCCCGGCCAGTCCTGACTCAATTTCTACAAAATATGCCGATATTGATGAATCAGTTCTACAATTAAATTACTGTACATTTTAAATTACTCTACATTAAATTACTCTACAATTAAAATAATTCAAAAAGCAAACTTCCTTAAACACATATTTTATTTTCAAATTATGTTCGAAATGCATGTAACACTCAATATCAATAATATTAATGACCATTTAGAGAATTACGTACATAAACACCAATTTAAAAAATTGACTTAGACAATTACATACAATAGAAATTCAGTAAGACACCAAAAATCCGTTATAGATAGATTTGATTCTTAGCAGGTACATCATGTGTTGTATATGTATTATGCACTTTTCGCACGAATTATTGTATTCATTTTGTACGGATCAAGCCATTTTTCCGTTTAAGGCAGGTTCTAATTCATAGATTTTACCGTACTTTAATTTTCTTCCCCAGAAATGTATACACTATTATTAAAAGATAATTTTAATTTTCGAATAAACACCATTTAAAAATCTGGGCATTTTTTTGTAGAAATTGATGCGACGGGTCTCTTTTTATTGATTTTTGCACGGGCCATACCAGGTCAATGATTTTTATACGGGCTGGGTCGGAACGGGCTTAGAAAATTTCGGCCCGTGCAGAACACTAAGAAGAAAGTCCAGGTCAGGTCTAAAGTGCAGACCCATCCCATCCCGAGTCTGAAAAAATAAGGTAGAGCCAGGTCGGAAAAAGTGATGACTAAGCCCGGTCCAAGCTGCAGAAAAAAGTAAGTACTAGGTCCTGCACGAGTCTCTTCAATGAAAATTTGTCCGAACGCAGGCCGCTCTAAGGCCAGGTTCAGACCTCTAACACAATACATAAATTATCATAGATACCCATAACAATCCCCAATCCAAAGAGAGGTCGAATAGCTGGGTTTGTAATTAATCTCGTTAGGTTTAAAACAGAGCCGTTCTCTCACCGGATTACCCTTATGAACTGCACCGTTATATAGGGGTGTGGCTGGACAGATGCGGGCATACAATAATCCCAGCACAGCAGTAACTCTATTTGGAACCTTGTGAAAATACATTGTTAAATTTTCTATGAGTGATCGGAGCGCGGCGCATCAGTAATGATAAGTGATGGAGCCGATGAAGTCGATTAGCACTTAATGTAATTGAAGGCGCTTGGTGCACCGACTGTACCATCATTGCTACGGCTCTGAAGAACCATAACGGACAAAAGCCCCTTTTTGATAAAATTCGTTTATAGAAAGATTTTTAAAACATTTTAACAGCTTAATGCAATATCTTTCAAACTTATTTATTACTGGACCTAATTTTTTTTTTTAATCCCCCGTCGAACAATTTGAAACTTTCTGACACATTTACGCCCACTATTTTATAAGCTAAAGCATGGATGAGTCAATCGGAATGGAATAACGTTTCCCATTTTTCGATCTACATATTACATCTTGAGTTATGAGCGAATTCTATCGTATGACGTCGATTCTCAGGCTTTCGCGTCCGTAGCGTTTGTTAAAAGCTCAAATTTCGACAGTAGTTTCTGAAAGATTTTTTGCTGTCATTGAAAAATAGGAACTGCTTTTCGATTTCATAGTTTAATAAAAACGTCTGTCAATTTTATTCGAGCAGTAGGGAAACGAGAGTTCGAAGACAGCCGGTGAGTTCACGGACGCACCGTGCACTGCCCCTGAATCCGAAGGTGAGGGGTGAAAATAAGAACTCTAAAATGCGGTTAAATGGACGAGATTACCATACTATAAGATGAATATTAAATTTATATACTAATTTTGAATGACGAACATCTTATGGAGTATTACTAATTAAGTGAAACAACGAAAAATATCAATGTTTAACGAAAAAAGCTGATTCGAAAACCACGGCAAAAGAACTAGTTGTTTTATCCCTCCCTAGAACACGACGTTCAGACGCCGTGGGAAAGCAAGGGTCGTCGAGAGAGTTCGGCATATGACCTAGGACCGGTTCCTTTTATGGGGTTCCGGCGACGAAGCCGTCGGGTGTCTTCTGGCATTTCAACAAGTGTCTTCGTGGAGGTCTCATCTGATTATGGGAACCTCCACGTATCATAATGACCTTTACAGTCACCACTCAGTAGAATTGGTGTGATGCGCAGATGGCAGTGCACCAACACCCGTAGCGCATACGGGGAGCAGACCCTGAACGTTCCTGTTATATGTCCCTCAGTACCTGGGTACGGCGGTTGAGACGCCAACGGGCGACACTAAGGCATCTGGCGGCGCAGCTCAGTTTATTTCTTAAGAATCTTTCAACTATAAGATGAGGATTAAACAAATATTTTACTTTTTGAACTATCATGACATTAATGAGTGCTAATAATTAAACAAAACAATGCAAAATATCCATTTTTAAGGGGGAAAAACCAATTTCTTGAGAATTATTCAACTATACGATGGGGGATATCATAATATAAGATGGAATCTAAACTTATATTACATGTCTTGAAAAACGGACACTTTAATGAGAATAATAATTAAGCAAAAGTAAATATCAATTTCAAGAAAAAAATGCTGATTTTATAAGAAATTTTATACTATAAGACAAGGTTATCAAACCATAAGATGAAGATTAAACATATATATTAATTTTGAATGCCAAACACCTTAACGAGTATCAATAATTAAACAAAAGAAAATATTGATTTTTAATGAAAAGTGCTGATTTCTTAAGAATTATTCAACAATAAGATGAGGATATCTACTTACAAGAGGAAATTTAAACTTATATTACAGTTTCTGAACAATGGGCACCTTAATGAGTATATTATTAATGAGTATAATAATGAAGCAAAAGAATATACTGATTTCAAAAGAATTTTTCAACTATCATATTAGCTATTCTTGCTATAAAAGGAAAAGTACACTTATATTTTAGTTTTTGAACCAAAATACGTAAACAATATTCAAAATTTGAGTGACTTTTAACGAATTAATTGATTTTTCCATGCAATAATAGGGGTTTAGAAACCAATTACCTAATTTTTATTGTATATACTTGATTTAATTCTGTTTAGACTGCACATATCATAATTTTTATATTATTTAGACTTGATTTAACCGCTTATATATACAATGTAAATGCACCGTTTTTTTTTTTTTTTTTTTCATTCCCAAAATTGATTTGTTAAAAAATAATTAATCAACTTCATAAACTTTTTATTTGTTAAAATTTAATCTATTCATTTGTTAAAATCAAACCAAAAGTTTTTGTTCTAAAAACATTTTTATGAATCAGTTACACAAACATTTCTAATTTTTTTAAAATAACAAGTTAAAATCATTATGTAATACTTTTTAAGAAAGTGTTTTTAAACAACATGAAGTTATTTCTCAAAGTTTTTTTCTTAAAGTACTCGCTTACAAAATTCACTCCTATAATATTATTTTCTTTTAAAGTTGAGACTAAATTCACTAGTTTAATCTTTCTACCTATAGCATTTACAGATCATGATAATCACCAAGAATCTTCCAATCTTCATCTAAAAACAACTACTTAAGAAAAGCGAAAGTGCATACGTATTAACATATTACATATACATATACATATTAACTAAAAGTCTCCGAAAATGCTCTATATTTTGTAAGTAAATATATTTAATAGAATTGTTATTTCTTAGAATACTTAATGAAAGCTTATCAATACGTTTATAATTGTTCTTTGAAAAATTATGTTTATGTCAATCACTCAAAAATTATTGTAACTGATTTATTAAAAAAAAAGCTTTTAAAGTAGGGAAAATCTTTAAATTTTGACCAGTTCTCGTTTGCAGTTGGGAATGACACTTTAACTTTTCGGCTTTATTCTTTCTACACTCATTCTTTCTCTTAATAAATTCATCTATGTGCAAGCTAACGGTTACAATGAGACACACTTTCATCATATATATATATATACAGGGTTGGTGATGACTTTGTTACACTATTCCTGACAAGTTCACATACATTTAGAAAAAATATATCAACACATATATAACTTATTTGAATGGTGAAACATTTTCTGTTACTTCCATAAAATAAATTAAGATATTTAAAAAATATATATTATTAGCTAGTTAAAAAAAACAATTGTTTTACTTCAACTATAAAAAATATAATTATTTTACACATTAGTACAAAACTTGTTTATATGATTTTGAAAATTTATTAGTATCTGACAATTAAAACTTTTTTGTAACTGATTATTCCTTTTCAGCAAAACATTTCATTTAAATAAAAGTAAAACTGCCCAGTTAAACTGAGATCATTGAGCTCACAGGCTATTTACACTAATTGTATATTATACTCTTGCTTCAAAGAATAATGCCCCTCGAAAAGTAAAGAAATCTACAATATATTAAGGGGGGGGGGTCATCAACCCCCCCCCCTTATGATTAACCAATGACCGCCCAAAACTAATCAGGGAAACGTCTTATTACAATGAACTTATATACAAAAGTTGAAGCAAATCGGATAATTCTGCATGAAAAACCCATTTATCTAAATTAAGAGGGGATTAGACCCCCGTTACCTCCTTTATACTTAACCAATGAACCCGCAAAACTAATCAGGTAAGCGCCTTATCACAATGAACCTATATACAAAATTTGAAGAAAATCGGATAATTCTGCATGAAAAACCCACTTATCTAAATTAAGGGGGTTAGCCCCTCGTTACCCAATTTATACTTAACCAATGAATGCCCAAAATTCACCAGGAAAACTCCTTATCACAATGAAATGACACAATGACAAAATTTGAAGAAAATCGAATAAGTCTTCACGGAAAACCCATTTACCGAAATTAAGGGGGGGGGAGATTAGCCCTCCTTTTTTCCTTTATACTTAACCAATGAACTCCCAAAACTAATCAGGGATGCGCCATATTAGAATGAACCTATAAACAAAATTTGAAGAAAAAAGGTTAATTCTATCAAGAGTTATCGCGTTACGTACATACATAAGTACATACATACATACATACATACATACAGAACGGGCGGGCACATTAGCTCTCAGGCTTTGATAGCCTGTGAGCTAAAAATAAACCTTCACTTAATTCATTAAAAACTTATGCATACAAAAATTAAAAAACGAATTGTTTTATTTATTTTCAGAACTTTTGATTCTATAAAACTTGTTCAACACTTTCGTTACTTTATTTCACTTAAATTATTATCATTACAGTAATCTATTTCTTAATTTCATAATATTTGAAAATAGTTAACAAAAAATATATATATACTTAATTTAAAAAATTACTTAATTAAAATTTCTTCATGATCTTAATTAGCAGCAATTAATCTGGATGACACGTGCTAAAGCTTTGCATCCTACTCGCAGCAACGTGGTACTGTCATCTCCTCAAGCGTAGTGGAAGCAACCAATCAGAGCGCCGATTGCAGCGCCACACATTGCTAGGACAATCATGTCATAACCCATGTTCATCGGTAGACTTAATATTTTAAAAAATTTAATTTGTTAAAAGTAAAATTCCACATTTCATTTTTTTAAACTTGAATTGCATCTCTTTGTCTGTGATTGCATCATCTCTCGCAGAACTCGCGCATGCGTCGTAAGTCGTCAGATTGTTCTAGAACATGACGTCATCGAACCCCTTTAGGAGGGACGGTATTGTCAATAGTTATAAAAATTTAATATAATTTTTAAAACCTCTCCCTAATTTTTTGCGTACACTAATACAGAAATTTAAATTATAAAACTATTGAAAATTATCAGAAGAATAGTCTGTTTAAAGAGCATAATGTTAAGCGGTACATTACTTATGTGGGAAAGATTAGTGCTGTCTCAGAGAAGACAACTTTTGTTTCAGAATCAACAATTTAATTTATTTAGGAATAAATAGGAAAATAAATTTAAATTTTAAATATATAGAATCTTAATGAATGATTCGTACAATTTGTAACTTCAAAAACATAGGATTCTGCGATTAATTAACACAAAGTCTATCTAAGATATAATCAGGCATAGGACTTAGAGTTCATTAAATTTCAAATTGTCAAAATAAGATAAAAACTAGGTTGTATAACATTCAAAATAAAGGTAAATGAAGATATTATATAATGGTTAGAAAATTTAAACAATCAAACATTCCAACATGATTAATATATATATTATATATATATATTCCTAAATTTTTAGTATATACTAAGAAATTATTAAAACAAAATTTAAAATTATAAAGTCATCAGTTAAATAGTATTTTATATAGATTATCTCAAATCCTTAAAATAAACAGAAATCATAAATTATGTTTGCAAAATTGCTATGCCAACATATTTCTATTTTCACAATATACGTTTTTTAAGCTTCTACATGTTGCTTGTTTCCTAATCTGATATAAGTTTTTGATTAAAGGTCCCATATTCACTTACAAATACTTTCATTTCATCGCAGAAAAAAAAAAAAAAAAAAAAAAAAAAAGTGTTTTTTTAATTTTATTTTTATAGTTTTGAAAAAAAAAAATCTTTAGTTTTGTCAATAAATTTCGTGGTTCAGGGGTTTCACTAGGCAGAGAGTATTTAAATTCAACTATTATATATTGAAATACTTTATGAATATGCAATCTTATTTTTAAAATAGAGTTATTTAGCAATGTTGAAAAATAAAATTTATATTGTTTCATTACAAAGAGAAAGTTTTGATTTCACAATTTCTAAATCGCATAAAATTTTAATTAATTTTCTAATCAACTGATTTTCTTTTTATTTAATTTCATCTAATATATATTTTTTTTTTTTGTTGCGAAAAGTCATCTCACACCACGATTTGCCGAAAGTAATATTTGCATCATTTAATGCTGTTGATCAGCAACCTGTCCCTGGGACTATATCTGCAAATCCTCCATGGAAAACCTCAGCCAACTTTGTAACAAAATCTGCGTACTGTCAGAAATGACTCTCGTTATCTCCGTAATTAGCACTATTCGCAGAGACCTCAAAACTACCACATTAAATAAAAGAATCAACCACCTTGCCAAAAACTTTTATGAAGAATTATATGACCTCCCTAATGATATAATCGCAGAATTGCCGGATTATGAGGCATTCGAACCACATCACCGCAAGCGTCCAAAATATTCTTGCATTATTGACTATGAGCATTAGTGCTCACCATTCTACAAATTTCTCTCTCTTACTTTTATATAAATTTGTAATTTCCTAATTAAACTTATTCCTAAGCTAAACAAAAAAAAAAAAAAATGTTTGCCCTTTTTAAGTGCCTTTTTTGTTAAAGCTTTGCTTTGCCTGCCTTTTCCTCCTGGCATTTAAGTGCTGTTTTTTGAACATGTTCCGAACCCTATTTTACACTTTTTCAACTTTTTTCAGTAGTTAATTTTAACTTCAGCTATACCATTTTACTTTTTTCCATTTATTAGACTCTATCCTTAATAACTTTTGCTTTACTTTTTTATTCCCATTGTTTAATTTTTCTTCTATTTTTAATTGTTCTTTCTTATGTAGTTAATACTACATTTAACTTTTCCCAACGGCTCAATATTTACAAGACACTTTACTCACAAAAAGACTGGGCGTAAAGTTGATCGCAACTCGGAAACCCCTTAACCGACATCAACTGTTCGACAACCTGTCCAATTCCCTTCGCTAATGTTAAACTTATAGGCGTATATATTCATATTTTTAAAATATCACCTCAGGAAATTAATACTTTTAAATTAGATTTTCTTAAAGGATGTATTTTGTTTCTTAGATGTCAAAATATTTCTTTAAAAAATGCTTAATTTATTATTTTATATGTTAAAAGCTGACGAGCAGTGTGTAAAATTTTAACACTTCAAATAAAATTAAGTATATGTTTTAGAAATATTTTGACAGCTAAAGAAAAAAAAGAAAAAGAGAGAGAGAGAGGGTTGGAGAGAAGGGGGGAGAGCCAGAGAAAGAGAGAGATTCTTTAAGGATTATACATAGAAAACAGAAGTTAAAAGTAATTAATTTCCTGAGGAGATATTTGAAATATATGAATGCACCTTACGCCCATTGGTTTAACATTAGCGAAAGGATATATAGAGAGTTGACTGATCAACAGCCTTAATGACAAAATTTATGAGGTGGACGAAAAAGTGGTAACTCTGCAACTCACTGATCGCATAGTGAATACCACCACCATAGAGAAATATGCATCAAAATTTTTGATATCGTTTGATAAAAAATGATTTGCGCACGCCCATTCAAATACAGTATAGAACCATTTATCCGGAATGGTCAGGGCCAGATGTATTCCGGATAACTGGTTTTTCTGGATAACTGGTTGGACATTAAAACAGCTTCCACTTAATGAGATTTGTAGAATATATGTGGCTGTAACATTGTTACTGATTTCAAATTATTAGATTACTCTGATTAAGGATCAGATCCTATCAAGATCAAAGATTAATCAGAGTTTGAAAGAAGGCAATTTCTTTCAATATCTTGGAAACAATAGTACTGCATAAAACTCAATATCTAACTAAATAAGCTTTCATTTCAAATCCAAGATATTGATCAAGTTGTACAATGCATGTGGTAATCTATCAAGCAATGTACATGTCAAACTAGCACTGCATGGAACTTTTTTCTGGAAAGTTTCTGAAATCAGTCAGTTGGAAATATCATTCCGGATAACTGGTTTTCCGGTTAACTGGATTCCGGATAAATGGTTCCATACTGTATTATATGTTCCATTTATACAACCGCGATTTCTTTACATTTTACACAGACTGGAAAAGAGAGAGACATGTCATTATGGAATATATATATATATATAATTAACCAAATATTGTAGTTAAATTAATACAATATAAGAAAGAGAAAATGAGCTAAAATTAGAAGTGTATTCGTGTTATTTATTTATTTTTAAGGCTGATCTGAAATCCAAACTGGCTACTTTATGATATATTTTGTAATTCATTTTTGTTCGTAAACGCACGAAATTATCCGGTGTTCTTATTCAGAAGCTTTATAATCGAAAGACGTTTTTCAATTTTTGGTAAAGACAGAAGATTTTCAGAAAATATAGTCAAAGTTGGCGTTTTGACTAGAATTTCCGACGCCACAGCACGACAAAGGGGAAAAACGTGTCATCACGTGACACGAATCGCTTATAACTCGATAATTAATTTATTTATCAAAAACGGAAAATTCATTTCGATTTCAAGAGGCTTCCATAGTTAGGCCTGTAAATTTTATGCCTTCGTGTTTAGTCAGAAACGTGTCGGAAAGTTTCGCATTGTTAAGCGGGTTATTTGAGAACCACCTTAAATCAATTAACAGTGTTGACCATCGAGGTAAAGTAAAGTTGGCACAGATTTTTTTTGAAAATTTGTATGTGTCACAAATAATTTGTGACACAAGCAATCTTTATGCATTTTGATAAATTACACTGTAGTACAATTCATAAGAATTAAACTTGTCATTTTCCTGAACTCATCAGTGCCATTAAATGGAGATGGGGATATAACCATTTTGAAATTTTAGCTCAATTTTAATTATTTTAGATGATTTAATGAAGTTAACTTTTTTTCTCTTTTTTTCAGTTGATATAAAATAATTATACACTCAAGGAAAAAGCTTTAAGCTAGGAAGAGAATTAACTCGCTTTTGTTTATAACAACATAAGCACAGCATTTTTTTTAAATGCTTTTTTTTTTGTAATTACCATGGATGTATTATATAATACATCCATGGTAATTACGCAAAAATACTTTCATAAGCAGAACAAAACTCGCCCTACTGGACTTCATTATAAAGGCGCTGGTACAACAATACCAATACAGTATAGTGGTATGAATAGATCTTCTCCCGTTTCTTGGAAAACACAGAGAGATTCCCCTGACCAAAATAAGATAAGAGGGTCGAATACATGGGAAATGAAAAGGGACCCTACCATTGTGAAATTTTAGGGAAGTTAAATGTGTGACAGAATGATGCATAACATTTATGTTATAAACAGCTTAAAACTTGTCATTTGAACAATCACGATGGAACAAAAAATATTATTACATTTCAGCATGCAATGGTTATCTTATTTCCTCTTATAACTGAACTGTTTTCTTGAGAATCTGAGTGTGACATATGCATAAAGCAAATTTATCATGAACATTGAATCATGACATTAAAATTTTCATAACCGAAGGTATAGGGAAATTAGTTGAAATAAAACCATAAAAGCTTTAATATGCACACTATTAATTAAGAATTAATTTTCGTTTAAAGATATTTGTTTGGTTAAATATATTATATTATATTGTTATTAAATATATTATATTGTTTAATTTTTTTAACTAGCACCTTACAAGACGCATACCTTACAAATACATTTACACCTTACAGATATTGTGACATTATGCTTAGATAAGAAACAATTTCAATTACAGTACCACATTTAAAAAAATTAATCAATGGTAAACTCAGAGGGGACGGGGATATGAATTCCTAATTTCGATCGCAGAAATATTCTGTTAAATATATCGAAAATTCTATTGGAAATTAGTGATATCCACACATTGTATGACCATTTTGAAGTCCCGAATAATATAAATACACCTCAAGAAGAGATGCTGAAATGTTTTCTTGGTTAAAAGAACAAAAGATTTAATTACATTAAATGATTCTGTACATGCTTTATATTTTTCCCCACAATTTATTGTAAAATGTTCCTGAAAAAAAAAGTATTATTTTCTCAATTTTAAAGACGATCTTTAAACTTTTAAAAATGTTCCATAATTTCTTTAATTTTACTTATCCTTTTATTAAATATCTTCTTATAGAAGTTTTCGATAAATATATTACATGTTGACTTGTAGGCGATTGCTGTATTCTGGCATCGTTTCTCAGGCTTCCGCGTCTCTAAAATTGGTTCAAAGCACCAATTTTGATAGCAGTTTCTGAAAAATCCTGCGTCTTTTTCGAAAAATGCAAAATGTTGTTCGATTTCATAGTTTAATAATAAAAAAAACTGCCAATTTTATCCGTTTTTATCAATTAAATTGAATTTAAGAATACTTCTAAAAGTAGCCAGTTTAAACTAATGTAATTTATATGTATAAAAAAAATTGTTCGCAACAAAAGTATCAAGTTGACAAGTGCTCTTATTAAAAAAATATGTAATCGAACGGTTGGTTTCCATTTATCAGCAAACTCAGAAATTTTTTCAGAAAATGCTGTCAAAAATGAGTGTTTTGAACCTTCGGAACGCGACAGCACAGGAACGAAAACTGCCATCCTGAGACAATAATCGCTTATAACTCAAGATGTAATTAATTTATCGGAAAATGAAAAAACGCTCGATTACAAATCACTTTAATAATCATGTCTGCAAGTATCAGGCTTTTATGTTAAAAAATGAGTCAGAAAATATAACAAAGTTTCACGTTGTTAAACGAGGAAAAATATTTTTTATTTATTATTATTATTTTTTTTTTGGAACTGCCTTAAAATAATCCAAGATTTTTAATCATTCAGAAATTACCTGGAACATTTGTAAAAATTTATTTCTTATGCATTATGCTTATGAAATAAGCCTTTTTTGTCCAGATATTTTTTATACTTTATTTCAAAATGTTATATTCACGCTGGAAATGTTTCATGTCAGTCATAGAGTCCTTATAGAGATTTTAAATAAAAAAAGAAATTTCAACATCCACTATTTCTTTAAACTAATTTATTATGAATGATATTTGTTGATTATTGTTTTTTAAAATAAGTAGCCTGATTTAGCTACTTTAATAATCTAAAGAGAATTAAAATAACAAGATATGTTTTTCTCCTTTTTTCTTTCTTTTTGACTGATTTCATTCCTGATTAAAGCTATAACAGACAATAAAAGTATTTTTAAGTAAGCTATTAGTAATTCAATTGTAATTATCTAAAACAGCAAGTATAACAATTTTAACGATAACATGTAATTTTATTCAGCATAAAACATTTAACAACTAAACGCTTTTAAAATTTTCGAACTGTTTGTATAGTTTTTCTTTATTAAAATTGAAATACACAATAAAACAGTGATATTCAACATAGTATTTTAATAAGAATTTACCATGTGTCATACCGTAATTTATCAGTCATGATTGTAAAAAAAATAATAATAATACAGGTTAAATGATTTCAATCATAGAAGACCTGCAAAAAAACTTTCACTTTGTGAAGCACCCCGAATCCATGAAATATAAGAGAAAACATGGAGGGGAAAATGTTAGTCGCCAACAAGTTTCATTTGGTAGGTTTATCGCCCCTCCTGGCTTGAAAAGAAGAAATACGTTTTCTGTCAGAGAAATGATAGGGAGAAATTTTCAAATGCATTTCACGGAGTGAGTACCAGACCTGTTCCGTAATAATATGTATGAAAATATATATATATATATATATATATATATATATATTATAATAATAGATATAATAGTAAAATATTGTGAATTATTTTAGTATAATTAAAAATGCTTATATGAAGTTGAATGGAGCATGAAAATTATTCATAATATACAGAATTCACTATAAAAAGCTTCCTTACAATATTATGTGATTTGTACAGGATTGAAAATTTTAATTTATCAGATACTTCTATTTAACTGGGCTCATTTTACCTGGATTCTACCAATTCTCCCTAGATTGGGGAGAAAGTCCAGACACATAATTTTGATGTCATCAAGAGCAGGGAAAAAATCAGATCAGATGAATTGAAATAGTTTTGCATTTTTCACTTCTGATTGACTATTTTTTCTGATAAGACAAATATACTGCACATATTAGTATTTGATAAAATTGATTATTGTAAGCTTAAATTAAACACTTCAAATTTTTAAATACATTTTTATAAATAGAAATTTATGAAAGATAATATAACACCTAAAAAAGTGACCTTTTAACACAAACAAGTAAACATGAAAGACATTAAAATTTATAAATTCCATATTCATATGTAAATTAAAACTTTCTTTTTTAAGGAAGTGTTACGCGACGGCTATGTATTAATTCTATTTTTAATATTTTAAAAATCTTTATTTTAAATCTTTTATAATTTAAATATTTTTCAACTCAATATCTTAATAAGTACAAATTTAAATCATTCTAAATTCTTTATTTCAAATATTAATCGTAAATTTTTCATTCAAATTATTCCTCATTGCAAAATTACTTTATTAAATATATCAAGTTCTTAAAATATTTTAATTCCTAAAGCTCGATTCTAGTTGATCCATTTTAACCCAGACGTATGTAATATTCTTCCTCACTCCTTCTTCAAAAGCAATGCGTTTTTAGAAGACAACATTCGTAAGAGGTCAATGACTCTTCCTCCCTCACATTTTGTGTTTCGGCGCGAATTTTCGATTGGCCTGTTCGCTTTAGGAATGTGTGGATGATCTCGGAGCTTGGAAACTTCGTAACTTTTCCCGCTCTCTTCCTAAAAAATCTTCAAGACGATCGGACGTAGTTTTGTCCGTGTCTACAAAATTTTCGGCATATCGGGCGGGGACTAAACAGGTTCTCGTCCGATATAGCCATGTAAATAATAACTTATTAATTAAAATATTAAAACAATAGAAATATAAAAAAACCCCAAAGAATTCTGTATTGTACGTGGTTTATTTGAGCCTTCACAAGTCTTCTTATCAACGATGTGATCCGGATGCCACAGTTCGTGAAGATGCGGAGTGCCGTGCCATGTATTTCAGCATAGGAGATACGTACATTTGATGTATTTACTATTTTTGAATCAGGTAAGATATTTTTGTATTATTCACCATGAACGTTCTTTTAATCAATATTTTCCATGTATTACCACTATACTTATAATAATTTTTTATCACTGGCTCATCTTCAAAATTCAAGTTCTTCTCCTTTTAGTTATATTCAAAATTTAAACATTCCCCCCTTCTTTTTGCTCTACCCTGTTTTTAATTATCCTTTTATTATCTCAAAGAACGTTCATGGTGAATAATACAAAAATATCTTACCTTATTCAAAAATAGTAAATACATCAAATGTACGTATCTCCTATGCTGAAATACACACTTAAATTATAACAAAGATGTGCCTAATAATATTTAATATGAATTTTACTTATGTTACTGTAGATAAATCTTAATTAGAGTTGGTATATTATATTCATATTATTTGTTATAAATATCTTGCCAACTGATCCTGAAAAGTTTCCATTTATTGAATTATCAATTAATCATAAATTGAATTCTTAATCATATCTTTAGATTGAATTTAAGGCACATATAAATATATCTTGAAGTTAGTGTATATAAATCACACAACTAAAATAAATAAAACAAATAAATATTTCAACAGAATAATTATATTTATTGCATGATATTATTAATCATCATAATAAAGAAATCTGCGCAGACCCCTATCAAGAACTTAATTAATACAATATTTAAATAGTATCACAATCATATTCAATACTTTCACAAGTCAGGCTAACATTAAACTAGATCGTTGCATCGCTACAATAAAAAAAGGATTTTCTTCAAACAATATTCTCCAATAATTCAGAATTGTTCAAATAAACGTCCTAAACCATATCCTCCAATGAATAGAATTGTTCCAAAATGAACGTCCTACTCAAATCTCAATTGTGCTGAAGGAAGTCCACAGAGTTGCATAAATATATATGCTAATTAATCGCTTATCTCTGGTACATATTTGCACATATCACTCCGTGCAGTGTTCATATTGAAATATAAAATAAAATAGTAACATACCAGAGTACACTCCAGTGAGAACCTATTACGCAAACATCATACGGACATTAGCAACTCACACTCATTCACGGGGACTTAGCGTCATCGTAACATAACGGCATGGCACGGCACTCCGCATCTTCACGAACTGTGGCATCCGGATCACATCGTTGATAAGCAGACTTGTGAAGGCTGAAATAAACCACATACAATACAGAATTCTTTGGGGTTTTTTTATATTTCTATTGTTTTAATATTTTAATTAATAAGTTATTATTTACATGGCTATATCGGACGAGAACCTGTTCAGTCCCTGCCCGATATGCCGAAAATTTTGTAGATGCGGACAAAACTACGTCCGATCATCTTGAAGATTTTTTAGGAAGAGAGCGGGAAAAGTTACGAAGTTTCCAAGCTCCGAGATCATCTACACATTCCAAAAGCGAACAGGCCAATCGAAAATTCGCGCCGAAACACAAAATGTGAGGGAGGAAGAGTCATTGACCTCTTACGAACGTTATCTTCTAAAAACGCATCGCTTTTGAAGAAGGAGTGAGGAAGAATATTACATACGTCTGGGTTAAAATGGATCAACTAGAATCGAACTTTAGGAATTAAAACATTTTAGGAACATGATATATTTAATAAAGTAATTTTGCAATGAGGAATAATTTGAATGAAAAATTTACGATTAATATTTGAAATAAAGAATTTAGAATGGTTTAAATTTGTACTTATTAAGATATTGAGTTGAAAAATATTTAAATTATAAAAGATTTAAAATAAAGATTTTTAAAATATTAAAAATAGAATTAATACATAGTCGTCGCGTAACAGGAAGAAGAATAATTTCTAAAATTGGATCATTTTCTTAATATTGGTGCAGAAAATACTTAAAATCAAGTTCTTATGCGATGCTTTAGAAAAGTATTTTGTAAAATTTGAATACAATTATTTTATGGTATATTCATATTCCAACTTCAATATTTAACCGATAATGTTACTAAGAAAAGACATTTAATTCAGCCAGGAATTCATGTTAATGAGATTTTGTAGTAAGAATATCAGCTACTGATTGTCTTTTAAATTGAGTAAAAGTTTTGGAGAAAAAATTATTTCTTATAAAAATAGTGTGATATTATTGATCACCAATTTTTTCCATTTTTAGTCAACAAATATACATTTTTTTTCTCAGAATCATACATTTGTTATTAACAACAAACTACTGCAAAACTGTAACAATCACCTGAAAAGGTAATTATCAAACAATATGAACTGTGTTCAAAACTTTAAATTGGACCGTAAATTGATTTCACCAGAATGTTTCAAAATGATCATCTGTAAATTTATTTTAGTATCAAATGTTACCAAAATGCTAAGAACTATTCTGTTAAGAACAATTAAGAAGTATAATTTTGTACTAACTCTTAATTTAAGTCATACCTTTTGATTAAGTACAACTCATTTGTATTGTGATACAAAAAGTTATTTAGAATTACGCATTTTAAATATAAAAGAAACATATTGCAAGACAAGAATATAAAATTATGACTACGACTTTACATATAGATAAATAAACAGTACTGGAAATTTTTTGAATGAAATTTAATAACAAGCATTAAAATTTACATGAAATGTGTTCTTGATTTCATTATATGAAACAACTAAATATTTATTTAAAATAATTGTTGAATTTTGTAAGTTTAAATTACTAGTACTCATATATTTCAGTAAAAGCTAAATATTGGTATAATGATCATAGGAAGCTAGTAATAATATTCAGTTTTTTTTTCTTTTTTTAAATAATTTAAGGGAGTTTTGTTAAAAAAGTTTAATTAGCACGAAGCAATAAAATGCAGCAGAAATAAAAAAAGAAACAATCAAAATAATTTTTTTACTCTGCTGAAATTTGTAGGAATGAAATGCTGTATATTTAACGTCAATAACCATTTATTCTTCAAAACTTTTCATCTTTAGGAACAGAAAATAATTGGATTTCTGGAGTATTGGGATAATGTCCATGGCACTCAACAGATGTACACCATACTTGATGTACATATATTTTATATAGAACAATATAAATACTATTAATAATTAATAATCCATGTGGAAAACCCATAGAAATCAAAACATGCTGACCTTTCATTTGTTCATTGTTATTCCTCCTTCTAGTGACGTCAAAGCAGAAACGAAAAACTGTGTTTTGACTTTCTCTCTAATCTAGGTGGCATCTGTTTGACTGAATTACATTTATGGACTATCCTTTAAAAATATTATTTGTTGATTTTTTATGCAGTATTTAGTATAAAATTGATAATGTGAATCTAATTCAGATTACCAATATTCTAATGAGTTTTTATTACGTCAAAATTTTTTTAATTTGTTCTTATAACAAGATCACTGTTAAGTATGTTATGTTCCCCCATATATGCATATGTCTGGTATCTTTAAAACCTAACTACTTATTTTTCTGAAATTTTATTTTAGGAAGGTGAGAAAGTCAACATGGCTTTTCAGCTATAATTAATTTATTGAATTATAATATAAGACAACACAGAAACTTAATACAGTAGTTAGTATAACTTTTAGTTCATTTAAAAATTTGCTATGAAAATAAATTTCTATATTTACATGTAACTGGAACTAATCTGTCCTCTTTTCATACAACATAGCACCTATTTTCTTCAAAAGCAAAAAGAAATACTATATATATACGAGGGTGGATCCAGAAAAAAGGTTACAAGCAGCAGCATTTGAAAAGTAATTATTTTGGAGGAAATATTTTTTCCCAAAGTGATGACAGATGGTGCTAATTGTCTTACAGCGGTTGTGCAGATAGGTAGTAGGTAGTGTAAGTTTGCAGACACGTCAGAGCAATTGAAATGGCAAGATGTTTTCAAAAGTCTTCTCGCTTGGTGCAGGCGTGATTAGTTTCTTATGGGTAAAGAACATGTCCTGACATGTTGGATGATGGTATCTATTCCTGCATGACAATGCTAGGCCACATACTGCTCACCAAACTCAAGAATTGCTGCAAAAGTTCAAGTGGGAAGTTTGGAGACACCTCCCACATACAGCCCACATTTGGCACGCAGTGACTATTTCCTTTTTCCAAAATTGAAGGAACACTTATCTGGAACAAAATTTTCTTCAGACAGTGATGCAAAAACAGCTCTCGAGAATTGTCTCAATGGGCAGGGACGTGATTTCAACCAATTCGAATTAAACAAGTTGGTCTTGCTATCAGATAAATGCCTAAATAGGTTTAGTGATTATGTGGAAAAGTAATCGGCAAGTATGCCCCTTAATTTATTTTTGTATTTTATGTCTATTGTTAATAAATTTTTATTACACTTATAACCTTTTCTTTGGATCCATCCTCATATTTATATATACGACTAGACTGTTTTATGTATAAAATTTCTTGTATTTCTAACAAATACATAATTCTACAAAATCAATAACTTCTGATTAAATACAAATACTAAAAAAATTTATGATGTACAGTAGCTCCTCATTATATTGCCCATGACAAGAAAAGGAGTGTGATATACCTGAAAGTAGGGTATAAAAAAATCAGATTTTTATGATTTTTTCTCGACATTTTAAGGTATTGAATGGCTGTCAAGAATTGTAGATTTCTAAAACAATTAAACCTCTTATTAGATTATATTAACCTGTTGACTACAGGTCAGGAGTCAACGTTGAAGAGATTTTTTAAGTAATTTAAGGGAGTTTTGTTAAAAAACTTCCTACATTGGACTCAACAGACAATGTAGTCATATATACGTCCCAGTGGACTACTTTTTTATTCTATTCATACCACTTTTTTAAAGATTATCTCTGCCATACACTTTCTAGGATATTTTTTTAAAAAATCTACCACAAAAATTTTTTTTTGCAAATTGTGGTACGATTGAATATAAAAATAGTCGCCAGTCCTCAGTGTTGAATTCAGGGGGTGGCCTGGGAGGATATTCTCCCCATGGAACATTGAAATGTACCCACTCGCTGAAGGTTTGAGAATTTATGCTGTTTAATGGGTAAAAATTGCAATTAGTTAAACTGGGGTGGTTCAACAATTATTGACATCTATAGAACAGGAAATCTGCAGAAGAAAGGGAATAATATTTAATTTATCTTTCCCATTAGAAAAGCATTTACTAAGGAAAGACAGACTAAGGTCCCATCCTCTCTCCTCTGCCTTTCTTTAAGCTCTGATACCTAAACACCAGGTATTATTTTTCGCCAACAAATACCAGAATACAAATCCAACTAACCAGCTCACCAATAACCCATTGCCAGATTTCCAAACAGGCAAAAGAATCCGTTACTTAACAGTCACATTCGTGAAGTCCTTTTTATTGAACTACTATTATATGGTGTGGCAATTCAGCCACTAAGATTGGAATTTTTATGGGTCTGTTTTTGACTTTCAGCAAAGCAAGTTCAATGAACTGCATTCAAAAAATAGAGGCTAAGTTGTTTTGTGGTTAAGGGAGGAAGATGGCTAAGGGCAAGAAACCAAAAGACAAAAAAATAAAAATGACAGAATATTTAAAATTTGGGAACATAAATAAAGTGATGTTTTGGCTAAAAGTTTTGCATGAAATTCTATGAGAGTGATCAGAAAAACAAGGGGAATTCAAATAAGATAGTTGATATTAAAATAAAAGTGATAAAATAATAATTATTAATGATTTTAAATGAAAATTATTTAATTAGTGGGAGAATTCTTTACATACTTGGAATTTTGAATAAAGTTTTAAAAATAATCGTTAAGATTCATAAATACTAATGTTGATATTTAGAAAAAGATGCATAGATATGTATTATTAACTAGCTGTTACCCGTGACTTCGTTCACGTAACATTAAAAGAAAAATAAATGTACTAATCAAGCAAAATATTTCACTCCCGATAATTAAACACGTAAATAATTAACTAACTCTTTATCACATTTCATAGAAGAAAATACGATATTTCTTTGTTATAGGGGCCTTGACATAAATCAGTTTAAAAAAAGTAAAATTTTGTGCCAAATAACCGCAAAAAGAAAACTGCAACCAATGGAAAAAAGACGGCCAAATAAAATCGTGTAAATCGACGAATTGGCTAAAAAGAAATGTCAATTTTACCTGATAAACCATTTTACTTTTAACGACTTTGAGAAACGTTTCAACAGCCATCATTTAAAAATAATTCATTGGAAATAGTATATGCTTTTTCTTTAAATTCAATTCTTGTGAATAGGGAGTAATAATTCTACACCTAAATGCAAGGAGCTTCAATTGCAAAGCTTTTTGCAGCCCAAAATTACATGCAAACGTAACACTTAAATTGCAAAGCTTTTTGCAACCCAAAATTACATGTAAACATTACTTTTGCATGTAATTTTCATTGCAAATTAACATTTATTACGGTTCAAATTAAAATTAATTTGGATGCAAATTACCTGTAAATGTTACGTTTGCATGTAATTTGGGGTTGCAAAAAGCTTTGCAATTGCAAGTGTTACGTTTGCATGTAACAGCAAATTTGTGTCATTGGTTTAATCTATAGCTGAACCAAATCTTGATTTCTTGACAATATGCTGACAGGCGATTTTTGCTCTGCAGAATAAATTGATTCATAAAGTTTGAATATGTGGAAATATGTTTTTATTTTTCGGAAATTTTACTGTGATCAAGAATTTTTTTTCACCAACTATTCAAATTGAAAATAAAATAATTTTTTTCAGTTTAAATGAGAAAATGGCATAAAAATATATTAATCAGTTTTATTTCTCCTTTTTTTATCTACAAAAATGGAGTAATTTAAGTACCGTTTTTAGAGAAATATCGTTAAAATTTACAAAAAGAATATTAATATCTCGAAATCTAATTCAAAATTTTAAATTCTCAGAGTTTATATGACATCCTCGAATCAATGATAACCGGTATTAAGTAAATCACATTGCATTAAGAGGAGTAGTTGCGAAATACACATAGTCAGATTTTAACTTAATAGACTTGTGTTCAATTTTCTTTTCCTAATAATCTTACTGATGCTTGTATTATTAATCACAGAGTTCAGAGAATAAATAGAGATGAAATGTTCATGTTTGGCATGATACTGAAAATGCAACCCTACAGTCGGCCCAAACAACTGGCGGCTTGCTTTGTAAACCTCTCCCCGTCCAATGAATCCAGTCCTTGTTCCACATGCAGCCTCTCTCCATCCAATGAAGTCAGCCCTTGGGCTTAATGATTTGAGCGATAACCGGCTTCATATTGCAAGCCGATTTTACGGTTCATTACCTCTCTATTCTTTCACTGTACTCAATGATTATTAATGTATGAAATTGATACACGCTCCATTTGAAACATATTTAAAAAATCCCGTTTTATTATGACGTCACTTTGATCCCAGAGAAATCTCTTTTCAATGATATAATTCTTGTTAATTTTCTTTTCCTGGCAATAATGACGTGAATTTTAGCAGAAAACTCACATCTGTTTGTAACTGATATTCAAGCTTATTATTAATCAGTATAAAAAAAATATTTCAGTTATTCATCTTAAATATGACGTCCATTATGTGTATACTTTTATTAAACACTGATAGTCATGCTCTTTGTAATATTACGAATATTTGAAAATACATGTTTTATTTATGACGTCATATTTGTTCAAGCCAAGGAGGTCCTTTTCATAGTTCCATGGTTCAAGCAAAATATTTTTCTTAGTAATATAATTATTGTTAATTATTCTTTCTAATTATAATGCAGTTTTTGACAGAAAAAGATCTTTTTAATGTAACTGATATTCATACTTCATGTATAATAACAAATACTCCATATTGTTGTTTCAAATATCACAGAAATTCATCTTCTTTAGAATTATTTCCATTTTTCACGTGAAAATCGCTCAATTGAAACTTAATTGTTGAGGAAAAATTATTTTTCTGCATTTTTATTTATTGGCAACGATCAAAGCCCTAGCAACGATAAAGTAAAATGGTTAAATTTTATCTAAAAATGTCCATTGATTCTCTATGAAAATAATCAAATTTTGAATTATTAAGAAAAGTATTTGCATAAAATAAACAAAAACCAGTCTATGTTCATTTCCGGGTTATAATCCACCTATATGCAAAGATACAGAGCCATTAATTTCTCCATTTTGACGCTGGCTTCAGCCTAACATTTGCACACAATCGGATTTATAATATTATTAGGATGATTATTGATTTTAAATAAAGAAATGTTTATTAATGGGGAAGTCGATAAATTAATAATTATTAAAAATATTTAATATAAATTAATAATTTGAATGAAATTAAAGATTGATGATATTAATTGAATTTAGGAGTAAATCCTTCACTTCATGTTAATATTCATAAAAGGTGAATAGATATTGATTGTTAATGATTTGAATGATTGTTATGGATGACTTTGAATTGACAAACATTTATTTGATCAGAAAATCGCAAGATTATTTTAGATTTTGAATTGAATTCAGGTCGTTATTTTAATTTAGAAAAATATTTGTAAATTTGACATGAAACAGTAAAAAATAAAGAAGCATGCTATGTTTTGTAACAATTAGGTTTCATAAATCATTTGATAGTCTCTAAGGCACAATCATTTCCTGTCTAGGCATGTACTAGACCACCCCAGAGAGCTTCAAAATTTTGTCCTTTCCTATAATGTAGAAGTAGCAACATAATTTTTTTTCACTACATCTTCTTACCTTCCACCACTTACTGCTTCTGTAATATTTTTTCGTTCAATGAAAATTACTTTTTCTTTTCTCTGCCATTTAAAAAAATAATCAAATTCTAAATGTGATTTGTTGCATACAAGAAATTCGTTAATAGAAATAGCTGTTTATCACAAAATGTAATAACATATAAAGATAAGGGACAACTGAAAAAATAAATTCTCTGAACTCCCTACACTCTTTTAGACGGAAATATAAGGCAAACCAAAAACAATAAGAACACCGGCAATTGGCAGTGAAAGTAAGAAGAGTTTTTCCATGGCTGCATGAGGAAGGAATTTCAACACCTCTCTCTCTTAAAAAACAACTTTGAGATATGCTTAATTTCCTATGTCATAAGATAGTAAAAATAATGAAAAGATTTTCTTCCAGAATTGCAGTTTTTCCGACAGAGATCTTTATTTCCTGCCACCTTAGCATTCATAGAACTGAAATGATTATTCTTTTTAAGTTTTCAATAAATTTGCTAATTTGAAAAATTCAATAATCTGAAATTCGTTAAAGTGAATATTTTTTATAATGACGAAGCAAAGCATTATTTTTATCGATAAAAATATGTTCATTAAAATGACAGTCATTGTAATGAGATTGCAATTAATTTTATTTTTGGCTAAGCATGTCTAACCACCAGGCACTGATTTTGAAAATAAATTATTTGATTATAAAAATAAAAAAAGTTGCCAAATTTTAACAACTAAATTCTCTAATTGCAACCCCGCTATGTTTTTGAGGATGGCAAACTCAAAGATTCGAAGAGAGGAGCAATTTTTTTCCAAGAGAAGTGCTGTTAACACTTTGCCGTCTGGCAACACCACAGCAGTGTCATACGTAAAGTAACTTAATTTTAATCCTTAAATGCTACATTGATACCAGAATTTTGGAAGGAAAAATTCCCTTTTATCAAGTACATGAAGAAAAGATTTTACTTATTTTCAAATAAATTTGTTTCTAAACTCTGGTGTCAATCAATCATTTCAACATTTTACGAATAGAAGTATTTTTACGAGACATGCGGACGGCAAAGTGTTAATTATTGCGCATATACGTAATCACGTCATTGACGATTAAAATTTTAGTCTTGTTACCCGGTGGATTTTTGATTGCAAGAGTGGAGTATTTTGGCAACCATAAGGAGGAGGAGAGTACTTTAAATTTCTCTCAATCCTTTGTGACAGAAAGTGGGAGTTTTTTACTGACTTTCTGTAAACTGGTTTTTATTGGAAATTTGTTTTATTACATCAGCTCTGCATCAGTATTTGTGGTAGGTTGAATTAGAGTCCTGCATCAGGTCGGGTTACCAACACCCGACACGACCTGCAGTTCAGGTCGGGTTGGTGCTCTATTTTTCTGTTGCGGTTTGGGTTAACCCGCTTTTGGACGATGGTAGATTAGATTTATTTATTGTTTCTATAAAGTATTAAGTAAGTCTGAAAAGAAATTTCAAATTAAAGATTTATAAAAGTTAAACTATGTGTTTTTGGTTCTAGAGGATGGGGAGGGGTCAAAGAGAAAAGCAGTAATTTTAAGGGGAGGGGGGGGGGGTTAGATGATTGATTATTTATTGTCACAATAAAATAAGACAAAGAAAAATAGAAAAAAAAAAAGATTTTAAATTTTATGTGGGAGGGGGGGGGGGAGAGAATTTAGATGATTCTTTTTTTTTAAACGAAAATCTGCAAAATACAGAAGGTTTTCGTCCCATTTTTACTTCTAAGTTGATAAAAATGGGTTTTTAAATAAATTTTCCTTACAATCTTGATTATAAGCCCCCCTCCTAAATTTAACCCTTTTTGCTTTTGAAGAAAGGGGGCTTACAATAAGATTTTACGGTAACATTCCTTTCATTTATTTAATAGACAAAATAGCTTTAGAAACATTGCAAATTATATTCATTTAAGAATTTAACATTCTCTCATATCATTTGAAAAAAAAAAATTAATTTGATTTTAATCAACGAATTTTTAAAAAATATATGACTTTAATCTGATTAAAATCATTGAAACCCTATTTGAAAGTTAAAACAAAATTGAGGGTAAAATTAAGAAAAGATAATGTACAAGTAAATTTTTTATATTTACCTCTAAATTTTCTTAAAATTAACACTATAGAGAATTACATTACTTATAATCAATAATTATATAGTAATTTAAAAACTATAGGTTAAGACAATTTTTTTTTCTTTTTTGCAAGAAAAATGAAAAAAAAAAAAAAAAGCAATACAACAAGACAGGATATAATGTGATACAACTGTATATTGTATAAAGATCTATCATAGTTGCATACCAACAAGCTTGATTAACAACAATAAAAATAATGCAATGTTATGGATAACCAATCTTTCACTTCTATAAAAATGGAATGTTTTGGGAATAATTAGCAGTTCTCTTCATCAGGTGGGGCAGAATATACCTACACTAACAAGAGTACAAGAGAATCTACAAAGAGACTTTTAATACTTTAAACATAAGTCAAAATATAGAACAATATACAATAAAATTGTCTGTTTTCCATTTTTTATGGATAAAATGATTCAGTTCTTATTATCCAGTCTACCTACAGTCATCACAAAAATGTATTAAATAAAGTACAGGGGAAATGCATCCTATTCCCACAGTATTGCAATTTGGAATGCTTGATATTAATCATAAATTAAAAAGGAAATTTTTAAATAAAACTTAATTCACCTTTTATTTTATTTATATACATAAATTATAATATTTCATCTTCTTTTACCAATTATATAGACTTCAAATCTATACTGAAAATTAACTCAGATATTGGAAAATTCAATTCAATGATTACAATAGTTTACATTTCTTATAAAAATGTAGATAGTTTTCAAAAATCTAAATTAATGAATTTTAATTAAAATTGAAACAAATATACATGTAAATCATTTTAACTGGGCCATAAGTGAAGCATTTTCTTGTTGCATCTGTTTATAATCTAATGTGATTCTTTCCAAGGTAGCAGCAACTTGTTTTTGGTTTTCTTGATCAATCTGGTCTTCTAATTCTCTTATTTCTCTTGTGATTGAACCTGTTTCCTCAACTATTTGAATTAAATGACTACAATTTTCATGTAATGCAGCTAGATATTTGTATGCACGTCTGATAGCTTCATCTTTCTTAGCATCCCTAAAGATTAGCTCATCAGTAACAGTAAATGTTCTTTCAAGCTTCCCAGATAATTTGTTAATTTCTTTCTGAACATTCCTCGTATCTAAAAGAACTTTGTCGATTTCAGCTTTTTGTTTCTTAATGTTTCCAACAATTTCTAAAATTCTTCTTGTATATGCAGAACGGCTGACATCTTTAGTTAGTTTTTCATATGCACTAATTAAGTGTTTATGCATATCTTCTTTCTGTCTTACCTCCATTCCCAGGTTTTGAATTTTATCTCTTAATACTTTTATTTCTTCAAGTTTTCTCTGGGTTTCATTCACTCTTCGGGAAGACTGTTCTCTCAGTTCACGATATTCTTCTATCAATGGAACTCTGTGTTGTTCCCATTGGTTTGCTAATGATACCAGTCTTTGTGAACTAGTGTCAATCAAGTTCTGCAGCTTTTCAATATTAGATTCAGCATCAGGCAAAAGTGATAAAGTGCACTTTTTAACCCTATAACGTTCTTTAATTTCATCAATGACATCTTTATTCTTTTTGATACGTTCAGCAATATTTGAACATAATGTTTCATACTTTTTATTTTCTTCCAAAAAAATTTCCATTTTTTCTGAAAGCGAATCAACTTTTTCTTGAAGTTCTTTAATCTCTTCTTCTCTTTTTCTTTGTTTATCTTCTTCAGAATCTGGTTTGCTTGTTTCAATGTTTAATACAGTTATATTTTCTTTTTTGTCAGATGTAAACTGTAACTCTAACGAATGAACAAACCTAGATCCTTTTAAATCATTATTAGCAATACTACTTTTCGTCAACATTTCATATTTTTCATAATCTTTTTTATGTTTTAAAGCTTGGATTAAGAAATCGTTAATAACCTTTTCAATTTTTGCCTGCTTTTGGAAAATGATTTCTTTTTTATTCAATGTTGAAGTTAAATCATCCTGATTTTCACTGATGCTTTGTTGTAAATAACTTAATGAATTGATTTCAAGAACTGAAGAGTTTAAAGGGGGTCCAGCATTGGTTTGATTGGAAACTACCTGCAAGTTTATATTACAATATTGGTCATAGTTATTTCCATATTTGAGGCTACCATTAATTAAAGGCATGAACAAAGTAACTGGTTGAAACGATTTTGTAGAAAACAACGGATTTTTCATTAAGAAACTGTCACTAATAGCATTACTCTTGCAATATATGGGTAACCACGGGAAATTAATATACTTAGTTAATGAAGATGAAATTTCTTTTAAGATTACTATACTTCTGTTTAAAGGTTCATCTAATGATTTTTCAGTTTCTTTCGGTAAGTTTTCAAATAAAAACAGAAAAATTTTTCTTAAATCAGTTTCATTTGAATATAAAAATGTCTGATAACCAATTTCACCTTTGTAACCTATATTTGTAATTTCAGCTGCTAAAGTTGAGCCCAAACGATATTTTCCAGACATGCTGGGTGGTATATGATGAGAAAGTTCTAATGACGAATTAATAAGATTTAAACATCGAACAACGCCTTCCATAGCAGCTTCTGTGTTAAATTCTTTCAGGCTTGTCACTTCTTCAAAATCACAACCGATTTGACGCAAAGTATGAAGAACTATCTGGTCAACTTCTTCCATTTTAAAGATTATTTATAATTTTCTTTAATAAATTAACGATTAACCCCGTCAGTAACGGAGGTGTAGCAAAACAAAACACCGTCTATAAATCATATGTTTTTTGTTATGTTATTGATCGATACGATCAAGACCACGATACGATTTATCGATATTTTTTTAAAGAACACGAGAGTACGTTATTGTCATGTGAGGATTTTCATTTTCTACCTACGACAGACCATTTACTAAGACACCTAATACACATATACATATTTCTTCATTATTCTTGACTTTTTTTTTTAACAAAACATTCCTTTGATAGCAAAACAAGTGTTTGAACACCTACAATTTATAATCTCGTTTCTGAATTTTTTGTCAAATCATTCTTTAGATTCATGTTTATTTAAATTATAAATCTGGCAACTACCTTTCTAACCGTTGGATTTGTGCGTTGCAGTGCCTGCTGTTACCTTTCTCGTGCCTCAATAAACCGGTTAACTTATTTAACTTAATTTTATCTCCTCTAACTTTATCATCATGAGTTCCGATGTAAGTATAACAAGAGTTTGTTTCAAGTATATGCATTTAAATATATCATTTTGTTTGCTTAATGTTTAATAATTGGTAATCACAGTTATACAAAAATGGCTCCGTTGTGGTAGCGTGTATGCTACTTTTTCCCGGCCATAATGCGCACTTAAGTACATATTGAATTTTTGTTTTATTACATAACCTAACCAGATTAAATTTATTAAAATATGTTGCTTTCTGTGTTTCTCTGTGAAATGTTTTTAAAAGATTGTGTTTATGGGCAGTGCTTGCGTTATGTGTGTTATACAAATTGAAAGTGTAAATGTTGTAAAGCATCAAAGTCAGACATTTAAAAGTAGTTTGTATCGAGTTGCATTTACATAACGTTTGGCTGAAATATTTTAATATGCTAATGCAGTATGAAAACAACAAAATATATAAATAGGCACGCGTAACTAGGAGAAAAAATCTGTTTGTTTAATAATTTTACGAAAAATCTGTTAAAGTATATAACCAATTAAAATTTAATTTGTATACTATTCATTTAAGTGACGTAAATATTAAATATAAAGTTATCATTAAGTCATCATTTGTTATCATAATTACATTTTTTAACAGTGAATTTGAAATATTTTAGCTTTGGTATAAAAATAATTTGTATAAACAAATGAAATCTTAAATTAAGCTGCAACTTTTAAAATGTACCTAGATGTTTTTAACTTGAAGAAATTTAAAGTCTCTTTTCCAAAATAGTTATGCTCTGCATAAACATACAGATCATACCTGTTTAAAATAAAGGTCAGGAAAGTTTGAAATTTCTGAGTAAAAGGTCAAAGAAATTTGAAACTTCAGAGAAAAGGTCAAGAAAATTTTTGATTATAAAACTAAGGATTTGAAATTAGTGCCAGGAAAATCTAAATTAGATCCAATACTGTAAAGGCAATACCTGTTTTATTTAACCTGTGTGCATGTTAATCATTGCATTTACAGCAATGTTACTGTGATATATTTTTCTTTATGAAAATGTCTAAAATTATAATGTTATTTTTTCTTTTTAGAGCGAAGTAGAAGCAGAACAGTTCCGTAAATTATTTATTGGTGGACTCAATTATAAAACTACAGAAGAGTCGCTAAAGTCTCATTTTGAACAATGGGGTGAAATTGTGGATTGTGTTGTAATGAGAGATCGCAACACCCGCCGATCACGTGGATTTGGCTTTGTAACATTTAAACGTGCTCATATGGTTGATGATGCTCAAGCTGCTAGACCTCATAAAGTAGATGGACGTGAAGTGGAGCCTAAGAGAGCTGTTCCTCGTGATGTAATTATTTTCCTTATTCTGTTTAATATATATATAATTTGTTTATTAGTAATAGGATTTGATGTATTTTATTCTTTATATATAATGTTTATGTATGTATACAATTTGAATTGTTGTAAAATATTTATTTTTTGTAGGATTCAGATAAACCTGAAGCACAGATGACTGTCAAAAAACTGTTTGTAGGGTCTTTGCAAGATGATGTTGAAGATGAAGATTTGAAGAATCATTTCAGTCAGTATGGTAATGTTGTGAGCGTGAGCATAGTTACAGATAAGACAACTGGGAAGAAAAGGGGTTTCTCGTTTGTAGAGTTCGATGACTATGATCCTGTTGATAAATGTGTCTGTAAGTAGCCTTAATGTGACAATTGTTATTTCATAACTTAAAGAAAATGTTTATTACAACATTTGATCAAAATTATTTTCATAGATGTCCAACATCCTGAAATTTAAGATAAAATAGTCATACTGTAAAAAAGTAGGAAATACAGACATCTGCATCTATAATTTCCCTAACTAATTTACATTTCAATATCTCCACGAATTGTGGTGTGATTTTTCTGCAAATATATGTAATTGAATTTCAGAAAATTAGTATTTTAGAATTAATGGATAAAGGGAAAAAAATTGCTAGCCAAAATATAGATTTGAAACAATTTTTACATTTCTCAAAAACATGCATATACTAACCATTTAAAAAAATAATAATTTTGTCAATTGGTCATGAAGTTTCACACAATTATATCAATCACTAAATTTTTCCTTTGTAGAAATAACAATTTTAATTCCTTTTTAATAAATTCATTACAAAGTCATTTATATTAAGTTATGTAACCTTTATTTCAATTATGCTTGTATGGATATGTGTAAATGCTGCAAAAGGTGCAGATTTAGAGAATATTTGAAAAAATATTAAAGTATATGTGTATATGATATCAGTATAATTTTTACAAAAATAAATAAAATGTAAGCCCAATATTGGCTCAGGGGAAAGAAATCAGAGGTTTGCGTGAGCGAGGCTCAGGTCAGATTTGACTCCTAAGGCCAGACCTAGATACGATAAAACCATCAAGATATTTTTTGTTCAAGCTGTTTCAAATCAATGAAAAATAAACCTTCTACTTCCTGAGTAAAAGTACATGCTTTTTTATGGATTTCTCCACCTAATTAGGGATGCACCGAATATTCGGTATGTATTCTGTATTCGGCCATATTACCGAATATTCGGTTAGGCCGAATATAAAACTATTCGGCCAAACCGAATATTTAATAAAACTTTTTAAAAACCCACAATTTCTACTTTAACTGCCAATTAATAAAGACATTCAAAATAATTAGAAATAGATCATATTTAAATGAAAGAGAATGCTTTTACATTATTTATTCGCTGTTTGAAAAGTGTCACTTAAGAAAATTAACTATTAATGATAACCCACATAGGAAATAATGAACAAATAAATGCAAGTTCCTGAATATTATCTAATAAATAATCTTTTTCTTGCTTTTTTTTTAAACATCATGTTTTTAAACAAAATGGAAAAAAACTTTCATTAATAGTTTCTTAATAGGAAACTAAGATCGCAACACACTTATTCAATCAATCATATGCTCAGATTTGAATTTTTGTTTCTTACTTTAATAGTATTGAAAATATTGTAACTATATTTTCAACATGGCTACTTGATTTCTGTGAATCACGAGAAGTACTGAAAATTGCCATTATTCATATCTAAACAACATTGAGCTGGATATTCCTTTATTCAGAGTGTAGCTGACAGAGCTACTTATACTGTGTCACTGGCCAAAATTCAGCCACTTCGAATAATATCATCATATTTGGAAATTAATATGATGCAAATGTTGCTAAAATATCTTCATTGTTGTTAAAGTTGCGGGGAAAAAATTCAGTTTCAGCTTGCGGTGGCACTCCTTGTATTTTTGATGGAATAAGTGAATTGAGATAATGTTTGTTGCTTAATTTTTTTTTTTTTTGCCTTGACCACATTATCTACACAGAAATTTTTTTCAAAAATGTATGAACAACTTGTATGTTTACAACCACTGAATATGATCGCCCATTCCAGACATCTGCTCTCTGGTTCATTTAAAAACTTCCTTGCCATGAGCAAGAAAGTTATTCTTCCTGATTTGTTACCATTTTAATACATTGTATTGTTTTACTTAGTCCCTTCCTGACAAATAAACACTGTATCATAGTAGAATGTTTCTTCTAATTCGTTAAAAATGTTCTTTGATTTTAAAGTATTTGTTTTAGAGTATAAGAACATTTTATAAATTTATTTTAATTCACAGAAGCCACGAAGTTTTTAAGCTTTATTAATTATAAAAGTTTTAAGACTATCCTCTTTTTATGTTATAACTCAAAGCACAGATTTTTTTTTTTTTTGTACGTGTGTGTGTTTATGTAAAGTTTTTTTGTAAAAAAGTCTAGTTCATAAACTGGTTGTATCTGTGTTAAATATTATGTAAAATTGTTTTATAATTTAACTTTTAATACTTTTAAATTCTGAAATATATAAATATTCGGCCAGCCGAATATTCGGTATTCGGCCAAAATCACTATTAGGTGCATCTCTACACCTAATAGCTTTCATATTTTAGATATGGCATTGCAGCAACTTAATCTACTTCTTCAAACTATCACCAGTTTAAGGATCCTTTTACTCTCTCTTGAAGTATGATGTAAATAATGGATGACCCCTGATTTTTTTTTTTTTTTTTTTTTTTGGAGCAATCAAATCCGCCTAAATTTATTATAAATCCTTTTAATATTATCTAAAACTTTTATATTGACAAGTTTTCTTTATAAGACCAACCCTTATAGCAAAAAAAAAAAAAAATTCTTGCCAGCTCTGCTTGCAAACAAGTTAGATTGTGGGCGGTCCCAACTGCGGCATCATGGCAAAAAGGTAATTTCCTCTGCAATTCCCAACAAACAGGCACCCCACGGTCTGCGTCTTTGAAATCTACCTGTGTCTGTAGGCTGAGTCGTCAGGGATTTTTTTTCTTTCTTCTCAAAATATTCTTTTATTTATTCTGTATATTTAGTTTTAATATCACGATATATCATATCGCGATATTTAGCTGACAATATACCACGATATTGAAACTGGGATGTCGCCCAGCCCTAGTGATTAGTATCAAATTTCATCAATTAAAGTTGCCATATTCTGCATATGGAAATTTGTTTATCTAAATTTCTTCTCTAAAGTAGGGGTTGATGAAAATGTGAGTAAATACGCTATTAATAAAACACATAAAATAAAATGTAACTGTGAAATGTGTGTTTATTGTTGGCTTTCTTCACTAATTGATGATAAATTTAGCCTGATATTACACATTAAAAAAACATTCTAGCCTGTATAGAGTAGGCTCAGCCCGAGTCTCTTGAATAAAAATTAGCCTGTGCAGGCCTGTGTACACTGCTGGAGGCACTGGGACGATAAAATGGGGCTCTGGTGGGATGAAAGTGAGAGTGTGTGAAAAGAAAGCAGTTGGATAAAACGCATCCTTTTTGCTAATGCATGTTGGAATTTCCTGTTGCTATGGCTGTCACTTCAACGATAAGAATCTGGGTACAGAGTTCATGTGTTAGTTCAGACGCCTTTCTCGCATTATCGAGAAAGGCACATTTTAGTTTAAAATGTACTTTTGAAAGCAAATTTGAAAAAATTAAATGTGAAACATTATCTGTCACATCAAAGCATAAAATGTTTCATAAATACTATATATATTATTTAAATGCAAAAACATGGTACTTTTTATTTTTATGTCTTCAAAACAATTTTAAAATATAGAAAATAGAAATAATTATTGCTGTTGTAAACAAACTGATTTAATTGTATCTTCACTCTTTCAAAAGACGTAAAAATGAAAAATCCAACTAGTCTGACAAAAATCAGGTAGTTTTAACAAGTAGCATACAAATCAAAAACACAGTGAATGTAAACAAGGAATTTAAAGGGCTATTTCTGGGTTAATTGTGCTGGGTGTATTAACAAAATTTACAGTATCTCGCGATATAATTGCTATATAGGTACAAATGATGTGTCAAAATATTCACAATTAAACAGGCTTTCATTTAATATTTACAAAAGAACCTATTTTTTTATCAATTTTGAGATAAACTTCCCTTAAAGGACCTAATTTCTTCCTAAACAGAATATATTGATATTAGGCCAAACCAAATATTTGGCAGACTGAATAGTGTGATATTCAGCCTAACTGAATATTTGGCAGTATGGACAAATATTTGGTGCCTATTAAAGATCATAGTAATTTTGAGTATTTAAGAAACAGCAAGATGAATTGATTGCATATCTTCTGAAACAAGATGACAAGGAATAGAAATCATGTGTTTTGAGCATATGAAGTGCATTTTGGGGAGATTTACAAATAGGAAATGTGTCCATTGGCAGATAATTTTTTAATAGCCATATTCTTTATTTAGTCGCCAGTGGCCACTACTAATCTTGCCTTTTGTGCCATGGTCATTTTATCTGTATCTCTTGTTAATTTCAAATGTAGATATTAATTTTTCTAATTTATTTGCATTTTTAGTAAGAAAGCATTCTATCAATGGAAAAAGGGTAGAAGTCAAGAAAGCTTTATCTCGTCAAGAAATGGACAACATCAAAAGGAAAAAGGAAATGAATTTTGGAAGAGGTGGTGGTGGAGGTATGTTTAAACTAGTTGTAAGTCATTTTTATAAAAACTTGTGTTTATTGATTTTATAATTTAGATTTTGTCTTTTAAAGGTTATGGAAGTTATGGTGGTGGAGATAGTTATGGTGGCGGCTATGGTGGGCCAAGTGCCTGGAGTGATGGATACGGAAATGGATATGGAGGAGACAGTTATGGATCGAGTAATTTAAGCTTTGTGTAGTGAAATTTAAAATTAAAGTAAAATACTATTATTTTAAGAAATTATTTTTAAAACAAGATGTCTTCATTTTTACATAATGGCTATTCATTGGTGCCAAGACCTTCAGTCTTGGAGATTAATTTTGAGTGATATTAAATTCTACTTTATATACGCAAATATAGATTTTGTTATCAAGAACTCTTATTTCTTATGTTATAAGACAGCACATCCCAACCTTTTTTCTCTCACGTACCCTTTGCTTAGATTTTTAATTTATGCGTGTACCCCTTCTCACATAAACCTATCCCAAATATGTTTGTTTTCGTTCATTAGTTAATATCCTTATGCTAGTTAGCAATGTTAGATGCAGTTCTCTTCAGAATTCAATTTTTCAACAATTTATCCATTTTGAACCACAACACAATATCAACATAAAGTTACTAAAGATTTCAAATTAAGCAATCACAAAGAAGAGGTGAAGCTACACTCATCAATACACGTTAAGACATTTCTGCTAAAGCTGACCAGAAGAACATTAAAATGATGACCTGTTTTCAAATTGTTTTAAATGAAATCTTAGAAATGAGAAACAGATACAATTCATGTATTATCTAGATATTTCTAGAATTAAAAAAAAGAAAAGGAGGGACACATGCAAAATCTCAAGATGTTATTAGGAGTGGACAGAGAGAGGTTAAGGGCAACAAGTAATCAACCAATTACTGAGTTTAGGTATTTTCTTTCATTTATGCAAATAGTCTATTTTGCTTTAACTCAAGTATCTCTTTGTAAATGAAAAGTTTTAAAGTTTTATTTTTTGCATTATCTGCCATTACCAATGTAATTTTCACGTACCCCAGATTGGGAACCACTGTTCTAAGAGATCAATTTTCAGCCATATACTGCAAGACAAAAATCTTCTAAACCATTTCCATTTGGTTATTCCCAATACTAAAAAAAAAATTATCAGTCTTAGCTTAGATAGACTTCTTATACTAATATGGCTGTTGTCGAAATTTAAATGGTCTAAATTTATTTTTAACTAGCTGTTACCCGTGACTTCGTTCACGTATCATTAAAAAAAGCATAAATGCATTAATTAAGCAAAATATTTCATTCCCGATAATTAGAATCGTAAATAATTAACTAACTCTTTATCACATAGACAATACCGTATTTCTGTTATACAGGCCTTGACATAACTAAGTTTTAAAAAAGTGAAAATTTGTGACAAATAATCACGAAAAGGAAACTGCAACCAATGAAAAAAGGCGGGCCAAATAAAATAGTGGAAATCGGCGAATTGTGTAAAAACATATGTCAAGTTTACCTGGTAAACTATTTTACTTTTAACGCCTTTGTGAAACGTTTTAATAGCATCCTTCAAAGATAATGGAAATAGTATATTCTTTTTCATTAAATTCAATTCTTGTGAATAGGGAGCAATAATTGTAGACCTAACTGCAAGGAGCTTAAATTTGCCTCCTTGATTTAATTTATACCTGAAAAAAAATCTTTATTTCTAAATGAAAATATGTTGACAGACGACTTTTAGTTCTCCAGAATAAATTGACTCATGAAGTTTGAATATGTGAAAATAAGTTTTTATTTTTCAAAAATTTTACTGTAATCAAGATTTTTTTTTCTTTCACTATCTATTCAAATTGAAAATAAATTCTTTTTTTCAGTTTTAATGAGAAAAAATATATTAATCCGTTTTATTTCTTCTTTTTTATCGACAAAAATGGAATAATTTAGTTGCCATTTTTAGAGAAACTTCGTTAAAATTTACAAAAAAAAAAAAAAAAAATCCGAAATTTAAATATCATTTTTTTTTTAATTCTGAGAGTTTACGACAGCCTCGGATCAATGATAACCGGTCTTAAGTAAATCGTGTTGCGTTCGACAACCTGAAAGGAGTAGTTGCGAAATGCAAACAGGCGGTCAGATTTTAATATAATAGATTCGTATTTATTCTTCTTTTCCTAATAATTACGTTTTGTTTTTTGGCAAAAAACTCTCATCTGTATGTAACTGATATTCATGCTATCGGTGTAGATAAAAAAAATATTTCAAATTTTTCGTTTTAAATATGGCGTGAAACTCATTTACTTTCTAAACTTACCGATCCTTGTATTATTAATGTAAGGAAGTGATTCACGCTCCTTGTAAAACACATTTGAAAATTCCCGTTTTATTTCAAATATGACGTCACTTTTTCCTCAGAGAAATCTCTTTTTAATGGCATAATTCTTGTTAATTTTCTTTTTCTGGCAATCAGGGCGTAAATTTTAGCGGAAAACTCACATTTGTATGTAACTGGTATTCAAGCTAATTATTAATCAGTAACGATAAAATATATTCAGTTTTTCATCTTAAATAATACGTCCATTATCTATCTACTTTCATTATACATTGATATTCATGCTCCTTGTATTATTACGAACATTTGGAAATTACATGTTTTATTTATGACGTCATATTTGTCCAAACCGAGGAGGATCCTTTTCATAGTTCCATGGTCCAAGCGAAATCTATTTTTAATACTATAATTATTGTTCATTTTTCCTTATAATTATAACGCAATTTTTGACAGAAAAAGATCTTTTTAATGTAACCGATATTCATTCTTCATGTATAATGTTGTTTCAAATATCACGGAAATTAATCTTCTTTTGAATTCTTTTTAATTTTCATTTTTCACGTGAAAATCGTTCAATTGAAAATTAGTTGTTGAGGAAAAATTATTTTTCCGAGTTTTTATTTTTTGGCAACGATCAAAGCCCTAGCAATGATAAAGTAAAATGGTTAAATTTTATTGAAAAATGTCCATTTATTCTCTATGAAAATAATGAAATTTTTAATTATTAAAGAAAATATTTGAATAAAATAAATAAAACCTAGTCTATGTTCATTTGAGGGTTATAATCAAACTACACGCAAAAATACAGGATCATTAAAAGCTCCATTTTAACGCTGGCTTCAGCCTAACATTTGCACACAATCAGATTTATAATATTATTAGGATTATGAAATATTTGAAAATTTACCAACTTGTATTTTTATAACAAACAATGGTACTTTCGTGTTATAGCGACCCGCACAATTAAGATTGTCAAGATTGCAGTTATGATTTCAACAAGATCATAACAAAGCTTATATATGCCATATATACATTGTATACACACAAATATATGTATCATATATGCTCTGTAATTTGGCTATATATCTTAGTTGCTTGGCGATTCATCCCTGGGAGGGCCACTGTAACACAAAAGTACCCGTCTTATATTGTTATCTAGCATATTCAAAAATTAAAAAATAATAATAATAAATTGGTTCGCAGAGAATTTTTTTTTTTTTTTTCAAATATATATTTCATATTTTGATAAAGAATACTTCCTTTTTATTTTTAACAATTTCTACATGTTTTTTTTTTTTTTTTTTTAGGTAATTTGGGTTATTTTTTAAAAAAGGTTTTTTCAAAATTCTCCTATAATTAGCTGTTACTTTGTAATATCAGGGGTCACAGACCTGCTCAAATTGCCCCAAACTGCTCCAAATCAAAATATCTGCTACAAATGCATTTTTTTTACTATTTTTGCTCCAAAACGAGCGTTTTTTTTTTTTTTTTTTTTTTTTTTTTTTTTTTTTTTTTTTCTACGATGAAATCGGATTTCTTTGCGCCATTTTCTTCCCAGGAATGCCATTTTTCCGCCGAACGGCAGATTTCCCCTTTTTTAATTTTTAAAAATCAAATCCACGATCTGAAATAAAGATTTTAGTCATGTGATCACAGAAAAAAAAAACCTGCGATTTTCATCGGACTCTCACAAAATAAAACCTTGATTTTCGGCAAGCGAACTTGAAGTAAAATCATGATTTTTGGCAAGTGACCGAGAAATAATATTGCGACTTTCATCAAACGATCGCAAATTGAAACTGCAATTTTCGTCAGACAATCAAGAAATAAAACCTCTATTTTCGATTAAATAGATCCTTATTAATTTTGGTTCATACTGCCCGACAAGTGTCGCTACTATGTTTTGTTTTCATGATTTCTGAGATAGCTATATCTCAAGCTCGAATACATTGGCATTTAATTTTTGTTGCAGACGATCTGATTTATATAGAAGAATATTTTGTGATGGCCACATCATACTAGTTAGTATTGCTAATGCATCCCTGACATAAATATTTCATGGAGTAAGGGACGGGTTGAATTAGTTTTTATTTCTTTGTTTTTTATGGCAAATGATCCGAAATTTGGAATCGCTGAGGTCCGGAGTATAGATTTTGTACTGTATGAGATTTCAACATATGTTGGGTACAATGGTGATACTGAATTTATTTTCAAAAGAAGAGCCTTTGCTGCTCCAAAAACTCATTTTTCTGTTCCAAAAACTCTATTTCCTGCTCCACAAGTCGTTTTGTTGCTCCAAAAACTCACTTTCCTGCTCCAAAAGCTGTTTTTGACTGCTCCAATTCTTCCTGAGTGAATGTGACCCCTGTAATATAATAAAATAAAAAATGTTCAACATTAAAATCTTAATCAGAGCAAGCTGTAAATATTTAGCTATGTGTAAATTTTTTTAGTTTTATATTTGACTTAATATAAAGGAAAGCTTTTAAGTTTTTTTTTTAAGAGGACAGCATAATATTTTGTCTAGGGATGTACTTAGGAAAATTGTGTCCCTTAAAGGACTCTTCACAACATTTTTCATTTCAAAACAGGAACCTTCACAAAATTATTTTCCCTAAAAAAGGACCCTTCACAAAATTATTTTCCCTAAAAAAGGACCCTTCACAAAATTATTTGTCCTTAAAGATAGGTTTATCACAAAATTTTTCCATCTTTAAACATAACATTTCACAAATTAATCATTTAAAAGTAAAATCTGACCTGTCACTTTTACATATATAAAGAAAAAAAATGTGTATTTCACATCCATATATCTTCTTAAAAATGTATAAACAAGAATCTGAATATAACGATCATTTCAAATTCACAAAATTATAATTAGATTTTTCACAAATCTTAAAAAGCTGTTCACAATTTCACAATAACAGGATCCTGAGAAAGTCTGGACAGACCCCTAAAAACTAAATTCCTAGAGACGGGAAGAAATTTCCATTTTAGACAGGCAGTTGGTATATGTATATTCTTTCTGCCATGACCTGAAATGTTTCCATTACAAGATTTCCAAAACAAAATGACATTTCAGGCAGGTTGTTTTTCCCCACTGATTTCATTGTATTTTACTTTGGCCTCAGAAGATCTGTACAGACAAAATCCATCCCTACTGTAAGTTTAATGGATAATATATGAAAAATAGCTGGGCAAAAGAATAAGTGGTTCAATCAATGCAAGATTTTGGGCTTCAAAAAATTTCTTTCCAAACTTTTCATTAATTTTGTTTTGTTACGTTTTAAAATGTAATTTGCATACAAAATTTCACGAGAAATGAGAATTTAGCAGAAGTATTTATTAAATGTTTGGTTCAAATTTGAGTAACTGGATTTAATCTTCATTACAAAATGTTATTTTTCACATAAGTGACTTTGACTTACAAAATAAGGTCGTAAGAAAAAATAAAATCCCTGCATCGATCCCTGGACTATAATAAGCACATAACACAACAAAAGAATATTTCGAACAATTCTAACTTTTAACTAATTCTGGCATGTGTAATCCATTTCTCACCCACCTTTTCCTTTTTTTCCAAAGTGTTTTTTCTAAGAGAGTTAAGTTTAGATCATTGGGGGGAAAAGGTGTTGTTTAGAAGTGTTACTGTTGGTTATCTGCAACCAATTCCTGCTCTGAAAATACCATTATGACAAGTTTTTGTATCTAACATAATTTTTTATTTAATCTTTCTCTTTTTAATTTTCTTTATTTACTCTGTTCAAATAGGTGGTGGTAGCTGGGGAGGTGATTATGGCTCCAGCTATGGAGGTGGCCCTGTTAGAGAAGGTGGATATTCCCAAAGAAGTCAGGGACCTTATGGTGGTAAGTTCAAATAATTAAATCATTTCTATTTGTAAGAAACAAATCTAAAGCAAACTTTCCAGTTTATTCATTTAGAATGTTCTTATACTTTTATGCATGTAATTTTTTTTATTATTTATTTTCAAATTATAATTTACATTTGGTTTCCCTTACTTGTTAAAAAAAAAAGACATTTTTGGGGAGAGAAAAAAAATTTGTTCTGTAAAATTAGTGTAGTAGTTTGACCACTAATAATTTTGGTATATGAACAAGCAGCTCAGTCAATCTACCATAAGCATCTGTTTTGGCGAAAGGGATACATGTTCATTTGAGCTGCAAGAAATTGACACAGTCAGGCAGAAAACATAGTTTCATGTGTGGCAGCAAAAGTAAATTGGTAGTGTTTGCTGGGGGGGAACGCTATGATAGAGCGTAGAAATATGTCTGCTGGATAAAATGGTAAGGAATACATTTAAATTAATCCCATCCGTAATTGACAAGAATAAAAGTGATGTCCTTGAATCTAGTTTGGGCTAACAATTAGAATGAACAAAATTGAGAAGAATAACTAAACTATGTGTAGACTAATACCAAGATTAAGATTTTTTATGGTTCAGGTTTTACTTTTATATTCAGTATATAATGTGAATCTGTAAAATTTTATTTTCTTGTTTCAAAAGTGTACGTTATTCGTTAGAATATATGTGAAATATTTTTAAAGACATGATTAATTAGTTTAAAATTCCAATCATAAATATGCATAGATCTAAAATTTGAAATTTTTAGTTAGTAGACAGTAATTTAGTAGAACTTTTTAGCTTGGTTGCAACTTATTTTTATTCTAATTCTTAGACTGAATTAAATAAAATTCTTAAGTTATGGGGGGCCTATTTAGGGATCCTTCACAAAATTCCATTTAATGAAACAAGCCCCTTCACAAAATTCCATTCCATAAAAACATACTGTCATATATTTTTAAACTATTTACAAAATTATTTATAAAAACTATTATAAATCACCAGAAAGTTATTAAATGTTTAGTATGAATTTGAGTAGCTGGATTTCATTTTTCATAAAATGTTATTTTTCACAAAACTATAATAAATTTCACAAAATGGGCCCCTAGAAAAAAAACCCTGTATATGACCACTGAATACTACTGTCAGGTTTTTATTATTATTATTGAGGGGGGGGGGGTGTTAATTTTCCTTATTAAAAAAGAAAGAAAAAAACTTATCAGCAAGTAGTATGTTTAAGACTTAAAAAAATATTTGATCTATTTTCAAAATTTGCTTACATATGCTGTCCCAGAAGATAATTCAAACATACTTTAATTTGAGCTATGCATTATATAAAGAAGACTATATTAAATATTTCTAGCATTAAAAAAACGAATAAAAATTGTTGAAAAATAAATCAGTATAAATGGATTAGTATAAAATCTTTTACCAAATGTCAAGCCTGTTACCATTCAAAATTAGTAAAAATCACTTTTATATATTTTTGAAGTTTCAAAAATCAATTTACTTTGAAAGTGACTTATGTCCCTAAATTTCAGAACATGATACTTAAATTGAAATGACATTTATAACCACAAATTTTGACCACATAGAAATTTATACAAAATTTTTCTAATAATATATGTGGATGTAAATTATTGAATTTTAAGAAAAATAACAATAGAATGATGAAAATAAAACTATTAAAATACATTTTTAAAAAATGTGCAATAACCGACATTTGGTAACTGATTTGACAGTAATCCATTCATACTGATTTCTTTATCAATAATTTTTATTGATTTTTTAATACTAGAAATATTTAATATAGTCTTTTTATATAATGCATAGCTCAAATTACACATTAAATATTAATGTATAATTGAATTTTCTTTTTCCTCTGGGACAACATAGGTAAGCGAATTTTGAAAATGGCCCATTCTCAAAAGTATTAAATCCTTATTTCTCAGTTTTTTTCTGAAACTGACTGGCAACTGTTGATGAAAAATTTACATAGTTACATACTTTCAAAAACTATACTAATAAATATGTGATGATGAAAAATAGCGACTGGTTATTTATTTTAATATAGTCTTTTTGTCAACAAGTGACGACTGATATTTTCAGGTCTAGCTATGCATATTAAATAGATATATTGACATTAAGGGCTTAAAGGGCCTGTTCACTCACTTGAAAACACCCTCTTGCTAATGTTAATCCCGTGGAACAGTTTAAAATATCTCGTTTGCATTTCAGTATTTTTAAGATTTTTGTGTTGGATAGCTGTGGTTGATCTCTACAGTTGCCTTTTTTCACTTTTCGTTTTTTGGCAGATTTTTATTGATTTATTTTTTTTTATGGGGATACTTTCGCTTTCGAAACCACTTTTGAAAGGGAAAGTATATTCATTTTAAAAAAAAAACCTTGCAAACAAAATTTAAAAAATAAAAAGATGACTTATGTAGAAATCAAGCTTATCCAATACAAAAAAAAAATGCAAATGAGATATAAAATAACTGTCACATAGGATTAACATTAGCGAGTGTTTGTTTTCGTGTGAGTCAACTAGTCGCTTAAGATGTCAATCATCTCTTTTATTCACATACTAATTATCTTGAAATGGTGGATGTGTTGTATATAAATTTATTAAATAGTTGTTTGCTGAGCATCTGGCATGTTTTCATTTTTGAATAAATTATTTTCAGTTTATTGGTTTCAACTGGGCTATAATTTTGTGTATCCATTATTTGAAGCGTTTTAACCACATTCATTTCATTACTTTCTTAGGTGGTTACTCCAGTGGCAGAAGTGGTGGTTATGGTGGTAGCTACAGACGTTAAAATATTCATAATTTTCAGTCTTGGGTAAGTTTGTAAAATTTGTAGCTTGTAGTGTAATATTATGTTATCTGAAATACAAAGGAAGCACAATTGTGCTCATCATTGACGTTCCATCCTGTGCTGCAAGGATGGAGCTCCAATCCTGTGCTGCAAGGCCTGGCCATATGAGAGTGAGAGAATGCTAGACCGGATATATCATCTGGATTGCTTAATTGGTAAAGCACTTGATGCGCTATACCAAGGGATCTGGGATCGAACCCCGGTCGGGACATTTTTTCACTCTGTGTTCGCTGTTAAGTAAAGTGATAATTCACATCCTTTGTATTTCAATAATTCACCGTGTAATTTCAGCTCCGCTGAAAAAGAAAAAGTATATATATATATCTATTTTTAATTTTTTTAAACTCTATTAAAGTTTTAAAATTAGTTTTCAGTTTTCAATAATACATTTTATTCTATTGTAAGTTATTGGTAAAAGTTAAGTTGATGTTTTTTGTATTGACTTATTTTGTTGTACATTTTGCTATGAATAAAATTTATGCTTGCAAAATGTGTGTTTCTTTTGAACACTCACATTTTCAATACATGATTTTGCTTCATTTCACAGAAGTCTCGATAAATCAAGCTTAAAGAAGCCTACAAAATTAATGATAAAAGTAAAATGTAGTAATTTTATTGACATTTACTTGTTCTTTATTTAAATTTAAAACCATTTGCGGATTTAAAAATATATATATATTGTAACGTTACTTTTATCCTTTAAGGTTTCTTATTTTTAAAAAACTTAAATTGTTTTTTTTTTTTTTTTTTTTTTTTTTTTTTTTTTTTTTTTTGCTACTGTGTTTAAAAGTTTTAAAAGAAAAGGAGAATTCCTATTATCGAGGCTACTGTTTTTAGATAAGTTAATTGATAATCTTAGTAAAAGAGAGCATATGCGGTAAAGTTTATTTGTTCTGCTTTCTTTTATCAAAGAATTCTCCTGTCAATTAAGTTTTATTGTCTCCCATTTAATTTTTTTTTTCCTTGGAATTAAGTGTAGTTCAACTTTTTTTTTTTTCACCATTATGTTAAATATGAATTATTTGCATTTTATATTTAGGGTTGTTTTAAACTGTCATAGCCAGCTTCCCACAGTGTAAGGCAATTCGCAGTAAATGGTAGCAGTTAGAAGAAAGGTTGAGAGGAATGAACTAAGTATGACAGGAAAAGGAGCTAGGAAAACAGCTAGGCCAGCGAACGACAGGAGTGCGAGTTAGCTACAGCTGCGATTTTATACTGTGTCTTCATTCACATTCCAAAATTAATTTGTCAGGCAAAATCATTTTTTATTGAATTTCCCAAGACTGAACCATAATGTAATTTTTCATATTTTCACGATTTCATTTTTATCCCTCTTTGTAAGACAAGCAGACTTGTAAGTGTTCAATCTGTGAGTTTCTTTGAATGTTAAATATTCGACTGAAACTTTTGTTTTATTCCATTAATAAACCAGTGTCATTAGTGAGGTTTTGAGCAGTTTAGTTATTGAAGTTTAAAAAATTTTCTTTATGCTAATTTTTTTTTTCATAGATGTTTTTTGTATATTTTTGTGAGACAGCTTTCAGTGTTGAGACAAGTATCATTGCGTCAGATTATGTATAAGATTATTTTGGCAGAGTGTGTTATTTTTATTTTTCTTAATATTGTGCCCATTTTTCAAAAGCAAATTTCTAGAATATACTTTTATTATTCCAACAAAACAAACAAAAAAAAATCACTGCAGTTTTACTATAATTTTTTTTTCTTCTCCAAACAATGAAACAAATAAGTATTGTGGTAAATGCTGTAGAAACAGTAATATTTTAATTGTTAAAAGCAGAAAATTTGTAATGTCTTCAGTTCACTTCTAATTACATACTTGAATTTATTAAACATCAAATTACTTCATCTAAAAATTAGTAAGGTGAAAGTTTGCAGCACTTGTATAAAATTAATTTATAGATTCTAAGCATTTACTATTTTAATTACCTATTCTTTATAAAATATTGAAAGAATTTGATTTTATTGTATAGTCATTTAAAACTACTTCATCAGTACTTAATAAGCTTTTAACTGAGGGATATTTTTAATGATGTCATGAATAAAAAATGTAGAGCATATTTTAAAGTATAGTTACTAATTTGATATAGCCACTGAATTAATATGTTCACATGCAATTTCAAAAATGTGATGTCATATGCAAAATTTTAAAATTAAGCGCTTTAAATAACTTTGTTCTTTAAGTTTCTGTAGCAAATTAAATCTCCCTTTATCTTGATATTTTGTTTACAGAAAATTTAAAGAAAATGTGTGCATTCGTAACATACAGTGAAAATAATATAATTAAATGCACACACACACCAGAAAATCAAAAAGGTGATTCTGTTCTGAAACTTTCGAAAATTTTAAAGCAGTCTGTTCCAAAAAAAAAAAAAAAAAAAAAAAAAAATGGTTAGAAATCCAAAAAACATTAAAAAGGGAGGGAAGTAAGGAAAAAACATAGTCTTAACATAAAACAGAGTTAATGTTTCTGTAAATATTTACATGGGGATTTTTTTTTGGGGGGGGGGGGATGAATCACACACAAAAAAAAAAGTCTCACATTTTCTTCTGCGGAATTTCACAAAATTAATTCTTGAATCAGTTGTCGAAAAGAATGAATTTCTGTAAATGATAGATAGAAAATATTGGGAATTTTATCAAAGATCTCAGAAACAAATAGCAAAATTGTCGTTGATAAAAATCGCAAATTTCATCAAGATTGCTTTTAAAAATAAAATCACATTTCGATAAACAGTCGAGGATAAATATTGCTAATTTTGTCAGTCAATCACGAATTTCAACAAATGGTCGCAGAAAAAAATTAATTTAGTCAAAGGATTTCAGACAAGTGTGATTTTCATCAAAGGATGTGGTAAAAATAATGCAAAAGTTAATATTGTCAACATTTACTGCATAGAAAGACTGCTAAAATATTGAAATCCGTTTCTTTTTACTAATGTTGAAAGATCATCGCAAAACAAGGAGAAATGTTAAAAATCATATAAAATTTTCATAGGAGAAAATTTATTATATTGAGCGGAACACTGAAACGGGATTCCTTTTGCGAAGGTCAAAAAATGGCCTTAAAACACGAAAAAAACTTTAAAACATTAGCATAAATCGAAATATTATAAGTCGTATTATATCAAAATACTATTATCATAAATTCAAAAATAGATGTAGGAATTGCAGATTCCTTTCACTAATGTACAAAATTCACTGTCAAAAGCGAAAAAAAAAACATAAAAAGTTAAGAAAACTAATCCAAAATCTGGCTTTGAGGTACATAACTTCATACATGCATGTACCTTCCTGCCAAATCTTGCAGCTCTGCTCTTGGCAGTCTCTTCAGAAAACATCACACACACACAAACATCTATGTTTAATACATATAGTTTTAAATCTGAAACAATATACCGAACTAACTTTTTAAAAATAGGGTTAACCCAACCTTCAGGATTCTAAACTCAGCCTAAACTGAAGAAAGGGTTAACCCGATGAGCACCTGATGCAGGACTTTTAAGACATTTTTCTCAAGAAGGAATTTCTGTAGCTGTGTTAGGGGAGGGAAATTGGATCCTCTCCGAAAATTCTTTGTGAAGTTCAGAAAATACTTTTTACTCAATCACCCCTGGGGAAAAAAAAAAACACTGTCATATTTTAAACCTACCAATTAAAATTATTTTAATAAAGAAATCTTTGTAGTGTTGTTCTTATTTTAAGTCAATAAAGATATCTAATTCCTGTTAATTAAATTATTTTTAGATTCTAGATATACTTTTTATGATGAAAGAGTTAAGCTATTTTGGCTTTTAACATTAGAACGTCCATTGGTGTCATTTCAACACCAAACCGAATATAGCCTTCTCTGTATCTCATTTTTTCACCTATATTCTTCAATTTCACTTTTTAATCATTTTACGTAATAAGCACACTGTCGAAATTCATGCGATTTGATTTTTTAAAAAAATTAACAGCTAAATTCACCTAGAATGTTTGTTGGTGTTATTTCGACACAAAGCAGAAAAAATCTGCTTCTCCACCAGATAATGCTAAATTTTCATTTTCTCTAAAGCTGTGTGTTTTTATTAGTAATGCAGTAAAAAGAAAAAAAATTCCAGAAATTGGACTGGTAAAATACAGAAATTCTTTTTAGAGTGTAAAAATATAAAGATCCAATGCATTAGCAGAAACAACAAACTAGATTTTTAGCACTTTTATTTGTCAAGGATATTCATAAATCCATTTTGCTAGTTTCTGACACATTACCGAAATCATTGTATTTCTTTACAGTGCTTACAATCAAACTCCACTATATAGTGAGTGCACCGGTGTTATAATCTATGGATATAATGAAAGATTTTTTTTTTACTATTATGTTCCTTACACATATCCTATACATCTAGCAGAAAGCTTAAATATTATAATGTGAAGAAAATTAACACATTTTTTTTTTTTTTAAATATTTTCTTTTCTTTAAATAGGAAATTTAACTTGATTTAATGTTTTATAAAATCTGTTTAGTTGTGAAAATGAAACTATATAAACGTAAAGTACAGTGATGCAGTATAGCATTAAATTAGTGTTGTCGAAATTATCGCCCATTCTAATGTTAACATATTACTTAATTTGCATCTTCAAAGAAATTCCTAGTTAATCAACCAAATATAAAGTTTATACATTAAACCAGTTATACTAAATTTTGATAGTAAGATTAGATTAGTAGCTAAAATACAAAAGCTACTATAACCAATAATATCTAGAATGCTGGGTTTATACTGGGTGAAAATCAGTTATTAGAAGTATTAATGACAAATTCAAAACTTCTATCATTGTTGACATCTGCACAATATTATTACCTTTTGCAACTTACTGGGCTGTTGCAGACTGCATTCCAGCCAGTGGAAGAAAGTTATTTAAAATTCACATTAACAGTGCAATTTGTCATTTAAAAAACCTATTATTGAGGAATACCAATGTTTGTTTTCAATAACATTTGACTAATTAATAAACTGATCATTTGATTTATTAGAATGAAATGAATGATTAAAATTTCTAGAAATTTTGCTGTGGAAAAAAGAAAAATCCCTCATTCCACCTTTTTTTTTTTTTTTTTTAATTACTTTCTTTGAAAATAATAAACATACAGGGTGTGGCTATTAATTTCCAAGACTAGCAACAATTATTAAAATTGAAAGTTTGTTGATTAACGATGGTATATGGTCACATATCTGCACTGTGTGTTTTGGTTGGTTAACGATGGTATATGAATGGTCACATATCTGCACTGTGCGTCATTCTTATTTTACTTTCTGGTGTTGCACACACAAGCAAGTGTTTGCTGTCAAACCATTGTTGTTATAAGTGAAAATGATGGTGTAGAAAATAAATATTTTTTTTTTTTTCAAATTTGGAAAAAATGCTAGCAAAACACAATGTTGCAACAAGTATATGCTGATGACGCATTATCACATTCTCACTTTTTAATGTTTTTGTGATGGTTGGGAAAGTGTTGAGATGATCCGTACACTGGACGACTGCTTTCCACATTCTCCGGACTTGGCACCCGCTGACTATTTCCAGTTTCCCCAACTGAAAATATTACTAAAGGGAACAAGATTTCTGGATATTGATAACATTAAGGAAAACGTGACATCCGAAATTAAGAGGATTCCTAAAGATGACTTTGCAAGTTGTTTCAAATCATTGTACAGATGCGCACAAAAGTGTGTTACTTCAGACAAAACTTACTTCAAAACATTAAACAGTTATGTTCTGGAAATTAATAGCCATACCTTGTATTTAAGATTTGTGCACATTTTTTATTTATTTTTTATTTTAGATAAATACATTATAAAATTTTTATTATAAATGTACTTTTCAACATAAAATTTTCCACAGCAGTTTTTCTTGGTTAATTTAACATTGATTTTATAATATATAGAATTTTTTTAAATCATCTCAGTTGCATTTCTAATTTTAAATCTCCATGAAGACCACACCCCTCTCAAATTAGTTTTAAGTTGCATCTTTTATTATTTAAAGCAAATTATTAATGTATATCATTTATACAATATGCCATTTAAACTATATAAATGTTGGTTTAATAAAACATAATTAGATCCTGTAATTATTAATATAATCTATAATTTTATAATAGCTGGTATTTTATTTTTTTCTGTCAAAAAGAATTTTGCCTTTGCTTATATATATATATTCAAAACCTTGTTAAAATAGAAACTAGTTATATCATTTTTAATATAAAATTAAAATTTTTAAAGGAAAGTTAGATGAATAAAAAGCTTTCTTGTAAAGAAAATTGCTTAATTTTTCTTTCAGTTTTCTTTACATGCATTTGTATTAGAGAGGCAGATTTGAAAATTGGAAATAATGCCAACTGCATATTAATTTTTTTTTCTACTAAATATTAAAATACTCCAGTAATTGTTATCTGAAGCACAAAATTGAATACATAATATAAATTAAATCAACTGATTTTGAAATGATACTGTATTAAGAACTTGCCTTACAATCTACTGATAATTGGACAGTATTATTGGTGAAATTTTGCACATTTTCATTTTTAATGGCAGAAGCAATGTTTTAATACTTTTACAAATTGTGTTTGAAGTTTTCATGTTAATTCACAATTTATCTGTGAAGAAAGATATGAATATTTTAGTGTCAGATCACTTTAAACTTGGAAAAGAAAAAGCAGGAGAATGAAGTGAAACCTCGTTTTTTCCAATGCAATGGGTAATAAATATGTCTAGAAAGAGATCTAAATTTCTTTCTCCTCCTTTTCAAAGGCATTCTCTTCTATAATATTTTCTTCTCTTAATGTTAAATTGTTAAAAAAGTTTTATTTTGCAAAGTGAAGTTTCAAAAAAATTTCTCAATTTTACTAGCATTCATGCTGTATAATATAGAATTCAGAGCTGCCAACTTTTAAGATTTTTTGTAACCATTTGGGTATGTTCATTGTGAAATTTGAAGCATGTCACAACTGAAAAATCTTAAAATTTGAAAGATTTGTTGCAAAAGCAAAATTTGTCAACTTTGATAAGTTATAGTATCAAAAGTTTAGCTTGTATTTTCTTGCATTGTTGTGAATATTTATTAATTTCAGCTTTCATCTGAAGTCGAGCACTAGACATTTTGCCACTAATTTTATGTATTTTAATAATATACTAACAAGATCACCTGGGATTACCTTTATGCTTTAACCAAAAATTATAGACAAATTAAATTCGTTTAATCTATGATTACATGTCGGAGCTTTTAATTTATATATTTTTAATACAAAAATATTCTTGTGTGAGAAATTTTACTCAATTGTAAAACATTCAGATATATATATATATATATATAAAAAAGGTACAAATTCTATAGCTTTTTCTTCTAAAATAAAATTTCATGTTATTTGAATCTGTCATGAGTGGTATTCAACCCTTATTAACTTAATTATATAAATAGTTGAATTTTATTAATGTGGTTGCAATGAAGTCCTTGAGATTCGTGATCTTAAGTGATCACAAGTGTTCTGCATTAAGTGATCACAACGAAGTTAAAACTGAACAAGATAAAAACATTACTAATTAATAAAGGTAATGTAAAGTGGTTAAAATTCCCTCGCCTTAAACTTCTAAAACATCTTGCACAAGAATTAATTCTAAGAATACAATCAGCTTTCATTAAGTAACAAAATGAATCCTTCACTGAAACACTAAACATAAGTACAGAATCGGATTAGCCAGCCAGGATGTTCAACAACAATGAGGGGGGGGGGGGATTATGAGAATTTTAAGACATGGAAATGTCAAATGGTCAGTAACAAATTTTACTGGAATTTTGATAAAGCATCAAAAAGTTCAAATGATTTTTGAGCCTCTGCTGACCAAATAAACTTAGCTCTTTTCCTTTGAGCATACAGGTTCACAGGGGTTTAAAAAAAAAAAAAAAAAAAAAAATTATGAAGAAATTTCAAAAATCAAGCCACCATCTCCAAGACAGTTTTGAAGTTGTTTAGTATGGTGGCTACAGATTCTGGGAATCAAGGAGGGGGGAGAAATCAGGAAGGTTATCAATCTGGAAAAGTTGTGGAATTTTGTAATCGTACATGGAACTTGAAAATCATAAAAATTTGTCAATATGAGAAAATATTTGTTCTTGCATGAGACTGATTCATCAACAAACGTGAATATTTAAGCCAATAATAGTACTTACTGACTATTGCAAATCTTTAAGCCTCTTGGTCATCTGCATTTTTCCATTATTCTCTAGACACAATTACCGGTGAAGCAAAAGAAGATATGCATAGTTTATATCTGTAAACATTTTATGTATGATAGTCAATGGCTTATACTGATCGTACCTATGAGTTTACTATGTACAGATGCAGCATCATCTGTATTGATTTCATTCCATGCAACATTCGTTAAGACCCAGTTTATCTGAAAACTCTTAGCTCTTCTGTGAACTCCTGAAACCTTTTCTCATCGTCACTAAGATCAGTCTCCTCTGAATAAAGAGAAATGGGAGATGACTGTTTCTTGAGTATTTTCATCTTTGTTAACAATCAACATTTTCGAGAAATTTACTCATACCTCTGTCCCTCAATAACCTGCAGTTACCAGTTTTGATAGATTGGTCTACATCTACAACTAAATCTATTGTACCTTCATTTACACAAGCTGATCTTACTTATTGTAAACTGCATAAGAAATATAAAACAGCTCTGTGTACCTGATAAACTTTTCACCAATCTAATACTATTAGCTCAGGAAGCTCAACTGGACTTATGGTTACAGCATTCAGAACAATTGCAGAAGACTTTTTGTAGCTATCCTGTGGCTGTATACCTTCTACATTACAGCCATTTATCAGTTTTAATAGACACAGGAATTTTGATATTCCTGTTTATTTCCCTGATATCTGCCTTCATTACCTTAGACAGGGGGAGATGGAATTCTACCTTGACTCCTATATCTACTACTAGATTAATTTAAAAATAGTTATCTATTCCTATCACCACTTTAACAATCACTAAGTTTCCATTTTTTCTATAATTACCATCATATTCATCATTATGAAAATTTCTATTACCACTTCAAAGTTCTCTACATTCTCTCTGAAAACCATTTTCATTCCGACTATTTCTAAACTTCTTTCTGTGAGAGGGAGATGAGATCAAATCCCTCTTGGACTAGCTGATACTCCATGATCAAATTTGCCTTTCATATATTAGCAACAACTCATAATATTCAGCTAAGTTTTCATGCTGACTATTTCAATAAAGTCCTGTATCATAACATGAAACGGGAGTAACAGGATGTTTAAAAGATCTTCCAAAGTTAATTCCTGACCCATTTGTTTTTTAATTATAACTTGTCTACAAAAAATTTAGATGCTTTTTAAAACGTTTTAATGATTACAGTAATTTTTTTCCTTAAATTACTTTTATTCTTTTAACATAGGGGTGCACTAGAGATCTGCACGGGCCGGGCCAAGGCCCGAAGCCTTTTTTTTTTTCACGGCACTCAGGCCGGGCCCGGGCCATATTTTTTTTCTGAAGGCTCGGGCCGGACCTAGTGATTACTCTTTACTACTCTTTACTTTAGTGATTACTTTTTTCCTGAAGGATAAGGCCGTGCCTTAAATTATTTTTTCCGTACAGAGCCGGGACTGGTTTCATTCTTCCTAGTCTTCACGCCTCAAAATTTTTAGTCCTGGTTTTGACCCGTATGAAAATCATTGTCTCGGCGTGCCTGGTCCGTTCGAATGTCAGTAAAATAAGATCTGGCATAAATATCTTTGCAAAACATGCATCCATTTTTAAATCGCCATTATTTTATAATTAAACATTAAAATTTATTCTTTTTAAAGAATAGTAGATTTATCACTTATTAAAATATGGCTAAATTAAAATATAGTAAAACGTGTGAAAAAGAACCTGCTTATGATGGAATCCTATCTTAAATTGAAAAATGTGTTGATCCTTTAAAAATGAATATACTAATACGTAAGAAAAGAATATATAATACATTTACACCTGCTAAGAAGGCAAATTGTCTATAACTCATTTTTTTTTTCTTCCCTATGCAATTCAGTCTTAGAAGATTTTACTGTATAGCATTTTTCTGATTTTTAACCAGGGCCGGCCCAACGGTATTTTGGCGCCAAAAAAAGAAAATTTACGAGTTTTTATTTCAATTTTCTCGCAATTTCATTTTTGTTACTTAACATCTTCCTCAAAGCTCTTCCATTTATACAGAATTTCAAAGATCTGATAAGGAGAAATTTACTCACAAAAAATACACTTTGGAACTTGAAGCATAGGTCTACGTGGCAGAACCACAAAAAAAAGTTTCCCGTATTTTAAACTACAGAATTTATTTGTGCACTGATAATTATGAATGGAAACTGAAATTACCCCACACGCTTAAAGCCACAGGGAAGTTGCAAAAAATTCGTCCTTCCTCAAAGGATGCCTCTGCCAAGATGTTCTTATTACCTACTCCTGACCAACAGATGACCAACAACTGACAACTATATCCTGGTTTGCGCGAAAGAGATTAATTATCACTTCTTAGAAATACTTATATTGGTCATTTCCCTACTTCAAATGTCCCCTCTCTCACCGGCTCTGGCCATAGCACATAATATTTTACAGCTTTGTTGAAAGACTACTAAACTGGAATTCTTAGAACTAATTTTTTACCATCACCCTCGTGACAAAAAAGATAACTCTCGCTCAGATTCGGAGCCTTCAGCAATTATTTAACTTTATTTCTTCTGGCTCCCTATTGCTCCAAGCCACATAACTGTTTTTCCTTTGACTCCTCCTCCCTCCACACACATTCACTTATGTGTATGTACTCGTTTTAATTACATTAGTTCTCAAATCAGAAATAATTGTATTTGTTTGTGTAATCTTTCAAATATTTGTAAATTAAAGTTTGAGTAATCAGTGTCATACCCCCCCCCCCCCCCCCAAACAGGGCGTGATTTTTCCATTAAGGAACTGCTTAGGGGCGCCAGTCCCTAATCGGAATCGGACGACCCAAAATAAACATATATTCGTTAATTTTATACTCTTTGTTTTGAACAGGGCGTGATTTTTCCATTAAGGGACTGCTTAGGTGCGCCAGCCCCTAATCGGAATCTTACGACCCAAAATAAAGATATATTTGTTAATTTTATACTCTTTGTTTTGAACAGGGCCTGATTTTTCCATTAAGGGACTGCTTAGGTGCACCAGCCCCTAATCGGAATCTTACGACCCAAAATAAAGATATATTCGTTAATTTTATACTCTTTGATTTGAACAGGGCGCGATTTTTCCATTAAGGGACTGCTTAGGGGCACCAGCCCTTAATCGGAATCAGACGACCCAAAATAAAGATATATTCGTTAATTTTATACTCTTTGTTTTGAACAGGGCGTGATTTTTCCATTAAGGAACTGCTTAGGGGCGCCAGCCCCTAATCGGAATCGGACGACCCAAAATAAACATATATTCGTTAATTTTATACTCTTTGTTTTGAACAGGGCGTGATTTTTCCATTAAGGGACTGCTTAGGTGCGCCCGCCCCTAATCGGAATCGGGCGACCCAAAATAGATATATTCGTTAATTTTATACTCTTTGATTTGAACAGGGCCTGATTTTTCCATTAAGCGACTGCTTAGGGGTGCCAGAGAATAATATTTGATTAACGAATTCATCTAAGATACCTGTAAGATTTATACACTGTCCCAATTATATTTGAATTGGTTCAATATTTCGGACATTGTGATGACAAAATTAGTTTTTGTGTGTCTCTGTAAACAAACTATAAGATTTACGTACTTGATTAATGAACACACCCAGATCCAAGGTACTTGTAAGATCAATACACTGTTCCAATTAGGTTCGAAATGATTCAATTTTCGAACATTATCGTGTTAATAAGATCTGGATTATATATAGATAGATAAAAATGAAGCGATTACAGTAGGTACATTTCTATAGAAAGCAATATAAAAATATTAAGATAAATATGCTTCCTAACAATTATTTCTATTTAAAATAAAAATTAGGGGAATGGATTGAAAACTTCTCTGTATACATTTATTTTGGAAAAGGATTGGAGAGGGCGCCAAAATGCTTGCGACTGAAAAATTCCTAGTTTCGGCCATATATTGAAATACTATTACACTATTATTGATTTAATACAGATTAAATTAAGAATAACTAAATAAAACGATGTGCTGAAGTTAATTTTTTAATAAGATTAATTACATATGTAATTTTTATTTAAAGAAATTTACCATTCATTTGCATCTTCGACAAAAGATTTGGCGCTCCGATTATATCCTTTTTTTCATCATGGTTTTTACATTTTCTTTCTTTTTTTTTTCAGCGCCTTCTTGATCCTGTAATAATTTCCCGATTTTTTTCATGCACGGCATTTTGAGTATAATCTTTAAATTAATATTGTTTAATACAAAAAAAAACGAGAATAAATAATTTGTACGATTCTCTGCAACTACAAGATGTTACCTGCCAAAGGACACTTGCCACTATCGGCTGCATCAAATGGACAGTCCTGAGTCGACCGACTAACGGGAGAAGAAAGAGTTCAGGATCGTAAAAATGTCAATAGTAATTAATTAACCTCCCTCGGATGTAATTTGAGTGGTAATAGCCTCGTTTTCTCAGATAAAGGAACCGGACATACAGTGTCTCACAAAAGTGATGGGACACTTGTGCTTTATAAAAAGAAACTGCAATAAAATAAATAAACAAACATGTGCAAAAATTTTTTGGGTGTGTTTCATATTTAAAGTTAGTAACAATTATTACATAACATACATTTTGTCAAAATATTAAAATATTAATTTAGTAAAAATACAATTGTTCAGAACGGAGCAAAAAATGGCTCACATAAGTGATGGGACACTTACTTTTCCATCAAATATTTATCCAAAAATTTTACTTTTTAAAAGGTTTTAATATTTTGTTGGATTTCCTTTTACTTTTAAAACATGATTTAATCTTTTTGGGATGGATTCGACTAATTTTTTTGTGATTTCTGGAGTGATTTTACCCCATTCTTCTTGAAGCACCGATTTTAGTTGTTGTTTTGAAGAAATGGTGTATTTGCGAATTCTTGATTCCAATTCTTGCCAAATATTCTCTATGGGATTTAAGTCTGGAGATTGTGGTGGTGTTTTTATTATTTCAGGACAGTTATATAGCAGCCAGAGTCTAACGTTCAGAGCAGTGTGCTTGGGGTCATTGTCCTGGTAGAATTTAAAATCGTTATGAAGGTTCAATTTTCGTGCTGAAGATTTCAAATTTTGCTTTAAAATATCAATATACTTGTACTGATCCATTATACTGTCAATAAAAACAAGATTACCAATTCCAGCGGACGACATACACCCTCATACCATAACTCCTCCTCCACCATGTTTTACTGTTGGTACCAAGTTCTGTTTGCGAAATTCTTCCCTGGGTTTTCTCCACACCAAGATTCTACCGTCAGAACCAAATATATTAAATTTACTCTCATCAGCAAATATAACTTTATTCCAGTAATCAGAATTCTTATTTATGTTGGATTTTGCGAAAGCTAGTCTGAGTTTTCTATTCTTTTCACTTACGAAGAATTTTTTCCTGGCTACTCTACCGTGATATCCAGCAGATCGAATTACCCTTCTAATAGTCTCAGGATTAACAATTATTCCATATAATGCTTGTAAATCAGCAGCAACTTTTGAAGCACTAATTCTTGGATTTTTTTTTAATATTTCGAACGATAATTCGCTTTATTCCATTGGATAGCTTTGATGGTCGGCCAGGTCTTCTTTTATCCTGAATCATATGATTCTTTTTATATCGTTTAATGATATTGAAAACTGTTGAACGACTCAAGTTAACTGTTTCAGCAGTTTTTCTAATAGATTTTCCACGTTCAATATGCAAATTAATAACTAATTTTCGAATTTCAGGCAAAGTTTCTTTTCGTTTAGCATTCATGGCTACACAGAGCTAAAAAACACAAAAATTCCAATACAAACTGAAGAGAAATACTGCAGACGATTTTATAAATTATTGCCAATTGCTTTTAAGTAAAAATAAAACCCCAAAAATATTTTTATTGCTTATTTCAGACGATTTTTGTTGCATATATAATGGTGTCCCATCACTTATGTGAGCTATTTTTTGCTCCGTTCTAAACATTTGTATTTTTATTAAATTAATATTTTGACAAAATGTATGTTATGTAATAATCTTTACTCAATTTAAGTATGAAACACACCCACAAAAAAATGTGTACATGTTTTTTTAATTTATTTGATTAGTTTCCTTTTGTAAAGCACAAGTGTCCCATCACTTATGTGAGACACTGTATGGTCTGTATGGGAAGATTTCAGTGTCCTTGAACTGTTATTTAAACCCAAGGTAGACCCACTCCCGCAGCCTGGAAAAAATGAAAGAAAAAAAAACGCAGAATCTAAAATTAATTTTTTATCAGTGATCTTTTTACTTTAGAGCGCCCCTTAAGTCGTTTCGCGACTTGGCGCCCCGTGCAGTCGCACGCCCCTTGCGCCGGCTCTGTTTTTAACACTTCAATAAATGGAATATGGATTAACAATATTGATGATAACTTAAACACATACATACAATAAATAGAGATTTATTAAAAAAATAAATATTCCAGCTTGCGGCACCTCTATAAAAATGAAGATTATAAACATGAAAAAAAAAGGCTAAGATAGGAATTTTTGGTTAGATCTCCTCCTACAAGGCAAATTTTTGATCCATCTATTGAAAGACTACAATCAGATTTTCAAAAAAACATCAATTTCGGAATGGTAGTTTTAGCCCCCTAGGTTCCTTCCTTCCCAGTCAACATATTCGGTTCTGTTGGCAAGGATAATCAACAGTTTACATTTGTATTTATAAAAGAGATATAGCTAAGATTATTTTCAAAGAGTGAAAATACTCTTTGACCTTATTTGAAGGAGTAAATTTAGCTTTAAAGGTTGCCAGTAGCAAAAAAAAAAAAAGTGTTTTCATGAATGAAGGTGGGAAGGAGGAGAAACATATTATTCTAAATTGTAATTCTTAACATATTCAGTCATAAAATGTGATTGTAGGGGTGCACAACCTTTATAAGAGGTGGGCCAGTCACAAAAATGACTGGATTGTCGAGAACAAACATCCGTAGTGTGGACAAAAAAAAATTTGGGGGAAGGAGGGGGAGGATCAGCAAAGTTCATAAAAATTGGGTTAATTTTAAAAGGAGGGTTAGCCCCCTATACTCAACCACCTCGTTAGTCAACATAACCAAATTCAGTTGGCAAGGATGGAAAAAATTCGCTTTTTGTCCTTGCGCGATTGACAATATTCGCAGTTTTTTCCTAGTGATTGACAAAATTCATGATTTTTATGCTTTCGATCGGCAAAATTTTCAATTTTTAAGAGTCCGATCAGCGAAATTTGACAAAATTCGCGATTTTTTCGCGTCCGATCGGCGAAATTGATCCGCGGGCTACAGGTTGTGCATCCCTATTTTAACATGAAATAGCTTTCTTTAAATTGCCCACAGTTTATTTCTATCTGAGTTTGTTCAGTAATTTAAAAAAAAAAAAAATGGAAATGTTCTTGAACCACAATAAGGTCAATGTTCTTGAACCACAATATGTCTTTCAAAGAACACTTAAATATTAATCAGCCCGATCGGCAAAATTCGCGATTTTTACATGTCTGATCGGCGAAATTTATAATTTATATGCACCCGATCGGGAGGAAATTCATGATTTTTACCTGCCAAATCGGCGAAATTCCATATTTTTATGGGCCCGATCAGCAAAATTTGCGATTTTTATGCGCCCGATCGACAAAATTCGTGATTTTTACACACCAGATCGACAAAATTTGCAATTTTTACGCACCTGATCGTCAGAATTCACAATTTTTACACACCCGATCGGTGTATTTTGGCAAAATTTTCGATTTTTACGAGTCCGATTGGCGAAATTTGACAAAATTCGAGATTTTTTTTCGCGTCCGTTCGGCAAAATTGATCCGCGGGCCACAGGTTGTGCATCTCTTTTTTAACATGAAATAGCTTTCTTTAAATTGGCCACAGTTTATTTCTATCTGAGTTTGTTCAGTAATAAAAAATTAAAAAAATTGCAAATGTGCTTGAACCACAATAAGGCATTGTCTTTCAAAGAACACTTAAATATTTATCAGCCCCATTGTTATATTGCATATATTCTTCCAACTGCATATTTAATTTTTTAATGTCTTCTGTATCACTTACTAAAATAAACATTGTCTAATGGCTTAGATGCAAACATTGTTCAACTGCTCATTGTTGTGAACATTCTGGGCCCATCAGCTTGTAAATGTTTCATAATCACAAATTTAACAATTTTTATTGTACAAACTTAAAATATTAGCTATGCTGTAGATAATTTAATAAGGTGACTCGCACTTGATTACCAACTAAAGGAGAAAGACTCACTTTTCCAACTTGCTAAATTTAAATTACAAACTATAAGTTCTGTCTTTAAAAATGTATTTCTGGCTTAAAGATGCCTATGTATATACAATTTCACTAGGTACAAAAAATCCACCTAGCTAAAAACTGATCTCTGTACTTCAAATAAAGAAGTAGAAAAGTCAATGTCTTACTGAATACACGGCAAAGGTGCCAGAAAACTGGCTCTTCCAATCTATTAAGAGGGGGGGGGGGGGAAACTTCACCTCAATACTTCATAGTAGTGTTGCTGGGCTTTTCAAAACATGGTTCCCAGACACCTCCAAAAAACTGGGTCTGTTTAGAAATAAGACTGATTTGGTTGTTTAATACAAATGTCTCTTGTGATCTTCCAAGGGAAAAATTATGCACCCTGAAGGCCGCATCACAATTTTTTTTTTTTTTTTGTGTCCCTCCTGCAATTATTTGCTGATGAAATTTAATGATGGGCCATAGTGCATACCCACAAGGTTCATACGGACCTTAAAAGTCCTTAAAAACTCCTTACATTTCAATAGTTCTTAATAAGAATCCTTAAAGTCCTTATTTTTTAAAGTGAGCTGAATATGTAACGCGAGTCCATAAAATATTTAAAAAAAAAAAAATTACAAACATTCATAATCTGTCAAGTATGGCGGCTCAAAAAAAAAAAAAAAAAAAAAAAAAAATCAGGTTTCTTTGTTATAATTCTCTAATTTCTGATTGGACGTTGAAACTGCCTGTTTCGTTTCCCCATTGAAGCGTGGAAACCTCGTTTCCGCAAACACCAATCTCAATCAGTATCCACCATCTAAAATAACTTCCCTTTCTTTGTAATGGAGCTTATGTATGCCTTCTTAGTTAAAATTAGTGCTTGTGCTGTTGCATGGTCAAGCTACAATCGAGAGAGGATTCTCAATAAACAAACAAATTGAGACAGAAAATTTAAAAGATACATCATACGTCTCACAAAGATTAGTACACGATTATTTAAAAAAATTTGATTACATATATGATGTGACATTTACTGAAGAAATCAGAAGGTCTGTGGCATCTTCTAGGATGAAGTACAAGCAATATCTCCGTGATTAGAAACAACAGCAAAAGTCTTCCTCTGCAGAAAATAAAAGGAAGTTAATCGCAGACGATATAAGTTTTATAAAGCAAAAAATATGGTGTCTTGAAAAGGAGATATTGCAGTTGGAAGTATGGCCGATGAATTAGCCGATAAAGCTGAAACAATTAAAGACATTGAATTATTTATCAAATCAAACAATTGTAGAAAATCTGCTAAAGAAAAAAATGAAGAAATTTCCTCCATCTCCAAAGAAATTGATGCTAAGAAACAATTGATAGCCATCTAATAAAATGTTTTATATATTTTTTGTATTTATTTTCATTTTGTTTCTCATTGAAAAATTAATTAAAAAAGGTAATTATGTTTTATGTAAAATTTCTATCTTGTGATTAAATTTTAATGCAAGTAAGCATATATGTTTTTTATAAACTTTAGAAAGTCCTTATTTTTCTTTTAACGAAGTCCTTACAGAGTCCCAGGGGTGATTCTGGTCCGAATTTTCCGAAAAATTAAGGCAATGATTTCCGAAAATTAAAAAATATCGGTCATAAATCCGAAAATTCGGACATAAAATGTATCGGTATTTTGGCAATTGATCGCCGAAAAAAATCAATCTTGTCATTCGTTCGAAGAAAAGTCACCAATTTTGTCAAAGGATCGCGGGAAAAACGTGACTTTCGTCAGAAAATCACGAAAAAACGGCAAAGTTCGTCAAAAACATTGCGAAAAACGGCAAAGTTCGTCAAAAGATCGCGAAAAAAACGGCAAATTTCGTCAAAACGCGAAAAAAACGGCAAATTTCGTCAAAAAGATCGCGAAAAAACGGCAAATTTTGTCAAAAAGATAGCGAAAAAACGGCAAATTTCGTCAAAAAAATCGCGAAAAACGGCAAATTTCGTCAATAGATCGCGAAAAAACGGCAAATTTCGTCAAAAAGATCGCGAAAAAACGGCAAATTTCGTCAAAAAGATAGCGAAAAAACGGCAAATTTCGTCAAAAAGATCGCGAAAAAACGGCAAATTTCGTCATAAAGATCGCGAAAAAACGGCAAATTTCGTCAAAAACATTGCGAAAAAAGGCAAATTTCGTCAAAAAGATCGCGAAAAAACGGCAAATTTTGTCAAAAAGATAGCGAAAAAACGGCAAATTTCGTCAATAGATCGCGAAAAAACGGCAAAGTTCGTCAAAAACATTGCGAAAAACGGCAAAGTTCGTCTAAAGATCGCGAAAAAAACGGCAAATTTCGTCAAAACGCGAAAAAAACGGCAAATTTCGTCAAAAAGATCGCGAAAAAACGGCAAATTTCGTCAAAAACATTGCGAAAAACGGCAAATTTTGTCAAAAAGATAGCGAAAAAACGGCAAATTTCGTCAAAAAAATCGCGAAAAACGGCAAATTTCGTCAATAGATCGCGAAAAAACGGCAAATTTCGTCAAAAAGATCGCGAAAAAACGGCAAATTTCGTCAAAAAGATCGCGAAAAACGGCAAATTTCGTCAAAAAGATCGCGAAAAAACGGCAAATTTTGTCAAAAAGATAGCGAAAAAACGGCAAATTTCGTCAATAGATCGCGAAAAAACGGCAAATTTCGTCAATAGATCGCGAAAAAACGGCAAATTTCGTCAAAAACATTGCGAAAAACGGCAAATTTCGTCAATAGATCGCGAAAAAACGGCAAATTTTGTCAAAAAAATAGCGAAAAAACGGCAAATTTCGTCAAAAAATCGCGAAAAACGGCAAATTTCGTCAAATAGATCGCGAAAAAAGGCAAATTTTGTCAAAAAGATAGCGAAAAAACGGCAAATTTTGTCAATAAATCGCGAAAAAGCGGCAAATTTTGTAAAAAATATTGCGAAAAATGGCAAAGTTCGTCAATAGATCGCGAAAAAACGGCAAATTTCGTCAAAAAATCGCGAAAAAACGGCAAATTTCGTCCAAAAGATTGCGAAAAAACGGCAAGTTTCGTCAAAAGATCGCGAAAAACGACAAACTTCGTCAAAAAATCGCGAATAAACAGCAAATTTTATCAAAAGAACGTGAAAAAACGCAAATTTCGTCAAAGGGACGCAAAAAAATGGCGTGAGTGGACACCCCCCCCCCTCTGTTGTAACTTTTCAGAAAATTTGCTGTGAATTTAAGAATTTTTTTTTTTACTCAGAATCACCCCTGCAGAGTCCTTATTTTTCATTTAGCAAACTCTGTATGAACCCTGACCCAGCATCACTAAATACACATGTTGTAGCAACTAGATGGGATTTGTTCCAAATACTTATTGCGAAATGCAATAGGTTATGAAATTAATAAATTTTTGCTACATAGGGATAAGAATTTCCATTAGTGGTTTTGTGTCAGTAAAAACTTCAATAATGATTTTCTGCCTCCCTCTTCAGACTATGATTTAAAATCCATACAATTCAGAAATCTACAAACCCCTTGGTCTCAGAGTCAATCTGGTCAGTTGATGCTGCTTTACTATGTTGTGGATCTTGTTGACTTTAATTGTTTAGAGTTCGGGTCGGGTTTTCACTATTGCAAGTGGGTTCGTGTTAACCAGATTTTTCAAAGAAATCGTGAATATTTTTCTGATGAAAAAATTTACTGGAGAATTTTTTCGTTTTCAGGAAAAATTGCCTTAAAATGGTAAACAAAATTTACTACATTTGGCTAAAAGATTGTCGCCGGGTTTCCTTTTACAAATGGCAAAAAATCGCTGCAAAATGAAAAGAAATGCTAAAAATCTTATAAAATTTGTAGAGAAGGAAATTTAGTATATTGAGCTGAAAATAAAGAATTCGCAAAAAATTCAGTTTTATCTATGATAGTCAATAATGTCATTTTTTAACATAATTACTTGCACTACCCATTTAAACAGACATTAATATATTTTAAAAATTAGCCAATTATAATAATTTAAACTACACATTACAGAGGAAAGCCATAGAAATATTTACACCAAACTCAGAAATATGCAAGGATATGATCCATGCAAAAATAGATAATAGATACTGCCATATGTTATTAGGAAAAGAAAAAACAGGGGTTTTCAACGGATTGAAAGACAAAGAAACATAACATCAGTAACTGAGGATGCCTCGAGAACAAGAGATGAAAATATTTTTACAACTTTTAACATATTGACTAGTTTTGTGTAATATTAAATATTTTTTTAAGCTTTTGGACTTGTACACTGCTCTTTGATGTGTTTTTAAATAAATGTCTGTTTAAATGAGTAGTGAAATAATTTTTACAGGGTGGCTACAGATTCTTTAAATCATGTAGTCAAGTAGGTTTATCGATCTGGAAAAGTCAAGGAATTTCGTAAAAATACTTGAAAATCGGGGAAATTTTAACTATATGCAAAAATATCTGTGATAGACTGATTCGTCGACAAACAGTGTGCAGTATTTAAGTCAATCATACATGATAAAGAAAAGTAAAATTTTTATATATTTTTTAAAAAATGCACATGATATGAGAATTTGGTATAACACAAATTAAGGTGATCAGATGTCCTCATTGTCTGTGGATTTCTGTTGATTGAAGGCAATTTTCCCATTTTTGAAAATTTTATGATGCATTAACATAAGCCGACCAGGTGGCCAGCTTAATCCAATTAGCTATTCCGTCAGATATTAGATACGTCTTAAAATTAAACTTGAATACTCTTCAGAAAATGAAATTTTCTGGTCGCCATATACTCATTGGTCACTATATGAAGTTGGACTAAATTTTGAGTTCAGATTTATGAAGCTGTGAACCAGTACTAACTTTATGAATATTGTGCAAATTTTATGTTTTGCTCCCAAATGAGGTATTAGCAAGCTGGATAGGTGTGTTGTACGAAGTAGCGGCATACATTAAAAAATACTGTATGTGCATCATTAATAATGGAAATCTGATAAAGGTAGTCAGGTAACTTTTTTTGAAATTTTTGTAGCCATCTTGTATTAATTATTCATAAATAGTTGTAGGAATTCCGAATGAACTTTATTTAAATGAGGATAAAATTTACTATGTTGGTTTAAAAGATTGAAACCGGATTATTTTTACTAATGTGGAAAATTTGCTGCGAAACATAAAATTTTTTTAAAAAATCTAATCAAATCCAAAATCTGGCTTTCAGATGCATAACTCCAGACACATGGGTACTGTCCGGCCAAATCTTGTAGCTCTGTACACATCAGTCTCTTCGAAAACAGCACAAACACAGAGACAAATATGTGTTTATTGTTATAATTTTGTTTTTAATCTGAAACAATATACTGAACTAATGTTTGAAAAATCTGGTTGAACCTAACCTGCAGGAATTTAAGCTCACCCTAAAACCAACCCAAACTGAAAACAATTACAGTTAGTGCCTCCCATCCCCTTTTAGAAAATATTTTTTTTTTTTTTTTTTTTTTTTACTCAATCACCTCTGATATTCATTGAGAATCTTTAACTTTACCCATTTGCTAGATCAAATAAAACATTTCACACTAAAAATTTTAATTGGTGAAAAAAAAAAAATAATAATAAATGCCCTACAGATGTAAGTTACTTTTAATAATGTAAAATTTCTACTGTGAATATACTTTTCTGATTTAGTTTGTCAAATCTTCCTGAAGTTGGAGAAGTCTGGGCCAGTATACAGTAATGGAAAATAATTACTAATATTTTAATTATTTAATTTATTTTGATTAAAAAGTTTAAATCCTTTAATGATTTTTCAGAATTCTGACTATGTAAATAATTAGAATACATAAACTATATGAAGCAGGCTACTATTGTATTCCAAACACAAATTGCAAGCATTTTAGTGCAAGTCAAACATCTCCCAGGGCAGTATTAACCCTTTCAGTGCGGAATTTTTTTTTGAGAGTTTTCTGCTAAGCCCATGACGCACTACAGTAAGCACAATACACGCCGTGAACGCCTAGGCGACTTGTGTCGACGCTTAATTTAGTCTACAGCATCTAACTCCTAGATGTCGACTCCTGCACTAAAAGGGTTAATGGTACAGTGAATTAATAATTATAAATGGAATCTTACTTTTATATTGGGATTGTATTTCATTTTAAATTTTACATATTTTATGATTAATCATAAAACTGAGACTCAACAACATGTGTCAATTGAGAAAATCGTGAGACTGTTTTTAACAAACCAAAAAAAAAATTTATTTAATAATTGACATGTTGCGCGCATATAGTTGCTGTAATTGGATACTTTCATTGGCAGCTAGGATAAATTAATTTACCATAATGGAAAGTTACATATTGCCTTTTTTCATTCCTCCATAACCCTTAAGACTTGATACAGAACACGGTACTTCTCTATTATCCCGTCGAACACTTTTGATAACAAAAAAACTATCGCCAAACTGTAAGATTAAACACCAAAAATGCGGTCCCATTTACTTGATCTCAGAAGCATTATAAGTGTTTATGTCATCAAGTGGTTTTTAGTTCGACATTTGTGTGTATTTTTCGTTATGTTTTACTGATTTATTAGTTATTTAAAATAACGATTGTGTAATTAAATTCTTATATTTTATTTATTTTGATATCCCAATGGCAACGTTCTCCCGTTTATTTGACGTTACAGTTTGGCAATAGTTTTTTGTTATGAAAAGTGGTCGACGGGATAATAGAGAAGTACCCAGAAAGCTTATGAGTTTTGTCACATACTGAAAGGTATTGACGCTGAAATTTGCTAGAGGATGGTAAGATTAATTTTAGAAAACATAAAATTTCAAACAGTCTCTTATAAATATGTTGCAACTGGATGTTTTTTTTTCCATCTCAGCAACTAAATCTATCATTTCTTTGTTGTTTTTATTACTTGTAAAAGAGAGTGTTTACAAGAATAGGCTTTGGTAGAACATACAACAGATTTTCACATATTCCACTTGCCTATTTGGCTGTTTGAGATTGATGCAAATCTGTTGAGAAATTTTGACATAACTTATGCTGTACATTATGCCAACTTGTATGCATTGAATTAAATTTTTTTGTCCAGCTTGCACTTTTATGTACGATAGTTCACAGATCTTCTAGATTTTTCCTATCTTTCATTTGCAGTTTTATTACCAAATTATATGTGTGTGTGTGTAGAGGCATATGTATATTCTTATTGGTTGTAGAACTACAGTTTGTTACCGTAAAATACCGTTAATCCGCCCTTCCCGATTAAGCGCCCCCCCCTCCCACTTTGTAAACACATTGGAAAATTCAAGAAAGCGCCCTCCCCCAAAAGAAATTTCGCCGTGCACGTCAAGATCAACACCAAAAATTTTATCTCCCAAGTGTTTTTTTTTTTTTTTTTCCCGACTGATCAGAAAGGCGTGACGATTCTTTGATATATCGCAAACATGTACAAACACATTGTCGATCTGAAAAAGCAATATAACCAAACATTAGTTTTGCTGTAAATTTATCTCAATGGCGATATGAAGGTAATAAAAATATCGATAGTGAAAGTTTCTCATGAAATAAGTTTAAAAAATGTGTATTTGATGCTGTACAGAAAATATTTTGAATAAAAGAGAATCTATTTATTTTATTAAAGAATTTATAGTCGTATTTAACATTATTATGAAAACCAATCCAAAAAAAAAAAATATCGATTGATTGATCATATCAATCGATTTGCCGATACAGTCGAATTTGTGCTATCTTTGTGGTAGTAATGTTTTTTGTTTTAATAATCTGGCAACACTACCAATTCGTTCTATATGTTCTCAATTTTTGTGATTTGTATTATTTATTTAGAATTTATAGATACGAAATCATGATTTTAAAAAAAAAAACGGTTATTTAATCTTCCTAACTTACAACAGATCAACAGATTACAACAGAACTTCACCACATAAAATGTTTCTAGTTCTCGAAATTACTTCAGGACATTTTCAACTGCAATTTCTCAGTGTTTTTTTATTTATTTTAAATTATTAAGTTCCTTTTATTTTTCTGTTACCATATTAATGACAGATATTAGTGTTATTATTTATCTAAATGCATTCCAGTTTCAAAGGTTCTGAAATCCAGAATTTTCTATAATCTGAAATCGCCATTAATCGTGAAGTTATACTGTTTTTCTATTTTGTCTATCATTTTTTTTTTTTCAAAATGTTTTTCTTTTGTTACTTTATTAAAATAATGTATGCTTTGCGATGATCAGCCATTATCATCTCCCCCCCCCCCCCCCCACCACCACCACCCATAAATATCATATACTACAGTTTTGATACCGTGTAAGCGCCCCCCCCCCTGCTTATTTTACGATTTTCCATCATGTTTAGGGGGGGGGGCAGATTAACGGGATTTTACGGTACATATATAGCTAATTATACTGAACTATTTTACATAATATTTTTATTAAAATATACAGTACAATACCAGCTCAACTTTTCTTTTGTGGGCAAGATCCGTCATGTTCATATTGAGTAAAAATGGTTTCAATTGTACCAATCCTGGTATTAGAAAATATCACCTCTTAATCAGTCCACAAAGGCAGAGAAAAACTTCTTGTAAGTGTATTTTAAAGGCCAATCGTCCAGAGCGGATTCATCGAGAATATGTTTCAGCAATTCCACTGTCCAGCCAGCCCTAAAGATGGATCATTTGACTTCAGAAGGCAATTGTATTCATAAACATAGGAAGGGTGGCTAACAAAGAGATAATTTTCTGTGACATTTTGTCCCACTACCCAGTGAAGGTCCAGTTTTTCACCCTTCCAAGTGCAGAGCTTTTCTCTACCGGAATAATACATATTTTTTTGCAGTGTACCAAGACCAGTCTTTGAAAATTGGCTGAGAAGTATTTACTATGCTTCAGTTAATGAATACATCATGGGACATCCAAGAGTGGTGGAAGTAATATTGTTCATTGGCTGCATGCAGTTGCAAAATTGCAGGATTTTTTTTTTTATTATTCTTGTTAGCCTAACCAGCTGATGCAAGGAATATGAGCAGCAGAGAGGTCTGCACAAGCTAAAACTTCTAGGCCCGACCACTATAAAAGCTAATAATTTGGACCATACCATTCAAAAACTGACTCAGCCTGACTAAATTTCTGCAAAACATATCGATATTTCTGAAACATTCTGCAGTTAAAATTATTCAAAAAGTACACGTATGCATTTATTTTTTTTTTTTAGATTATATTCAAAATTCATGGAATGCAGAATAACAATATTCATGACTACATGAACATTGATTAAAATCATTGACTTAAACAATTACATTAAAAAACTCGACAAAGATTTTTTTTTTTTTTTTTAAATATCCAAATTAAATTTAAAGATTTCGCTAAGCAAAATGTACATCATACGGTCTGGGTCAGATCCTGGCCAAACTTTTAGATTTTATACCGGACATGGAAATTTTGGTCCGTGCAGACTTCTAGGAAGAATGAAGTCTAAGCCTAGAAGAAGAAGAAAATAATCTGGCGCAACCTGAGTCTGCAGAACAAAGTAAGGTCTGGCCTGAATCTTGTGAATGAAAATTGGCCCAGTTTATTTTATTTTTGTTTATTATTGCTTATCTTGTGTGTTATATACATTTACTGAAATTAGTTATCACTCATTGAAAGAATATCTTGTGTAGTGCCTTTAGAACTTCTTTTAAATACAATAAACAAATTTATTTTTTCCCTTTTCTAAAGTTATTCTTTCTTTAAAAAACTTTTTAATTCACAGAAGAAAATAAATACACTACGTAAATGGCAGAAAAAGCACTCGTTTTTAAAACTTGTCTAAACTAATCAATAGATAAACGCAGAATTTCTTTATTCTGATTTAAGCATTTATGACTATGAAGTACTTTGGAAAATGCTATGTTAGTAATTTGATTGCATGGTAATGTAAAATACAGGTCTAGGAGTAGTAAACCACTCTTGAAAAGACTGAAAGATCTTTTTTAAAACAAGTGGGTAACTGTGATCGAAGATCGCTCAAAGGGTTTCGTTTAATATTCATTTCAAAACACTTTATCCTTTCTTTAATAAATCCAAATGAATTTCATTTAGCAACAACCAAAAAAGTCATGTTTTTTATAAAGTAAAAATTTACTGGTCTATTTTTTCGTTTTTTTCGAATATCTAAGCCAGCCCGCTATTATATTCTGTCATAATATCTGTCATGTGGACTAAATGCGATATTTAAAATGTTAAAATATACGAATATTTCCATGATCGGATTTTTATCACGATTCAATATGTTTCTCAAACTCATATATTTACTATTCTCTATTACTCATATTGATACTCGCTTTGTATTATTCTCAAACATTTGAAAAATTCGCTAAACTTCCAATAGGACATCAGATTTTCTTTTTAATTCTCTAATGACGTGGTATTAATCTGCTTTGTGTACATACTCATACTCCTTGTATTATTGAGAAATCTTAGAAATTTTCCGTTTTATTACCACTATGACGTCGATCAATTTAATTTCATATTTATCTTTTTTTCAATTGGTGAAACTTTTTATTTCATTTTTCACGGGAAAATCGTTCAATAGAAAATTAATTATTGCAGAAAGAATTTCATTGTCGATTTTTAATTTTTGGCAACTGCTATAACGAAACATGTTTAAATTTAATAGGAAAAAGTTGTTAGAATTTTGGTTTTTTATCTCTATTTATTAAAATAATAGGATTTTTTCAATTTTTAATATTTTGAGCTTCATATCTGGTATTCAGCTATTTGTACGCAAAGTTTCAACTCTGTAAGTTACATAGTTTCTGAGAATGGCTCTGTGACAGACAGACAACGGAGCGGGAGTAATAGGGTTTCGTTCATCTCACGAAACTCTGAAAAGGGGGGCGGTCACCTTTCACATAGATATTTTGGGTAAACACATCGATTTAATACCATCTGCGTATCAGTCAGTTACAGGGGAAGGGGGTATAAATTTAATCAAACGGTCGCAGGGGAAGAATCGCGAAATTAATCTTTTGCTCCATGTGAAAAGAATATGAAACATAAAAGTATCCCAAAAAAGAGAGAAATAATTTTCCATACACTTGCAGAGAAAAATGAAAATAACCATTTGATTGAGTATTGTGGAGGGAAGAGTTGGGCAGCAGTATCGAAAATACATGTATTTGAAATACATTTTCAAAATACTTTTGTATTTTAAACAGATAGAACTAAAGTATTTTGGTAATGTATTTTGAAATGATTTTTCCATGTATTTTGTATTTTCAAAATACTCAAAACATTTCTCGATTTTTCAAACTTCGTACCAGACTTGAAGCTGGTATAAAGTTTAAACCACAACTTATGTTTTAACTGCAAATTACTGATTCACAACAGGAAATACATGCTTGTCTGTTTTGTATAGTCGTTGAATTCGTTTCTAGAAGTTAATATGAACATTTTTTTTTTTTTCAAATTTGGCATGAAAAGGATTTTTATCTTTGGCTGAAACATTTTTGCTAAATGGTTTTGCTAATGATTTTTAATTGTTAATGATGCTATGCGAAAGGAAAATGTGTAATACACAAGTAGGATCGTCCGCAGTTTTCCTAAGTATTGCATTTTTAAACTATGTTAGCAGTGTAATGTAGTTAGTTGTTGCATAGACGCGTGAAAAGATTGATAATACATACCTGAAAACTCATAATGAACGGAAATTAATCATTTGTGATACATCACGCTACGCGATAGGTATAAGTATACTTGAAATATTTCAAAATAATATTTTTTGATGACAGTTAGTGCAAGACCAAAACACTATTTTCAGGTCAAAACCAACTGAGTCTGGACATCACTCTTTTAGGACCGGACCAAGCTTGGAATTTACTTTTTCCTGCAGACTCGAGCCGGGCAGGGGGAGATTTATTTTTTCCGGATCCAGCCAGACCTGGACATTCTTCCTAGAGGTCTAGACCCAAATCGTATAAAGTCATTGGCCTGGCCCGTGCAAATATCAGTAAAATTTGACTTGGTTTAACAATTTTTGCAAAAAAAATGCATAGATTTTTAAATTGTTATTATTCTACAATTAAAAATTTTAATTTATACTTTTTGAAGAATAGTACATACTCGTATAATTCTGGGCAATAAAACATGCGTAAAGAAACCTGTCTATGATGGAATCCTGTCTTAAGTGGAAAAATGTGTTAATTCATACAAAATTAATATAATAATACGTGTGAAAAGAATATAATGCATTTAGAACAGGTGATGTACCAGCTAAGGTGGGAACTTGTCTATAACTGATTTTTTTAGCTCCTACCTGAATCCGTCTTAGATGATTTTTCTGTATCGAATTTTTCAGATTTATAAGTCTCTAAGCCATGGAATATGGTTTAATGACATTAATAATAACTCAAACATTTGCATACAAGTAGAAAATCATAAAAAATAAACATAGTTTACATGGGCACAGGCAGAAATAAATCTAGGGTGGGCAGTATTTTGGAACGGGTGGTGCCTCTACTTCGCAGCTCTGGGTGCTTTCTAAAAAATGAAGAATATAAACATGAAAAATAGCTAAAATTAATTTTTTTAAAAAGTCAATACCTCGTACAAGAGAACTTTTAACCACATCGGCTTAAAAATTTCTTTTGTAGAAATTCACTTGGGCCAATTAAGTTTTTGTAGGGGTAGACTCGACTGAAATTTTAAATTTTTATACTGGGTCAGGTCCCAATTTTTTTTTTTCTATGGGTTCGGGTCTGAAAATTTCGGCCTGTACAGACCTCTTTTTTAAATTACGGACCTGACCATACAGTAAATAAAAATTTATGACATGGCATTGCAATTAACGCATTTTTGCATGGTGCAAGATAATTAAAATTGTAATTAATGTATTTTGAAATTTGAAAATTATTTTGTATTTTAGGCCCTAGAACCAATGTATTTTGTATCTAAAACAGTTTTTCGATGTATTTTGCCCACCTGTGGTGGAGGGGTGCTACGGGTCAGAGAAAGTTCCAGTATTTTCTTATAGGAAAACTTGCCTTTAAAAAAAAAGTTTCATGCAATTAAATTAAACAAATTTTTTTCTGTAAGAAAATACTGGTATGGTTCCTGAAAAATTCCCTGACCTGTAGCAATCCTGATTATTGCTTTTTTCAATTTATGTTTCAAAAAAAAAATTGGAAGTTCTACTTTTTTGGCCTAAGATTACGTTACTTTTATAATTCCCCCCTCCCCCCCCCGGTTACAAAGAAAAGAGATACTACCTTCGGACTTTTTTCATTTTATTTATTGACATTACATTTTGTGATATTTTACTCCACGTTTCAATCCACCACTCGGGAAAATGAATATATTATGCTTTATCGTTGATTGATATGCTGCTGAATAACAGTTTGCCCTTAGGCTTTCTCTTACAAGGCCCTTCCAGGAAACTAACACTCGTGGTCTGCTCACAGCACAACCACTCTCAAAACTCAATTCAAACTGCTCTCACGGCCTGCTCATATCAAGAATGCACTACAAACTGAAGGTCTTCTAATCTCAATTGAAAAGGGCTTTCTCACTCCCAATCTATAGTGCTTCAAATATGTTAATCTAAAATTTTAGCTCATCCCGCCAGTAGTTTTTGAGTTACACTAAACAATCTACACACATTGCAATGTGTTTTGCAGATATTAAAAATATGTAACACTAGTAGTGGAAAACTTTACAGCTACATTATACAGCCCTGCATAAAAAAAATAGCTGTTGTAAAAGATAATCCTAAACCACTTCGTCGAATGACTTCCCGTTTGGTATACCTTGGTAATATTTCCCCCAAAATCTAAATACAGTAGAAAGCCGCTAATCCGCAAAGCTTGGTTCCAAGTGTTGTGCGGATTCGAGGCCATGTCTATTTAATCTTTGTTTACATTTTTTTAAATTCATATTTTGGACAAATTTAGATTGCTAATACTAAAAAATAAATAAATTACACATTTTAATATATAGATAAAGTAATAACTACGTAAAAAATAATTTATTATTTTTAAAATTTCTTAAATATGGCATCAATTGTTGTCTGTTTTAAGACATTTGGTTTATTGTGTTGAATTTTATCTTTAAGTAAGAGTTCAAAAGCAATATAGTATATGTATTTTTTTTTATGTGTTTTTCAATTTTATAATTACGATTTCATGAAAAAATAAATAAATTATAAAATATATTGTCTAAATAAGGATTTTTTATCATTAAAAAAAAAAAAAATCACAAAAGCTTAAATTGTATTTTACAAGTATTGTATGAAGAAATGAATATATAAAATAATATATTAAATGTGCTTTCATTTTAAACTATAAAGAAGAATGATATATAATACTATATATAAAGATAAGAAAAATGTTAAAATTGGTGAAAAAAATATTCAAAATTTTGTCACCATTAAAGCATTTTTCAAGAATTAAATTTCTTTGTTTACATTCATAAATTGATTGCGGATTAGCGGCGCTCTACTGTATATCAAAATTCAGTGTTCGTATTGAAAATTTCAATATGAAGACTGGACATTTTTTAAAAATCTATAAATTCAAAGAAGACACAATTCAGAATGGCTATTTTCAGTTCCTCTGAAAAAGTTTTAGCCGTTAGAAAGTGTTGGGTGTTGTTTTTTTATTTGATCGACTGTATGACAGTTTCAGGAGTGTATCAATAGAGAGACTTTTTGTTGAGTATTATTAGCTTTAACAAAAGTAAAAGTGTTTACTGTTATTGTTTTGAAATTATGAAATAGATGTGTCCTCCTCCCCCTCCCCCCCCCCCAGAAAAATTCCCAGTTAATCCCATGATAGCCATATCAAAGAACATATTAAATGATCTTAAAATCACTGTATTATAACACTAATAAATCTCTATTATGAGCCAATAATGTAATTAAATTAGATATTTCCTATCAGGAGCAGGAATTGCATCATTATATTTTGTAACATAAACTGGGTTTTTCATGCTATGCTTGATTATTTAGGAAACTAGTTATAAACAATAAATGATTATCATGTTCCAGAATTACATTTAGATCATAAAATTTAATCAATTTTCCCCAAAATGACAGTTATTACATTCTGATCAATGTCAATAATTGTTTAGAATATAAATTCAAATTATTCTCAATAAGAAATTGATGTTTACATTTTAGATTGTAAATCCTGATTAACTTTTATCTGTTTGACAGTTATTACTGTGATTAGTCTGTTGGCAAAGATTGAGGGGGACAAAAGTTACTTAAGAAAATAACTTACAATGGATTGTTTACTTTTACTGAAAGAAAAAAGAAATAATGAACAGCAATTTTTTTCTGGTGATTTTGTTTTTGATTGGAAAACAGGATCTTGTTTTTCGAGGAAAATAAAATCTGTCTGCAACCTTGATTTACCCTTCTGAATTATGGAAATTTTATTAAGATAAAAATTTGGCAAATCATGTGAAGATTGTAAATGAGAAGTGGAAATTTACTAAATTATTTAAAAATAGTTTTTTTTTTTTGTGTGTGCGCGCGAAATTCACCTTAATATAAATAATTAAAATTCTCAAAAAGAAGTACAAGTTAGAAATGTATGAGTGCCTATTTGCTTATCCCAGAAGATGACTGCGTGTGTCGGTTGAAAACGTTTGGAGTTTTGTGATTTTAAAGTTTTTAAGATCTGGCAGGGCCGAAACTAAGGGGAGCAGAGGGGCATGTGCCCCGGGCGCCAAATGAAGATTTCGTTTGTCGTTTAATACAAATATGTATATATGTGTGAAATTTGGATAAAAATGTCTCGTAGCCAGAAAAATAAATTGAACCAAATGCATTAAAATGGACAAATATATAAAAAGATTCGCCTAAAATACTAGATAGCAAATGAATAAGATGAAAGAACTGTTCTTTTAGGTTATTTTTATCCTATTCCAAATACACCATGTCTATGTCTCCTATCTATCGTGGAAATTCCTTCCCGTGTAGTAAGTAAGAATCACTAACACTTTTCAAGGTCAGTCTCATGTCTCTGTGCCACTGTGCAGTGCCCAACAAGGATAATTGCCAAGCGATTCCCTGCGAAAAAATTCCAAGAAGGGTGTTCTATTTATTTTTTCTTGTCTTGTTACGGGGCACGGTCGGGCGACTACCGAGACAATAAAAAAAAAAGAAATGCATAAAGTAAAGTACTTAATAAAATCATTTTCTAAAAGGAGTATATCATTTGTTAGAGGTACAGTTATCTTCCAAAATTATTTTCTCCTCTTTTTGCATTTCTATGCATTTTTCCACACCAGGTGACAGCTGGAAAATTCTCCCCAATTACTTTTGCTGCAATTATTTTTTTGCATCCAGATCCAACCTTGGAGCTTAGAGGGGGTGAGATCAGATGGAAACTCAGGATACTAAAAAAAAAGTGTGGAAAATATACGCAAAATAAAATACTTAGTAAAACCTGTTTTTTATTCTTTTTTTTTAATACATCATTTGTAGGGGTGCACAAAACAATCCTGCCCAGGATGCTATGGCTAGTAAACCGCCCCTACCTTTATCTTCCCAAATTATTATTATTTTTATCATTTTGCCATTTCTAGAAGGTGACAATTGAAAAATGCTGCCCCTGTATTTTACTACTAATTACTATTTTACATTCAGATCCAGCCTGAAAGGGCGTGAGGTCAGGCAACTGCCAACGACACTAAAAACTAAAAGGTGAAATAAATGCAAAATAAATAATAAAACCTTCTTTTGTTAAGAATATGCCATTTGTAGAAATGCAGAAAAGAAGCTCGCACAGGGCACCATGGCTAGTAAAGCCGCCCCTACCTTTATCTCCCAAAATTATCTTTTCTCATCTTTTTGTCATTTCTATGTGTTTTGCTGCCCTAGGCAACAACTAAAAAATGCCGCCCCATTCCTTTTGCTACAATTATTTTTTTGCAACTAGATCCTGGCTAAGAAGGGAAGAGGTCGAACGACTGCTCGAGATACTAAAAACAAAAGAGTTAAAATATGGCAAATATTAGGCTTGCATTCATGAAAAATCTTAATATATTCCACAAAAGCAATCTGATGTTGAATATTTCTATTTCTCGTCATTGTCTCACTAACAATTGAGGCATTTAAAGTAGCAGTAATATAAGCCAGTATTATGAGCGTTAGGTTCAGGAAAGTATCTAAACATATCCATCTATGAATAGGAAGAAATGTTATAGATAATATTTTACGGTACCAGATGACTGGTTATAAATAATATTTTACGGTGGAATTCATTGTTATACTTGAAGAAACTCGCAAGCTAATGTTAAACCTATGGGAGCGATCTTTTCAAAATTTCTCGCTTGCATATTAATATTTTTAAATATTTTTTTTCTTAGGATAGTTGAGGTTGATCTCTAACTTGGTTAGTATTTACTCTTTAATATCTATAATATATATAAAGTTACTTTCATTTTCGGAACATCAACCTCAGCTATCCTAAGAAAAAAAATATTACATTAATGATCTTAAGAGCCTACACTAGTCTCGCGAAAACACTTGCACACTAATGTTAAACCTATGGAAGCGTTCTTTTCGGAATTCTCGCTTGCATTTAAATATTTTTAATATATTTTTTCATATCATACCTGATATCAATATCAATGATAGTAGATCAATATAAGTATCAATACTCTCAATAAATGTATCAATAGTAGAAATCAATTTCGTGCATGAAGTTTGAACAAGCTTTCTCTTTGCTTTTAACTTTTCGATTTTTTCCATCATGGAATAATAATAATAATAAAAAAGTTTTTACAGTACCTTATATCCAAGCTTAGTGCACGAAGAAAAAAAAAAACTTGCAATAAATATTTTTTCCTATATAGTTACATCGACAATGAATTTCGAACAGAACATATTCTTGAAATCCCGGGTTTCGGCACCAATAAAAAATAATAAGTTGTCAGCAACGCATGAAATCGAAAAAACAAACAAAAATAAATTTGTGGCGCTATGTTGATCATAATTTCGTAATAAGAGTCCTTGCCTTTCCTTCTTTTTATTTAACAACAAACTTAAACACAACAGTAAATTAATAATGATAATTAGACTGAAAAATTATAAATTCCATGAGATCAACGGAGATATTGCTCCATATTCAAGATACAAAATTATTCCACCTGACAAAACAACAGTTTTCTAATCAGTTTGGGGTTAGTATTACGTAACGCCGTGAGCTGAACTCCGCCCACAGACATGTGATCAAATAAATTCTCAACAGACATAAGTTGTTGTTAATTAGGTTTTGGTCTGAATCTCCCAACAGGTGGCGCTGCTATGCTGCATTTTGCAGGATTAACACGATTTTAGCAATAGTCATACCTCAAGAACTAATGCATGGAATTTAATAAAGCTTTAGATTCAGTTAGACCTTCAATAAAGTGTATTCGGAATTCGTGCAGCGATTTTTGCATTTTTCGCGATCTTTTAATGTTATTTTCAGACTTTTCGTTTTTGTGCAATTTTTTTATGGGACCAGGCAACGCAGGGAGGGATCAGTTATTAAAAAGTTTATAAAGACATGGTTTGATAGAAGCATCGAATTTTAGAGGGGGGGGGGGGGGGATTTCTCCTTTTAGTCCAAATTAAAAAATTTTATAACTCAAGTTCTTAATTAATTAATTAATTTTTTTTTTTAATTTGGGGATGCTATTATTTCTTTATTAAATCATAATATGTACACCCTCAAACATCGGAACAGCCTGAGACCAAGGGCTTTGCAGATTTCTAAATTGTGCGAGTTCTGATCATTAGTGAAGAAAAAGGCAGAAAATCATTATTGAAAAATTTATTCCTATGGAGTATAAAAAAATTTGCAAATTTCGTGATCTACTGAAGAGTTACGTGGCATTTCACTTTTTTCTTTTTTTCTGCAATCATTTAACGGCATTCGCGATATTTTTCGCAGCCGTTTAACGAGTTTCGTGTTTTTTTTTCTTCCCGCGATCATCGATGAATTTTTCACGATTTTTTTCAGCAATCGTTTAACGAATTTCGTTAATCCCCCCCCCCCACCCTCCCCTCCCCCGTAAATGTTTACCTAAACATTTACGTGGGAAGAGAAAATTGATTCTTTTTAACACTTTCCAACATATTTGAAAAGCGTTTATGAATTTTATTTGTCTGTCTGTCCGAGCTCTAACTCTCGTAAATATACTCTGATTGCCATGAAATTTTTATATGTTATTGAGCTTTACTATTAGCATTTTCGGTATTGAAAATAAAGTGTGCAGCATTTATAGTTCGTTTACCGGGACGTACAAAGGAATTTCGCTACATTACGCTCTATGTTAAAGGACTGACAATGGCTCCAGTGCATTTTCCCTTGTGGTATTCATTTTTAAACCGATCTGACTTTGTGGGTATTAGGTGATGTTATAAATTCCATAGATCGCATACACACAAAAGACTTCGCACACATGGACAGTAATTGCTAAAAATGGATTTTTACTGAGTTTTTTTTTTTTTTTTAAGGTGCTTATTTAAATTTCTCATTTCATTCTAGAAAAAAAAGGAATTTTCATAACAATATCCTGTTAGTGGTGGAAAGTGTTTCGTATTCTATGCGTGACTTTTTGGTCTCGGGGTCGTACTGGCTCACCGAGCAACGAGGCAAATGCCCGGTGCGCTCCTAGTCTTTTTTTTTTTTTTTTTTTTTTTTTTTTTTTAAGAAGCATATTTAAAGTTATGTATTCTGAACGGCATAAAATTTCAAAGATTTCATTTGATAGTTAAAAATTTGATTTTTTATCTTTAAAGTATATTATAAGCAAATTTTGTGTGATCAAATACAATCAGATAACTCAATTTCGAGATAATATAAGTAATCAACAATCAGATATGGCACTGGTATGGTATGCATGATGCCCTGGACATTAGCCATATTAGCATAAACCAACCATAAGAACCGCACAATACAAACTAGGCTAAAAGTACAACTTTAATCAAGTACAAATACGGCAACAGAAAAATGAAAATTCGCTTACTAAACAAGCATGAAAAACAGCGAGAAAGAGCAAATATTCAAATGAAACTAGTCGGATATGCCAATCCCAAAACTTTCTTCTATCTCATAGATGTTAATACTTAAAAATTCGCTATCTCATCGCCAATAAAATCAATATTTTTCATCATTCTGTTGTACGTCAGCTGCTTGCGAGTCGTCGGATTACCTGGATGCGAAGCACCCTTCGTTACATGAACAGCTGTGATCTATAGTACAACTACGAACGGGCCCAGTAGCGCTCATCAGGGGGTTCACAATCACTCTACTACCAGTATTTTAATAAGCTAATTTTTCCCTTGTTTAATCGTAGATCATTCCAGGTTTAGATAAGGTCAAATTTGATATAAGAATATTCCGGTAGTAAAGTGATTGTGAACGTCACTGTTCGGGCCTGTACCGACAGGAAAAGATAGCCTCCCTGTTCCTTGGCTTTAAGATTTTAGCTAAATTTTACTGGGAGACAAGAAGCTAAAATGCATGGAACCCGATTACAGAAGATCCATTCCCAGTTCTCGTCAATATTGAATTGGAATGAGAATTTCGCCAAATCAGTCATCTTTAGCCAAGTTGGCTTTATTTCTGGCAATCTATTTTTAGCGCCAAATTTGGTGATATTTCGACAACTGTTGCCAAGCTTGGCGAGAATTTGACGCTGGCAAATAGGAATATATAGTGTTATGCATATAAAAGTGGGCTGTTTAATAGCCTCTGCTTGTTAACTAGGAGAAGACCCTTTAAATGCCTCAGAGGAGGACTTAAAGGAATCGACTGGGAGCAGAGACTTAATGTCCAATCCGCACCTTCCATCGGTGCAGCCTGTTAGTACCCTTGCCTAGTGCATGGGGAACGAACGCGGATGGGCTTCCTCCAACCCGCTTGGCCAGCGTGGAGGAATTTGGCCACCTCCCCCCTTATTTTAACATGAATTCACAAAACAAATCACGGCCCTCAATTCCCGGCAGTCTGCATGTTCCTGATTACGGCAGCGATCAGAAAGACATGAAGACAGAGGGTGCTAAGAATCACCGGGCTCGGCTTGGCTGCCATAAGTTGATGACCTTGGCTACGTATAATGGACGATCCTTATCTTCTGAAAGTCGTTTACAGGAACTTGAAGAAGAATTAGAAAGAATCAACTGGGACATCCTAGGATTATGCGAAGTAAGAAGAAAAGGTGAAGAGAAGATTGATCTTGCCAGTGGACATGTATTGTACTACAGAGGTACAGAAGATGGAAAAACAAGTGGTGTAGGATTTCTGATTCATAAAAGGTGGAAGAATCACATCGTAGAATATGATAGTGCATCAGATAGAGTTGCAAGGTTAGTTATACAAGTGTCAAAAAGATACAAGCTGCAAATTACCCAAGTTTATGCACCAACAATTAGCTATAGTGATGAAGAAATTGAGGATTTCTATGAAGAAGTAGCTTCAATGCATCAAAAAGGAAAATGCTTCAAACAGTAAGGGAAGTTATAGGAAAACATAAAGAATATAATTTACCTCTCTGCCTTGCCTTTATTGATTATGAAAAAGCATTTGATTCGGTCTACACATCTGCAGTAATTACTTCCCTGGAGGACATTGGTATAGACAAACCTTATATCAATATGATAAAGAAGATCTACAAGAAAGCAACAGCCACCATCCGTTTGGACAAAGGAAAAGCGAAGATCAAGCTTGGAAGAGGAGTAAGACAAGGAGACACCATTTCGCCTAAGCTTTTTACTGCTGTCTTAGAAAGTATCTTCAAGAAGCTGGATTGGGAAAACAAAGGGATTAGAATAAATGGGGAATATTTAAGCCATCTCCGGTTTGCTGATGACATTTTAATTTTCAGTAATAGCCCTGAAGAATTGCAAAATATGCTAAAAGATTTGGCAGAAGCTAGCATTAAGGTGGGATTAAAAATAAATTTGGAAAAGACTAAGGTGATGTTCAATTCATTTGCATCAAAAAAGAAAATCGTCTACAACAACACTGAGATTAAAGATGTTGAAAGTTATGTGTACCTTGGACAAGAAATATCATCAGACAACAGTATCATGAATGAAATCAATAGAAGAATAAGAAATGGATGGAGTGCTTTTGGGAAGAACAATATTATTCTGAAGAGTAACATGCCTCTTTGTTTGAAAAGAAAGGCGTTTAACCAATGTGTTTTGCCTGCACTAACTTATGGAGCAGAAACTTGGACACTAACAAAACGGATGGTACAAAGATTACAAACAACACAGCGAAGTATGGAAAGATGTATGCTAGGCATAACCAGAAGAGACCGAAAGAGAATAACGTGGATAAGAAGTCAGACGAAAGTTTTTGACATCATCGAGAGAATTAAACGGCTAAAATGGAAATGGGCTGGGCACATTGCAAGAAGACAAGACAATAGATGGAGCACAAACACCCTACAGTGGTATCCCAGAGATGTAAAACGACCAAGAAGACGACCTCAAGTAAGATGGAGTGACGAAATCAGAAAAGTGGCCGGTGTTAATTGGATGACTAAAGCACTAGACAGGCAACAATGGAAAAATCTGGGGGAGACCTACATCCAGCAGTGGATTGAAAACGGTTGATGATGATGATGATATAAAAGTTGGAACGATGGCACAACAATGAAAGAAAATTAGCCAGAAACAATGTTCACTAAAACTCATGAATTAAACCCATTTATGAAAGAATCCTGCTGTCTTGTTTCAAAATGTCTGCCACCCTTAAATTTCAAACTGCTATATCTCAACCATTTCTTAAGATTATGCAAAACAAAAATTGCTCCGAAATCCTTGAATCAAGGCCGAACATTAAGTGGAAAAAACTTACAGGATTTCTAATTTTCTTATCCATTTGAAATCTTTAAGTGGCTATCACAGCGACCCCTTCCGGCGGAATATTCCGAAATTCAACTGGGCCAACATGCTGGCCAAAGTCAAAAACCTATAAATTAAATTGGCTTGAATTCTATGCATATCTTCATACACTTTTCGATGATACAATGAGGACAGACAGACATTTTGTAAAAACGTGTAAATTTCTCGAAAATTTTCGATTACAATACTTTCTTCTATTATAGATAGAAGAAAGTAAAAACCAAGCCTTCAAAAATTATCAAAACAGCCGCTTCACAGGTCTACTCCCCCACCCCCACGTGAACACGCGGAAAGAACACTCAACCTTCACCGACACAAAAACCTTTCTTCTAAAGAAAAAAAAAACAGAAAATTATGCGTCAAGCATAGATTATGAAACACTTTCCATTACTTTCAGAATACTTTAACAAAACTTTATTGTTTCATAAGGTGAAAGATTATATTTAAGTAAACAATTTGGAAAACAATAATACGTTTAAAAACCCAATTTCAGGAATTACTTTTAATAGACGGAAAAATATCCGAATTATTTTGTGCAGCCCTGTATATGATCTATAGATTTGTATATATACTACACAGTATGCTAAAATATAGTTCAATTAGGAAAGGCATAGTACAGTGGAAAATTCCCCTTCAGCAATCTCCGTCAATTAACGGAAATGTACTCGAGATCTTTTGTACTGTCCGGTATATGATCTATAGAATTTATACACACCAAGTAATAGGCAAAAAATTAAGTTAAATTTAAAAACGCGTACTTAAAATGCCATTCTAGCAATTTTTTATGTAATATACAGTACTGTAATCGAATTCGTTTGTGTGTCCTTGTAAATGCTATGCATACAATAAGCATCTCGTAAAGCACTTAGGTGATGTATAATAATTTGAATATGTTTGAAATAGTGTAACATCATTAAAATACACCGCAAACGATTTTTCATCATAGACCGTAATGTAACGGAATTCTTTTAAGTGACCCTGTAAACGAACTATAAGTGCTACAAACTTCACTTTCATTACCAAACATGCGATAATAAACCTCAATAAAATATATAAATAGCACGGAAATCCGAGGCTGCTTTCGCGAGTTAGAACACGGACAGACAATCCGAATTCCTAAACAATTTTCAACTATGTTGGTAAGTGTTAAAATCTCACTGTATGCAGTTCAATGAAGAAACATGATGTAAATAACAAATGGATAAGTGTGATCGAAGATCGCAGAAAGGGTTTCGTTTAATATTCCTTTCAAACCCCTTTATCCTTTCTTTAATAAATCCAAGTAAATTTCATTTTCCAAAAAAAAAGTCATGTTTTTTATAAAGTAAAAATTTACTAGTCTATTTTCTCGTTTTTTTATTATATCTAAACCTGTCCGATAGCGGACGAAGCCCGCTATTATAATCTGTCATAATAATATCTGTCATGTGGACTAAATGCGATATTTAAAAAAATCAATTTTAAAATTAAACATGTTGTATAGAGATCTTCAAAATGTTAAAATATGCCAATATTTCCATAATCGGGTTTTTATCACGATTCAATACGTTCCTCAAACTCATATATTTACTACTAGCTGACCCGCCCGGCGTTGCCCGAGCCTGTGTAATAAACTCAAATCTTTTAAAAAACGAAACCCTGGCCAAGGTCTCCGATGGCTGCGACACCGTATATCGGACACGCTCGCACGCTCCGGAAAATCTTTTATTTCCCCCTTCCACCGCCAGGGGAGCAACCTCTGAGACATGTTAACGTTGCCTACGGTACTGTATAGTAGGCGTGCGACAAAATCGAGCTGGTTTCGAGAAGATAGGAACATTATATGCCGAGTTATTGAAATAAGGCACAGTTAGAGAAAATAATCATGAATGAGGTGCCGGGTGTAGGGGATGTTCAAGTGTCCTGCAGAAAATGACTAAGTAAGAGGACTACGATGCATCTTTAAAAATTCGTTCGTATGCTTAAGCTAGGAACTTAATTACAAATTTGCCTTAAACTATTATTCGGAAATAGTGGTAACCGCTACTCATAAATTTACTTTTAATGTTATAGCAGGTGACTATTAAGTTAATTATAATGTTTGGAATCAGTTGCGTTGAAATTGAAAAGATAGTTGCGGAGATACGGAAACGGGGCATAGTTAGAGAAAGAACTTTGAAGAAGGGGCCAGGAGGGAGGGGATGTTCAAGCTCCCTTCAGCAAATGACTAATTAGGAGGACCACTATGCATCTTTAAAAATTCGTTCGTTTGGTTAAGCTAGAAACTTAATTACAAATTTGGCTTAAACTATTATTCAGAAATAGTGGTAACCGCTACTACTCATAAATTTAGTTTAATGTTTGGAATCACCTGCGTTCAAATCGGAAAGATAGTTGCTGAGATATGGAAACGGGGCATAGTTAGGTAAAAAACCCTGAAGGAGGGGTCGGGAGAGAGGGGATGTTCAAGTGCCGTTCAGCAAATGACTAATTAGGACAACCACTATGCATCTTTAAAAATTCGTTCGTTTGGTTAAGCTAGGAACTTAATTAGAAATTTGGCTTCAACTATTATTCAAAAATAGTGGTAACCGCTACTCATAAATTTAGTTTAATGTTTTAAAGGGTGACTATTAAGTTAATTATAATGTTTGGAATCACTTGCGTTGAAATCGGAAAGATAGTTGCTGAGATATAGAAACGGAGAATAGTTAGAGAAAACTTTGAAGGAGGGCCCCGGAGGCATATAAACTACCTTTACATTCATAGAGCCCACGGAGAAATTTCCTCCTTCCTGATTGGTGGGTTTCTATTTCGTCTTTGTGGTGTCTAAAACTACGTTCAGATCGGATAGTTAAGATATCTTAGACCACTGAACTCACTGAGTGAGTTCCAGAAACTCACTTAGTGAGTTCGAACTTTCCATTGCTAGATACAGTCAGTACCGCTCACTCTGATTGACTCTGGAGGCCGATTGGCTGTTGAGTTTGCTTTTAACATATGGGCATGCGCACTGGACACGGTGATGTTGAGTGAGTTATCTTAAATGCGTTTGGCGGTGTGGACAGGTATTCAATTCCGGGGAGGTACCACCTCAAAAAAGGCCGTCTAAGTTATCTTAAATGTCCGATGTGAACAGGGTAATGTGCTATTATATAACTATTATTTTCTTGATTTTTATTTTTGTATATAAGTAAATCCTAATTTACATGCAAACTTTTAATCTAACTCAGTTTTTATCCAATGTCTAATTAAAATAGATTTCCGTAAAATGTAATTGTGTTATTAAACAATAATTAAACGGAACACCAGCTGAAAAAATGTGTAGTGGCACCATCTGATGTTCTAATATTAAACTGCAGCTTGCTCTTTTTTTTGTGAACATTCGTCTTTTGAGACTTTTTTTTTATTTTTATGATTAAATCTGTTTTTAGAAATCAGTTTCAAAAATGTTTTGCGTAAGAAATTTATACATTCATACATATAAAATATTTAAATTTCTAGTTTTTTAGAGTTCTTGGTAAAAAAATTATTTTCATCCCAATTTCCTTTTTGATGATTTTAACAAAATATGATTAATCCGGCTATTATTAATAACAACCGGTTATTATTAATAATGACCGGATTAATCCTATTGAGCGTAACATACATATATTTTTTTTTCTTTGCCTTTTTTCTTTTCCTTTTTTTTTCTCTTTTCTTTATTATTATTATTATTATTATTATTATTTATATTTACAACTAATTATAGAGAGAAAGAAATATATTTTTAATTAATAACAAAATAATAAATGAAGCAAATTATTCAATAACATAAAATATTAAAAGGTAAAATTAATTTAAACAAATGAACTCAGAATAAAATAAAAATGTGACAGATTTTCTTGTAAATATATGTACATAATAGCAAAATCTAATGTCTTTTTACGTTTGGCTGGTTTAATTTTATGTTTCTTGACAAGGAATGTTTCCTTTTTTTGCTTAGGCTAGCACCAGTGGGTCGACCTACAGGCAAGCGTTTACTGCCTTTTGTCAAATGTGCAGAGCGTCTTGCTATGGATGTAGGTTGCACTCGAATAGCAACACCATTCCTCCGCCTAATTCCTATAGTACTTCCAGCAGTATGCAAAAATCTCTTCCAACTGCCAGAAGATTTGGTACTTTTTAGCGTTTTCAAAAATTTATTGAGTTCAGTTGAAGATTTGTGTTTTAAAAAAGAAAAAAAAAAAATGCTACGTAAATATTTAGTTGCAAAGAGTTTAAAACGATCAATCGTTAATAAATTCATTAATTAAAAATTAAATACCTATTATTAGATATATTTTTTATAATTAACTCATTATTAAATTAATGAACTAAATTAAAATTTCGATCTGTGCATAATCACAACAAAATATGTCTATACAAATTTCACATTCCAAAAATTTTTTTTTTTAATTTTACACACAATTTTTATTATTATTATCAGTTTTCTCTGTACAAAAACGAAAAGGAATTTCAAATTAAACATTTTTTTAATAAAAAAAAAAATATATATAAATTATGTTCTCATAATATACATAGATGGCGCCACAATTCCATTAAGAATCGTTTCCATAAATTAAGATCCTAATAAGAACAATTTTCAATAAAAATATATACTACTCGTTTTGCTTTAAATTAATAATGTACTTATGTGCAAGCTAATCTTTGTCCAGATGGCTTTGATGATCTTGAATTCCATTTTCTATTATGCTTTCACCCACTTTTGTTGCAATCAGCTAAATTTTTAACATTGCTGCGAACGGTAATTAAGTTTGAAGAAAATGATTCAATTTCATTAAAAATGAAGTCGGAAGTTTAACTTCCGGAAAGGCAGCAATTTCAAGAAAAGGGGGAAAAAAAACTTGCTGAGCAGTTTTTTCAACATCAGTGTCTTGCGTTTTCAATAATGACGCTAAAAGAAATCACATAAAAGGAATCAACCAATCAAGAGGGAGGAAATTTCTCCGTGGGCTCTATGAATGTAAAGGTAGTTTATATGCGCCCCGGAGGGGGTGGGGGGTGAATGTTCAAGTGACCTTCAGCAAATAACTAATTAGGAGGATCACTATACATCTTTAAAGATTGATTCATTTGGTTAAGCTAGGAACTTAATTTGAAATTTGGCTTCGGCTATTATTCGGAAATACTGGTAATTGCTTTTTAGAAATACACCTGGAAGCAATGAATGCTGATTTTTACGATAATTTAGTAAAAATGAAACTAAATGGAGAAGTTTGGAACATTATTACTGAGAAACTGAGATTTAAAATAGCGGTATTCTGTATATAAAACAACAATTAAACACTACGGGTGAAGCTAAAAATGTTAAAATTGTTAAATGTAATTAGACCCCTACCCCTCGCCATTCCCGCAAATATATAACAAGTAATCCGTTAAATAAAGTTTTCTGTATTAATAGTCTCTATCATAATAATATATGTCCTGTTTTAAAAAAACCTTAAACCCAGATAATTATAATGAAAAAAACGTGCCTGGAAATGTCTTAAACAGGTGGCGTTTGTGTAATTTGGCGTGAGTAGATGGCGCTACATTAGTTTGGCTATAAGCAGGTAACTGCAATCCATGTTGGCACTACTTCGTTATAAGTTCTTATCTATGCATCGTTACTCTGATTTATTTAATGTGTTCTGAGAAGATATTCTACACAACCAACCGAAGAAAAAAAGCGTATTTTTAATTAGAGTTCTTTGTGCATTTTAATTAATATTTCAGAAAGTAATTAAATTTCTGACGTAATAGGGTGCACCAGGAGAGGGTTTGGACTTCTAAATCTAAATTTCCAGCCTTCTAGGTGGGCTAGATTTTCCTAACCATCGCCAACAGACACAACACAGAGCGAAACTTTTTTATTAGTATAGATTCTCTATTACTCATATTGATACTCTCTTTGTATTATTCTCAAACATTTGAAAAATCCGTCAAACTTCCAATATGACGTCAGATTAATTTTATTTTTAGTTCTCTAATTGCATCATATAACCTGCTTTCTGTACTTACATATACTCATACTCCTTGTATTATTGAGAAATGTTTGAAAATTTCAGTTATATTACCAATATGACGTCATATTAATCTTTTTTTCCAATTGGTGAAACTTTTTATTTCATTTTTCACGTGGAAATCTTTCAATAGAAAATTAATTATTGTAGAAAGAATTTTATTGTGGATTTGTAATTGTTGGCAACTGCTATAACAAAAAATGTTTAAATTTAATAGGAAAAGGCTGTTAGGTTTTAAGTTTTTTATCTCTCTATATTAAAATAATGCGATTTTTTAAAATTTTATAATTTTCAGCTTCATAGTTGCTATTCAGCTATAAGTACACAAAATTTCAACTCTGTAAGTTATATAGTTTCTGAGAACCGGCTCTGTTATGTATTATCACAGACTCTAACTGTAACGTTAACCATAACATTTTTATGTTTCCAGAATGGCAACAGGCCAGCGGGAGTCGGATGTAAACATTCACGCCGTGTCGCTACGAGATAGCCATGCACAAGCTTTTATATTTAATAAACCATGTTAAGTTATATCATGACTAATTATATATATATTCCTACAAATACACAACAAATTGGCGATGACGATGGATTTAAAGGGTTCAGCAAGCTACCTGCAAAATATTGATACTCACGCGTTAGGCTTAACAGTGACAACGGGGATTGGTTACAGAACTGAGTGAAATCTACATTCTGCAAACTTCTTATTTTTTTTTCCCAACATCGTTGTGAAACTTTGATGTGGGCTTATGATGCTTCATAAGCCCACATCAATTCATATGATGCAGGTTATATGATGCTTCGTTGTGACTTTCGGCAGCTTAGAGCCTTTTGTTCGTATCGGAACATCAACGTGGGACTCTTATCACGAAAGATTGGAATGCTTTTTAGAAGCGAACGATGTCAGCGACCCGACGAAGAAACGGGCCATATTTCTGAGTGTGTGCGGCGCGAAGATGTACGCGACAATCCGTTCTCTCGTATCCCCAGCAAGCCCTTCTTCTAAAACATACGACGAACTAATACAACTTGTCAAAACTCATTTCTCGACAAAACCTTCAGAAATCTTCCAGCGATTTCTATTTTATAGAAGGAACCAACAATCGAGGAAAAGTATAAATGCATTCATCGTGGAGTTACGGAAACTATCCGAACACTGCAATTTTGGCTCATCGTTAGAGGTCATGCTCAGAGATAGGTTGGTGTGCGGGCTGCTAGACGAAGCTCTCCAACGACGCATCGCTGACTTTTAATCAAGCACAAGATAAGGCCTTGGCAGCAGAGACTGCTAATTTTCATGTAAAGGAGATTAGGAGCTCCGGATCTGTCTCAGTGATGCCTCTCGACAAGAGACAAAATCGAAATCAAAAGCAATCTAAAACTCAATCACAGAGAGAAAATTGTGCTGGTTGTGGAGGCAACCATTCAAGATCACAGTGCAAATTTAAAGATGCTGAATGCCATTCCTGCAAAAAGAAAGGCCATATACAAAGGGTCTTCAGGAACAAATCAAATTTTACTAGGAAAACAATACATGAACAGAATTTAGAAAATAGCGATACTGATTCCTCTGAAACAGAGAGTTTAAGCACCTTCCATTTGAAATATGTGTGTCTCAATAATGTGGAAACACCAAACATGAGAACAACTGTCCTGATCAATGGTACACCATGTGTTATGGAAGTAGATTCGGGAGCAAAATATCCATCATTGACAAAAGTACTTTTGACCAGTTATATCCTCACGAGGTTCCACTGTTGGAAAAGTCTCCTTTTATTGTTAAAGACTATGATAAACAACCAGTAGAAATTTTGGATCGGTGCCAAGTTAATGTTAAATATGCTTGATTTTACCGGGAGCTTCCACTTCTGATTGCTAAGAAGAAACGTCAAGGACTTTTAAGTCTGAATTGGTTTGAACCATTAGGAATAAAGGTAACAGGCATCCATAGCATACAACAGTCTATCATTGATGATGTCTTAAGTGAATTCCCTGATGTTTTCAAGGAAGAATTGGGAAGCTTTACAGGTACCCCTATCAAGTTGCATTTAGATCCCACAGTCCGTCCAATCCAGCTGAAAGCTAGAAATGTTCCATTTGCTCTAAGACCCAAGATCGAGAAGGAATTGCAACGATTACAAGACCAGGGAGTTCTTGAACCAGTTAGTTACTCTGATTGGGCAACTCCTGTAGTTCCTGTCCTGAAATCTAATGGGGAAATTAGGCTCTGTGATGACTATAAATGTACAGTCAAGAAGGCTTTAGGCATTCATCCATATCCAGTGCCAGCAGTAAACCAAATACTCGCAGAATTAACAGGAGGCCAACATTTCATAAAGCTTGACCTGTCCCAAGCATACCTGCAATTAGTCGTGGATGAATCTTCTGCCATGGTACAAACAATTGTGACACATCGTGGAGCATTCAAGTGCAATCGACTCCAATTCGGAATTTCCACAGCTCCTGGAATATTCCAACGGTTCATTGAGTCATTGGTCATAAACATACCAGGAGTGTAGCCATACTATGACGATGTCTTAATCAAAGGTTCAACACTAGACGAACTAGCCAAGCGACTTCGAGAAGTTCTTGACCGATTCTCCAAGGCTGGGTTACGCTCGAGGCTAACGAAAAAGACAGGCTGCCGCGGTGCATTCCACTTATCTTTTTTTACAGACCGCTAGAGTGACGTGATGCTCTTTTCCTACATCTGCATTGGTGCATTCGAGCATCACGTGACTCCCGCGGTCTGTAAAAAAAGATACGCGTAAAGCACCGCGGTAGCCTTTCTTTTTCGTTAGCCTCGGTTATGCTTAAACAGAGAGAAATGTATCCTTTGGAAACTCCAGCATTGAATTCTTAGTTTATGAAATCAATGAGAAAGGTATTAAACCCACAAAGAAGAAAATGACAGCTATCCAAGAAGCCCCTATGCCAACAAAGAGAGAAGAACTCCAAGCATTTTCGGGCCTACTGAACTTTTATCATGTGTTTCTACAAGATAAAGCAACAGTGGCAGAACCTCTTCATCGCTTGCTTGACAAGGGAGCAGTGTGGAAATGGAAGAAAAGCCACGAAGAAGCTTTTAATAAGGTTAAAAAACTCTTGTCAGGTGATTCCGTCCTTGTACATTTCGATGAAAAGAAACCAATCATCCTCACATGTGATGCTTCCCAGTATGGTGTTGGAGCTGTCCTGAGCCACGAATTGTCAGAGAGTGTAGAAGCTCTAGTGGCATACTATTCAAGAACAATGAACCCAACTGAGCGCCGGTATGCCCAGATTGACAAAGAAGCCTTGGCCATTATACAGGGTGTTAGGAAGTTTCACAACTACCTCTATGGACAAAAATTCGAAATAAGAACTGATCACAAACCTTTACTAGGCCTTTTGGCCAGTGACAAACCCACACCAACTATGCTGTCTCCTAGAATGCAACGATGGTCCTTAACTCTAAGCTCATATGACTACCATCTTGTATACCGACCTGGCAAATTAATTTCCAATGCAGATGGACTTAGTCGTCTACCTCACCCGCAGATGACCCATCATGAAACATCTCCCAATGAAGTGTTACTCCTGGAGGCTTTGAACAAGGCCCCTATCTCAGCCAAAGATATTGCACGAATGACACTCCAAGATCCAATCTTAGCTCGGGTGCTCAACTGGGTTTTGAAGGGGTGGCCGGCTGAAAAGCCAGATGAAGAATTCGCCCCTTATTTCCAACGACTATTGGAAATCTCAGCCCACAGAGGATGCCTCCTTTGGGGATGCAGAGTCATAATACCAAGTAAGGCACAAGAACGCCTACTGGCTACTCTCCACAATTCACATCAAGGCATTGTGCGAACAAAAGCTCTTGCAAGAAGTTACATGTGGTGGCCGAGGATGGACAGCCAAATCGAAGACACTGTAAATAGGTGCAATATTTGCCAACAGACACGACATGCTCCTCCTAAGACAGTGGGAACATGGGAGTGCATTAAAAAAACCTTGGTCAAGACTCCACATCGATCATGCTGGTCCTTTTCAAGGATCCCTTTTCCTCATTGTTGTTGATGCATACTCAAAATGGTTAGAAGTTATTAAAGTCTTGTCAACAGACTCAGCGTATGCTATTGAAGCTCTGAGGAAGCTCTTCGGTACACATGGCATCCCTGACACCGTAGTGTCAGATAACGGACCTGGCTTAAAATCCTCAGAATTTGACGAGTTCCTTAAGAGAAATGGAATCTACCATTCTTTTACAGCTCCGAGACATCCTTCATCGAATGGGCAAGCAGAGCGGATGGTGCAGACAACAAAAGATGCACTTCAAAGAATTATTACTGGGAATTGGAATCCTATACTTGCATCATTCTTATTAGCACAACATGCTACACCCAATGTTACTACAAATGTTTCTCCAGCAGAGCTGCTTATGAACCGCCATTTGAAAACCTGCCTGTACAGACATCATCCTGATTTTATGGAGCCTAATCAACGCCCCCTAGATCAGAAAGCCTTGACACTCGTCACGAAAACGTCATACCAAGCAGGCAAAACAAAGAAAAAAATTCGAACAACTCGCATGTTTCGATTTCGATGGCTCGTGGAATTATTAACTATTAGTCGTAAACTATAATTATTAGCTCTATGAGCCAATGAAATCGAAACATGCAAGTTGTTCGATTTATTTTCTTTGTTTTGCCTGCTTCGAGGCTAACGAAAAAGACAGGCTACCGTGGTGCATTCCACTTATCTTTTTTTACAGACCGCTAGAATGACGTGATGCTCTTTTCGTACACCTTCATTGGTACATTCAAGCATCACCTGACTTCGGCAAAAACGACTTTCGGTCTGTAAAAAAAGATACGCTTAAAGCACCGCGGTAGCCTTTCTTTTTCGTTAGCCTCGTGCCTGCTTGGTATGACGTTTTCGTGACGCGTGTCACGGCTTTCTTATCTAGGGCGTGTTGGCCTAATCCCAAGAATCTGTCTAATTCAAGGTTCCGAATGTTTGCACCTCTAGACCCGGTGTATGCTCGAGGATTCCATCCTCACGACAAATGGGTACCAGCTACAGTCACAGAAGTAACTGGCGCCACAATGTATGAGGTCTTAACGAATGAAGGTCTTGTGTGGAAGAGACACATTGACCAATTAACACGACGTCGAGGTAATCTTCAGCATCTGACAGACACCGGTAATTCCTCAGCATACCCATCCAGTGGCCCAACACCTTCACCACTGATGTCAGGATCAGTAGAAGACAGCGAGGACACTGAACAAGCAGGAGGCAGCAAAGATCCGGGACTGACAAAAAATGACACTGTTCCAGAGCCTGTGGATACAGACCCAACGAACACAGAACTTGCGGGCCACTGATGGCTACGTTAGCTTTGGCCCAAACTGTCAGATGGAGGGCCGTAATGGCAACTTAAAAAAACTGTCACGCCGTCCACGTTGAGGCCGCAACAGAATTGGCCAGAAATACAATAAGATCCCCATAATTAGGCCACTAACGGTTAATCATAAATGATACATGGCCTAAAACTGGCCACAATTATACTTTAAATGGCCATTATTAATGGAAACTAGCCATAGCTAGGCCACTAAAAATCATAATGAATAAAAGCTAGCCAGAAACTCGCCGTAACCACGCCATTTGTGGTTTTCGAGAATTAAATCTAGCCCAAATATGCCCATAAAAATGCCTTTTATAAATGTAAGCTAGCCAAAACCCAGCCACTGTAACCCAATAAAGGTTATTTAAGCATAAATCAAAATTTATTTTAGAAAAGAAAATACTTTTTAGAAGTTTATTCAAATGATAAATTGTTTTTGCGTGAAAAAAAGTACTAATAATAATTTAGGTACACTTTTCAACAAAATTATAAATTCACTTACCTTGATTTTTTTCAAAAATTTTAAAAATACAATGTTTGACATTGTGAATTAAGTATTTGTTTATTTTTTCTATTATATATTTTAAAAATTTATATCATATGCTATTTTTAAATTATTGCATTTCATATAAATTTTAAAAGTATATAATTAAAAGAAATAAACAAATTAATTCAATACGTCAAGTATTCTGTTTCGGAAAAAAAAAATCAAGGTAAGTTGAACTTATAGTTTTCTTAAAAAGTGTATCTAAATAAATATTAGTATTTTTTTTTTTCACGCAAAAACACTTTATCATTTAAATGAACTTCTAAAAAGCATTCTTTTTTAAGAGTAAAATTTGAATTGTTGCTTAAATAATCTTTTCTTTATGTGTATTATAGTAACATGATCTGTTATATATTTTATATTTAACAAATGATACTTAATATATGATTTTTTCTTTCACTGGTTTTTATAGTCTGTTACCAGTAATTTATGTTTATTCTTTTAAATATTATTAAATCAATATAATCTGAAACATATTGCATATATTTGCATCATAACATTTAGATTTTTCTCTCACAGTTTAATAGTTAAACTTTAGAAAAAATACATTATTTCAAACTTTACAAAATCCCTGAGAATTATTTTCAGTAATTTTTAATGTCAACAACATTTTTCTTAAATTTTCTTAAAATTTTCCATTAAAAATATAACAAATTATAACACAGTGTAATAATATACTTTTTTAAGTGCTAAAAGGCGTAAAATAAAGAGTAAAATAAGTTTTATTAGACTGTTGACATGTTTCGGCCTCATTGGAACCATTATCAAAACAAATAAGAATATTCTACAATTGCACGATTTTTGAAGTTAAATATTAAATAATGGCGTTTCAAATAATAACTGATGGAATGCTACAGAGTGATCAATTAAATTATTTGAATTTAAGTCTGACTGCATAGGATTTACCACTATATTGCTGTTAATTGATTAATATGAGTATTTTAAATTATCCGAGACGTATAGTATTTATTTTGCACCTATGACTCTAAGGATCTGATATGATAATTTATACTTAGAAAATTTTATTAGACAAATTATCAATTAATTATAGAAAAGAAAAAGTTGCGTTGTGAATTATTTTTGAAGTTCGGATCCTCTTTGAGCCAATTACAATCATCAAAGGTTACCTGCAGAGAGTTATGTAACATTAAATATATAATGGCTTATTTTAAAACCTAGATTGTAATATTAAAGAAAACATTTCCTAAAATAAAAGACTTAATATTAATTCAATAAATTAAGTAAACAAAAGGAAAACTGACTAAAATTAATTGAATATAAAATTGAGTTTATTTACAAGGTAATTATAAGCATATGATTAAAAACAAATATAAATGTTTTAAAAAAATAAAAATATTCAATCCTAGTTGAGAACTGTATTCTCAACATTTATTTTCTGAGAATTACAGTTTATCTTACTGAATTAACAAATTCGATTTTGAAAGGCAGAGTTCCATACCCTAGAAGTATTTATTTGATTAGCCTTTTTATGTTTAGATCGGGGTAGGATCTTCATACACACGTAAATTCGTATTATTAAAAGAATATAGCTTAATTAAATAAAATGGAACAATGGTGAAGGAAGATTGTTTGTTACCTTATATTACTAGATAACGTTGACAGCAGGAGGTAATGGCTGACGCGTTTTCGCTTTTTCTTAGCGCGTACATTTCCATCTATTGGCACACACACTCAAAATCTGTTTTTTTAGTTAGAGAGCAGTCAACCTTCTACTTTTCCATCTTTTTTGAATCTGAACTCTCAAAAAAAAATCACATTCTTTTCGTGGAGCAAAAAAAAAAAAAAAAGGATGGAATCATTCTTCCCTTTTCACATAAAATTAAGGCCTTATACATATAACTTCTTGAAAATTTGCATGTTTCGGCCATACCTCTGATTTTAGAGAGATGACCATTAGCAGGCGGGAGAATTTTGCTACTCCCCTTGAGTGTTTCATAGGCCCGTCGGTACAATAGTGATTCCTCTTGACGCCGTGCTGTGTCTGGGAGGTAAAGATGCTTTTACTTGTGAGGTCTTCGTGCCTATTTAAGCTCTCATAAATAAATGTGTCATATTATTGTTCTGACAATTTTCTCCATGACATTTTTATTAGGTGTAGTTAAATCATTCGTGGGAACGGAAAACCAAATATTTCCTTGACTGCCGTGGTTCACTTTGTTCCACAATTATCTATCTGTATGCGCTGATCCTAAAATGGATCATTAATTTGTATTGTTCACTGTTCACTGATTAAAATGATACCAAATACTCTGCTAATATGCAGAAAAAAAACCAAATACTTTTTTTTTTATAGTGTGTGCTAGTTTAGATCTAGATGGTGGTATTTCTCACCATCATCTCTTCCCCCGACATTAGAAAAAAAAAGGTCCACAGTATCTTTTTTTTTATATATATATATATATAGCCACAAAGTACTCGATGAAAGTCCATCGTCGTATTATATTGAAGATCAAAACTGAAAATGTTCACATGGAAAAGTCTAGGAACTTGGGATAAGCTGGGGTGTCACTAGGTTTGGAGTGTAAGTAGGTTTGCAACACCAGAAAAAAGTTTTACACATTGGTGAAATAAAGCGTAATCAAAAGTTCACTGTTGAAAAATCTGATGAAAGACATGACTTCTTCAGCAAGTTATCATGTGTAGTTGGTTTCAATTTCCATTGTTCCAAAAACATTTATTAAAATTTTGAGTTTTAATAGGTCCAAATCCAAATAAAGCAGGAAAATTTGAATAAGCCAAATAATAAAATAAAATGCCCGAGAGAAGAAAGAAAAAAAAAATTAATTTTCTTTTCCACTCTTATATTTTTAGTTATTACATACATATAAATTGGCAAATCTTTTATTTTAATTATTACAGGCTAATTAGGTACCCATACGTTGAAACACAATATACAGAATCATTTAAAACAAATACTCAATATAATCAGTAAACTGTATGCATTGTATAATTAATACCATACATTAAAAATATATATATATATTATATCAAAAACATAGAGAGAAAATAGATATACATAATCTCACATGAAATGTCTCTCTTGAGCAAAAAGGCAAACATCTTTATTTTATTTTATATAATATACATAAAGAAAATGTTATGTGAAAAAAAACATCTTATCATTCTTACTAAAACAATTTTGTTTTGGGATCTTATAAAAGGATGACTTTTCTGAATGAAAGATATTTTTAATAATATATTTTCATAAAAGAAACAGGTCTAAAAAATGAATTTTCCTCTTTCCTTTGCTACCAAAATTTTAATTATCCGTTGGTAAAATCAAAACAAGTACAATTTCACTGCCCGGCTCCTAGAATGAACAAGGTTGAAAGAGAACGAAGAAAAGAAAAAGAAGAAAAAAAAATCTCCTCTCTTTCCTATCGATCCATCAAATTGCTAAGGGGAAGGATTCCAAATGACAGTTACTGAGCTCACCTGTGGAAAAACTGACCCCACTTTTTTTTTTTTTTTTTTTTTTTTTTTTTACATTCGTATCCAGGTGTACACAAGGGAAGATTTGCGAAATGCATGTACTAGCGATCGTTGCTATCCCTCAGGTGTATGATTACTAAACTCCTGGATTTTCGACTCTACAAAAAGGGGTGAAATGTGTTAATTGCACGTGTAATTGGTGAAAGGTAGTGCAGCTATGATTTACAGCTAGGAATTATGATTTATGTTGTTAAAAATAAAAATTATACTGTGTGGTTAAAAAAAAAAGTCGTGTATACCCGGCTTGGATTTAAAAATAAATGGGGTATGTAATTAAATCTGTATATCTGCTTAATATTTTCTATAAAAAAAAAAAATCGGTACACGTGTAACGTGGTCAAATCCGTTTGCATCGCACTATCTTCTCGTCAATTTATATATTTACTTATTTATTTATATTGTGTATAAAAACGTAATGTATTATAATATATATATATTTTTAATATAATATTGATTTTCTAGTTACAATTTAAGTTAGCGAGAACAAGCGAGCGTTGCTTTGCACAAACGAAAATGTGCATGCAATTGTAAAATATTTATTTAATTATTTATTCTTCTTATTATTATTATTTTAAAATATATTAACGTGTAAATATACATATTTAAGGAATCGAAAGCGAGCGTTCGCTTTTCTTTTCTCTTATTATTTTTTGTTTTATAAAATATTACATATAATAGTTAGAAAAAAAAAAGATTAAACAAATTCTTTTTTTTTGTAAAGTTTGGAAATTTAGTTAATTAGAAATATCTCAGCTAAATGCATTATTAGATGCTCTGCGCAGATAGTCTCAATTTCGCCTGCAAAAACGAGACTTTAACATCCAATAAATTGCTGAAATGATCATTGACATGTATCCAACACCTTTTTATTATTATTATTTTTTAAGTATGAAATAATTTACCTAAATATTTAAGGTATAAATTAAACATCCAATTTATGTTTTGTAATAATTGAAACCTTCAATGGTATTTTTTTTTTATTTTTTTTTTTTTATTTTTTTTTTTAAATTATCTGAAATGTTAATCCTTAGGGACAACTAATAATTTTTTTTTTTTACTTGTTTGTTTTATAATATGAAATCGTACGATTATTCTAAAATTAAAATTGAAACGCGTTGTTCTAACCAAGTTATAGATTATATCAAATATTAAACTAAAATAATTTTGTAAAATCTGACCGATTTTTTTTTTGTTATAATAATTCAAGTGGATTCGTCAATCCGTGGCTTTAAGCAAAGGATGAATTATTATAAATATTGGTCAATATAAAATGTTGTATTATTATTATTTATATTTGTGTCGCCGAGTGAATAGATGTTGACTTGTAATTTTAAATCGATTAGTTATATGTTTTGTGCTACATATAAAGACTTTTATTTTCACTTTTAGTAGAGGGGGTAAGGTTATATATTAAAATTTTTTTTTGTTTTGTTATATAAAATAGTATAAAATGGGTTTGAAAGGGTGATACCCTGGCAAGGCTGCCTCTGTTTTTATTTTTACCGTAATTATTATTATTTTTTATTTAACGTGCATGTTTGTTCATAACTCCCTCTGACGAGCCAAATCCCTCAGTAGTACACTGTGTAGCAAAGAAAAAAAAACTTGCAGTATCCTCCCTAAATGATCTTTTTTTTTTTTTTTTTTTTTAAATAGTAACCTGTCCTCAATGTACTGTAAATAAACAATAATGGAAAATTATAAAATGTGTACTAAACTAAAGAAAAATAAGACATCTATAAACGATAAAAATTTAAAATAAATATATACATATTGCCTCGACAGCAATAAAAGAGAAAAAAAATTTCTCGCTTCCCTATCTAGGAATTTATGTGTATAGTCTGTGATTCCACTTTCGTTGGTGAGAATAATTTATTTATGTGGCGTTTAATAGTCGCTTTATCTGGGAATGCAATTTCCTTTAATAGGTAATTGTTATTCCTAAGCTTCCTTACCACCTCGAATGGTCCCAAGAATTTTGGCTGAAGTACACCTGGTTTACCCACGACTTTTAAGTAGCATTCTTGTCCCGTTTGTAGAAATTTTACTTTTTGGACTGGAGTACTGTCGATGTACTCCGCCATCATTTTTTTTTTGGTTTTGTAAGGCTAATTTCTTTATTTCCTCAATATGTTGGACTCTATTTTTAACGTAGGTTTTGACAATTATGTCTTGGTCAGGCAAGTGTATGGAAAAAGGAGTTCTTATTTCTCTACCGAAAAATAGAAGTGCCGGAGAAAATCCCGTAGCTCTGTGCGGCGTACTGTTATAATTAATTTTAAAAAAATCAATCCTGGTATCCCATTCTAAAGAGTTTTTACACATAGCCACAATTGAATTTTTTAATATTTTATTACTGATTTCACAGAGCCCATTACTGCGTGGATTATTCACGGACGTAAAATCTAGGTCTATGTTAAGAGAATCCATGTATTCTTTGAATAAATCAGAGTGAAAATACCGGCCATTATCCAATTTTATGGATCGCGCCAATCCGAAATTACTAAAATAGCGATTCAATACATTTAGAAGTGTTTGTGATTCACAATTGCGAACCGGTACAGCCTCCAAGAATCTTGATGTGGAATCAATAATCATAAATACAAATTTATTTTTGCGTAGCGTCATTGGAAGCAAACCAATTAAATCTATATGCAAAACTGATCCGATTTCTTTATCTTTGATTATTTTTTGTGTGGGAACTTTAATAGTTTGATGTTGTTTAGTCGTGTTACATGGTATACATTTAGTACAATAATTCTTTACATCCCTGTACATCCCGTACCAGTAGAATCTAGCTTTTATTATTTGATAAGTTTTAAAAAATCCGAAATGTGGTTTATGAGCTTCCTGTATTATTTCAGCTTTAAGTTTATCCGGAGCAATTAACAGTTCATTTGTATCAGAGCCTGGCTTTAATATTAATATTTCTTTTTGATTGAGAGTGAATTTTTTTGTGGTTTTGTTTTGTTTGTCAGTTTTAATTTTGTTTATTATTTTATTTAATTTTTCGTCTTCTAATTGTTGTAGTTTAATGTTTTCATCTGATAGAGCTTTGTTTACCGTAAACAATGAATTTTGCAATTTTTCTCTTGAAATTATATTATTAATGTTCCTGGAAACATAATCAGCAGGATTTTTAGATCCCTCGATATGCTGAAAAGAGTAGTTAAAAGGGGACAAATTGTCCAACCACCTTGCTACAATGTCTGGTTGCTTTTCCAAATTTAAAAAATACGTTAGCGCTTTGGAGTCTGTATAAATATTAAATTTTCTCCCTGCGAGAATATGCTTGAAATACATCACCGCTTCATGAACCGCCAGTAGTTCGAGTTTGAAACTGGGGTAGTTCTTTTCGGGATCCCTTAATTTTCGCCCAAAATGTTCAATTGGCAGCTGTTCTCCGTCGTATTCTTGTGCTAAAATTCCAGAAATAGCTGTTTTAGAAGCGTCTGTGATTAAAATGAAATCTTTTGAGAAATCCGGGGGTATGTGGGATTTTTAACTATCGCTGCTTGGATTTCTTTGAAAGCATTTTCTTCTATGTCAGACCATTTAAATTTCACTTTGTCTTTAGTAAGATTAATTAATGGGTCAACTATTTTAGAATAGTCTTTAATAAGCGATCTAAAATAATTCGAAAGACCAAGTAGAGATTTAACTCCCTTCTTATTTTTAGGTTTAACTAAATTTTGAATTTTATCTATGTTTCTTTTTGAAGGAGAGTATCCTTCGCTGTTTAGGGTGAAACCGAGAAATTCGATTTCTGACATACAGACTTGTATTTTAGTAGGCTCAATAGTTAAATTATTTTCAATAAAAGCTTTAAGGACTTTGTCTAACAGATCTAACATTTCTTCGAGTGAGTCGGCTGCTAGGATCACATCGTCAATAAAATAAGCGACTTGATCTTCATTAAAGTGGCCCAACACTTTATCAATTAATTCTGCAAACACCGCAGTACTGAGTCGCGTTCCGAAAGGCAATCTTAAAAAGGAGAATTTACTGTGCTCCGTTATGAAAGCTAATTTTTCAGTGTCTTCTTCACTTAAATTTATTTGGAAAAACGCACTGTGTAGATCCAGTACTGTATAATATTTTTTTCCACTCATTCTCCGCAGAATCTCTTTAATTTCGGGTATGGGGTACGCATAATTTTGAAGTATTTCATTTAAAAGTCTATAATCGACCGCCATACGATATTTAACTTCATTAGCCTGTTCGTTTTTCTGCAAAGATTTTTTTTTAACGAAAATAACAGGGAAAGCGTAATCAGAGTTGGATTTACGAATGATATTTGCTCTCAAAAGTTTTTTAATTTCTTTTTTAGCATACTCCTTAACATTGTGTGCAGTTTTGTATGGTTTAGTCTGCAGAGGATAATTATGTATTAAATTAAATCTTGGGACGACTAATGAAGATTGTCCGAGTGTATCGTAATTCTTAGAAAAGACATGTGCATTATTTAGAAGTATTTTTTTTAATTTTTCTGCTGTGTCCGAGTCTAAATGTTGTAAATTAAAGTCGTCTGATCTAAGTTCTGCTTTTCTCCGTTCACGAACTTGCTCTAAATTCAGATTATTAATGTGCACTACCTGCTTCGTTACTTCTTGACCCTCAGTGTCAACTGATTTTATTTCAAAATGTTTAGAAATTTTGCCAATGTTCATTCCCTCTGTTAAGATTAATTTTTGTTGTGATTTGTTAGTGATTATTATATGAATTTTATTATCCTTGGCAATTTCGTGAATTGATGTTTTATAATAAATTTTCATATTATGTTTAATCGGTTCCAAGAGTATTGTATTTGTAGTTGCGAATTTATCTGGATCTAATAGTAATGCAACAATTTTTTTTTCGCCTGGTAGTAACTCCGTTGTCTGTGTTAGTTTTGCTGTAACAAAATTTTTGTGCGAGATACGTTTTTTTTTCTTTTTGCGTATTGTTTCTTTATTTTGATTCTCATTAGAGTTAGCAGTTAAGTTACTTATCAGACTTTGAGGTTCATTTTCTAGAAATTGAAGTGCAATGTTTTTGTTTTTTAATTTCATGGTTTTATCTTCAAAATCTAGGATAATATTATTTGTTTTGAGGAAATCGAATCCCAATAGCATATTGTAGTTCCGACCAAAATCTTGAGTTGTAACATAGAATGCCCCCGATACAAAAACGTTTTCCAATTTGAAAGTTAATTTAATGCATTGCTTAAAAGAGATTGTCGAATTTGTTAATGTTTGAATTTTTACCTGGTTACAGAGATTTTTATATTTTACGTGTGCATTCTTTAATTGTTCGAACAATATAGGTGATGCCAAAGTTACTGCCGCCCCACTGTCTGTCAAAGCATTAATCTTAACACCATTAATTTCAAAAGTAATAATCGGAAGTTGAGAATTGTCATTACTTTTGACACTAGCAATAATTTTGTTATTTTTTTAGACCCGCAGTGAGACTTACGCGGGTGCCTTGTATTTGAGAATGTAAGTCCCGACTTTAGTTTCCCTTATTGTTACTAGAATTCTGATCATGATCTTTATCTTGTTTATTGTTTTCAAATGTCTGCTGTGAATTATTTTTTTTTGTATAATCATGTTTTTTATAATTATTTTGCTTGTAGCCCCCTCTATGCCCTCTATAATTTCTTCGCTGGTCATATGATCTCTGTTCGTTGAAATTGCCTCCATAATTTCCGAAACTGGGATATGATATCGGCATAAATTGTTGGTGGGGTGGGGGTGGTGCATAGTACATGTACTGAGGAGCAGAATATTGCATAGGGTTGAAGTTTTGGTGCGTGTAATTTGGGGTTTGCTGAAAGTTTCCCTGAGCTTGTTGGTTTCCCCCTTGATAAAAATTTGGTTTTTCGATTTGAATATTCTCAGGAATTTTTTTATTTTCGTCCACGTAATTACTGCTGTTTTGTTCGTTGCCCTTGTAAAACCAACAATGTGGGTTCGTATGGGATGTGGATTTACAGTACTTGCAAAACCTAGTTGTATCATTGTTAGTGGCATTTACCTTTAATTTTATGTTATTTAGTTCCGCGGTTAATAATTTTATATTCTCTGCACTTTCTACATTGAGTTTAAGCAGTTCATTTAACAAATCAGAATCTTTAGTTTTGGAAATGTTGTTGATGTCCTTTAAATTGACATGTGAATAAGCCTCCTCTAATTTTAAGGCTATGTTGCACGCTGTTTTAAAGTCCGGCGGAGAGTTTTTTCTTACTTCCAGACTTAAATCACTACGAATTGATTCCAAAAACTGAGATAATTTGATCATTTCCATGAATGTAGAGCTGTTGTTAGCTCCTATATCTTGCCCACTTTTTTTTAGATAAAGGTCTGCTGCCGCATTAAATTCTAATATAAATTCGTTCATGTTTTGTTCCGGTTTTTGTTTGAGATTGCAAAATTTCTTTTGCGCTTCTAGAAATGTGGTTTTGGGTTCGAATAATTGTTTTAACTTTGTTTTAAAGGTTTCTAAGTTCTGTTCCACGAACAAATTTTGATCCCTCATCAATTTATCTTTAGCAGGTCCTACAATTTTCGCCTTTAATATAGTTAATTTAGAATCATTATTCAATTCAGTTTTATTGATGAGATTGTCAAATTGTAAGAAAAAATGGTTAATATTTGCTTCCTTTTTTCCATCATAGTATGGAATCAGATTAATTAGGCTATCTGCATTTGGGGTGTCCATTGTAGTAATTTTAGGAGTAGCTTTTTCAGAATTTATAATTTTCTTCTCTTTCTTTTTTTTCTTATTATTATTATTACTATTATTACAAATAATATTAGTGTCTACAGTTTGATTATTTAATTCGCGTAATTGTTGTCTAGTTTTGACACCAGTATCTATTCTACTAATTCTTTGACTTTTACGCTTATTCATCCAATTAAAGTACAAAAATCATAAAATAGAGAGAGAGCAAAAAAAAATTGTTTAACATAAAATAAAAGATACCCAATGGTAAATTGTTATGCACTGTTCGAGAAATTAATTATATATAATATATATCATTTCAATATTTGAGCATTATTATGTATCTATTTTATATTTGCTGCTGTTGCAGTATATGTAACACAAGTCATATTTTCAATTCTTTGTTAATACAAATCAATCCAATAACACTTATTATTATTTAATATATCATTATATATTTAGTGAGGTACCCAAAAAGAATTGCCAGGTATATGCATGTTACAGAGTGTATGAAGATTCCCCAAGGAATGCTTAATTTTTTTATTTTTTTTTTGTTTTGTTTTGTTTTTTTTAATTAGTTGTTGAAAAGAGGAAAAAAAATTTTTTCAAAAGAATTAGAATTAAGAACATTTATGTTAGCAAAAAAAAAATTTTTTTTTTTTAGTCTTAATATTGCATATATATTTTTATATTTAAAAAATTATACAATAACCTAAAGTTCTATTTCTAAAATTAAATTAATATATTAAAATAATTTAGAAAGAGGTAACGGTACCACTTCTAATTCGGTAAACCCTATGATGGAATGCTACAGAGTGATCAATTAAATTATTTGAATTTAAGTCTGACTGCATAGGATTTACCACTATATTGCTGTTAATTGATTAATATGAGTATTTTAAATTATCCGAGACGTATAGTATTTATTTTGCACCTATGACTCTAAGGATCTGATATGATAATTTATACTTAGAAAATTTTATTAGACAAATTATCAATTAATTATAGAAAAGAAAAAGTTGCGTTGTGAATTATTTTTGAAGTTCAAGTGCCCGCTTATAAGTCCTCGTCAATATACAAGGACGAGATAGCCACAAGGAAATTTACACCACCAGAGAGTTACATCCAAGATCTCCACAAAGTGTGTGCAATGGAGCTGGGGGTCGAACCCGCCGACCTGACTCCTACTCTCGCAAGCGATTAGCGGAATGGTGTCTTAACCACTCGGCCACGGAGGCCCCCAGAGGGGAGCTGACGCATTTCGATTTTGTTGCCCAAAATAACTGCCATATTGGGAACAGATGTGTTACACCGATGTTTGGCGAGTTTTTGGTTGGCGCGGTTTTCAAGCCTGTGCCAAACCAATAACTTAAAACAATATCTAGGTTGTCATTAAAGGAAAAATCCCCGAACTTTGGCGACTTTTTTCCATTTTATAACGGTTTTAAAAAAAGAAAAACTGTGCGTGAGTGTATGACATCATAGCCCCATACTGTAACCCAGTTCAGCACATAGATTAACATACAAGATAGGACAGTTACGGCAAAATCTGTAACGACAGCAATGGTAGCGTCACTAGTGATAAGGGGGAGCAACCACGAAGCTTTCGAAATTTACCTATGTATATGAAATCTGTTGATGCTCTATATTTTTAATATCTATACTTTTCTCTTCGACACAGACGATTCTCTCCAAACTGACCATTGCGGCATGGTTTACGTTTCTTTTAAACAACTTCATTTTTAATCTCTCTTTTATTATTCTTGAAACAGCGTTTCTTTTCAAAACTTTTTTGTATTTTTAAACAAGTTAAAATATGTCAGGCAAAATCTTGTCTGCATACAAATCGGAATTCAAAACTTTGATTTTTCGCTTTTTCTACAAGTTGAAAACGTAAACATGTCATATTTGAAAAATGAAAGATCATAGAAAGATAGACGTTCAAAAGCAGAAATATTCCGTGTTTGAGAAGTTTCTTCCCCATTGTCACTACAGGCGCTGCGATCGTCATCGCGTTACAATTACGCTCTATGAGAGTGTCCTATCTTGTATGTTAATCTATGGTTCAGCATTAGTTTACCGCCAGAGCAGGAAATTGCCGTCCCTCTCACTGTCACACGCCATCCACCACTGCGGTAAGCTAACCGATTTTTTGTCGCGGGTTTTTTAATGGCGGGTATGATTCCGCCTGTAGTATAGGAGCTCTAAGAAAAACCTGTCCATTCTTTATGACTCCTACTGTACAGGTGAGATGGAGAAATTTGATTGGTCTACGTTAAACAGGTCTATGATATAATCAGGGCAACCTCATTCATTCTCCTGGCGTCACAAACAGTGGCTGGCCACGACCTGCGATTGATACAACAAAGCGACAGGCCCATCGTTTTGTGCCAATCGCTGTATGTATTTCGTCACGGCTAAGGCTCCTGTATATTATAGGAGCTCTAGTCGCGGTCAGCCACCACGAGGCTAACGAAAAAGAAAGGCAACCGCGGTGCTTTACGCTATCTTTTTTTTACAGACCGCACGAGTCACGTGATGTTTCAATGCAGGTGTACGAAACACTGAGCTCTATAATAATACGGAGAGCTAACTACCCATTCCACTTTCTGCCGCAACCGCATCACACTTTCAGTGCGCGCAAGTAATGAATCCTGCACTTTTCTTAATACTGCAGGCATTTTTTTAAAACTTTTCCGCATACTTTTTGTCACTTTTAGTTATTTCTACAGCTTTTTTATATTTTTATGAGCAATACTTAACATATTTTGCTTTCTTTTTATGGAGTTTATATAAAATTTCCTTTATAACAAATATAAAATTAAATATTGACGATGAATTTAAATAAAACCTGTAGTTTTTACAATAAAAAATGTATATCAGTCAAAATTGTAAGCAACTTCGTCATATTTTTAAAAGATAATCTAATTTGAAAATATCTACTCCATACTATTCTATGGGAGGAAATCTGTGTTTTGCCAAAGATTTCCTCCGAAAATCTTTGGCATTGCATTCATGGGCGGACCGCTGAATTCAAAGTATCATAATAGGAAGTTAGCTATTCGTTCTATTGTGGAGCTCAGTGGTACGAGAAGAGCAACACGTCACTCTAGCGGTCTGCGAGGCTAAAGAAAAAGACAGGCTACCGCGGTGCATTCCACTTATATTTTTTTACAGACCGCTAGAGTGACGTGATTCTCTTTTCGTATACCTGCATTGCGCGCATTCGAGCATCACGTGACTCCCTCGGTCTGTAAAAAAATATATGCGTAAAACACCGTGGCAGCCTTTCTTTTTCGTTAGCCTCGAGCGGTCTGTAAAAAACGATAAGTGGAATGTACCGCGGTAGCCTGTACTTTTCGTTAACCTCGCAGCTACCATTTGTGACGCAGGGTGATCTAGCAGGGCAACACTAGATACCGGGCTTGCTCATTCATTCTCAAGACGTCACAAATAGTGGCTAGCCGTGACCAGCGATTGATACAAAGCGCCGCGCCCATCGTTTTGTGCCAATCGCTGTATGTCTTTCGTCGCGGCTAGAACTCCTATAGTAGAGGCTGACGCATCTTCGCAGATTTGGCACCCAAATTGGAGCCCAGTCGAAAAACCAAGCTAATCAGAATCGAGTCTTAGGTAACCCCAACTCCGGCTGCCCTAGATTGATGCTGAACTGGGTACCAATAATCCTAAACAAAATGGATATGCGTCAGCTCCAATTATAGGAGTCTTAGTCGCAGCCAGCCACCACGAGGCTAACGAAAAAGAAAGGCTACCGCGGTGCTTTTCGCGTATCTTTTTTTACAGACCGCGGGAGTCACATGATGCTCGAATCCACCAATGCAGGTGTACGAAAAGAGCATCACGTCACACTAGCGGTCTGTAAAAAAAGATAAGTGGAATGCACCGCGGTAGCCTGTCTTTTTCGTTAGCCTCGCAGCCACCATTTGTGACGTCATGATAATGAATGAGCCAGCCCGGTGTCTAGTGTAGCCTTGATAATTGGCCTACATCTGCATGTTTACAAACTAACACTTCCGTCAACCAATCTACCACTCCATTTTTGTCGTAGGAAAGGAATTGGGAGGAATTGTCACGGCGACGTATGCCAATAATATCATAGACTTGTTCACTTGTTTAACGTAGACCAATTAAATCGCTCCATCGCATGTGTACAGTAGGAATCACAGAGAACGGGCCGGTTTTTTTCTTGCTAATCACGAGGCTAACGAAAAAGAAAGGATACCGCGGTGCTTTACGCGTATCTTTTTTTACAGACCGCGGGAGTCACGTGATGCTCGAATGCACCAATGCAGGTGTACGAAAAGAGCATCACGTCACTCTAGCGGTCTGTAAAAAAAGATAAGTGGAATGCACCGCGGTAGTCTGTCTTTTTCGTTAGCCTCGGCTAATCACGAGGTTAACGGAAAAGAAAGGCTATCGCGGTGCTTTACGCGTATCTTTTTTTACAGACTGCCGGAGTCACGTAATGCTCGAATGCACCAATGAAGGTGTAGGACAAGAGCACCACGTCACTCTAGCGGTCTGTAAAAAAAGATAAGTGGAATGCACCGCGGTAGACTGTCTTTTTTGTTAGCCTCGCGCTAATCAACAGTGACGTCAGCTGAGGACTTTATCACCCATTTGACGTCAGCTGCGGGTAAATCGAGGGCTAACGAAAAAGAGGGGCTACCGCGGTCCATTCCACTTATCTTTTTTTACAAACCGCTAGAGTGACGTGATGCTCTTTTCGTACACCTGCATTGGTGCATTCGAGCATCACGTGACTCCGGCGGTCTGTAAAAAAAGATATGCGTAAAGCACCGCGGTAGCCTTTCTTTTTCGTTAGCCTCGCGGGTATATAAAAGAAAAACACTAATAGGCGTGAAGAACGTTTTAACACAACTTCCTCTTCGTCCAATAAACAGTCTTTTTTGGCGGATATATACCCACAGAGGCGTGGCTGTTGCCACTCGTGAGTAAAGTCTATTGAGATAAATCAACAAATATTAGTTTGGTGACAATGGCAGGCTTACCAAGATGCCTTGGCGATTCGGTTTTGTATAAAATCATCTTAACCAATCAAATTTTATATTCCTTCACCATTTTCATATCTAGGCTCTAAGTTAATTAGCACAATCAGAGAAATCCGATCAAATGTTACCGTTCCGGAATGTCTTGGATTTTGTCTAGTGAACATTATAGTGTTTTGTCGGTTAGGGAGCCTTGATATGATAGAGGCGACATACGGTTATAGCATTTTATTAGTTCAGATTATTCTAGACAACAGCGAATCACCAAGCATCTTGGCTAGCCTACCATTATCACTAAGCTTGTTAACTTGTTTCACTCGTATAATGGAGCTCGTGCAGGCTTGTGAAGTTCTAGAATAGAAAATGTCTAGGTTTGTCATAGTTTGGACGCGAGGCTAACGAAAAAGAAAGGCTACCGCGGTGCTTTACGCGTATCTTTTTTTACAGACCGCCGGAGTCAGGTGATGCTCGAATGCACCAATGCAGGAGTACGAAAAGAACAACCACGTCACTCTAGCGGTCTGTAAAAATGATAAGTGGAATGAACCGCGGTAGCCTGTCTTTTTCGTTAGCCTCGGTTTGGACGGCTATGATGTCATATACTCACGCACCGAAGCTAACGAAAAAGAAAGGCTACCGCGGTGATTTACGCGTATCTTTTTTTACAGACCGCCGAAGTCACGTGATGCTCGAATGCACCAATGCAAGTGTACGAAAAGAGCACACGTCACTCTAGCGGTCTGTAAAAAAAGATAAGTGGAATGCACCGCGGTGGCCTGTCTTTTTCGTTAGCCTCGCTCACGCACTGTTTTTTTTTTTAAATCTGTTATAAAAGGGAAAAAATTCGCCAAATTTAGGGGATTTTTTCCTTTAATGACAACCTAGCTATTGTATTAAGTTATTGATTTGGCGCGGGCTTGAAAATCGCGCCAACCAAAAAGTCGCCAAACATCTGTGCGTGAGTGTAAAGCATTTGTTCCGTCTGGACAAATGTGTATGTCTGAGCATGATATGTTGCTTCTTTCATATAGAGGCACACTAGTTTTGGGAGTTTCACCTGTACGCTAAGGCTCCTATATACCAAAATGCTTGATGATTCAGCCTGTATTATAGGAGCCGAGGCTAACGAAAAAGACAGGCTACAGCGGTGCATTCCACTTATCTTTTTTTACAGACCGCTAGAGTGATGTACTGCTCTTTTCGTAAACCTGCATTGGTGGATTTGAGCATCACGTGACTCCCGCGGTCTGTAAAAAAAGATACGCGTAAAGCACCGCGGTAGCCTTTCTTTTTCGTTAGCCTCGATAGGAGCCCTACTGTACGCCATAGATTAACATACAAGATAGGACAGTTACGGCAAAATCTGTGACGACAGCAATGGTAGCGTCACTAGTGATAAGGGGGAGCAACCACGAAGCTTTGGAAATTTACCTATGTATATGAAATCTGTTGATGCTCTATATTTTTAATATCTGTACTTTTCTCTTCGACACAGACGATTCTCTCCAAACTGATCCATGGAGATAGAAATAAGAAGGAGAACAGTGAAGATACGCTTTCAAGATCAGAACATGGACCGGGAATTAGTACCCAGTTTGCGGCGCTGGTGCTCCCAAAGGCCGGTCATGTGACCTGTCAAACATGACAAATTGTCGTCTGCTTTTCCTGCATTTTGGTTTCGAGCATGGTAAAGAGTTTGCAGTCGAAACCGGAAATAGAGGGCGCTACACTCCCCAAAGGCCCAAATGACCAGAAACGCTGCCATACGCATATTCGCCATTCCCAACCGTCAGGGAAAAAATAACAAATTGCGCGTGCGCAAGAACCGGGTTTATGAGGTTACTGCATATATCAAGTTGGCGATTACTTTTGGCTTGGTTTTCGGATTTTAGGCACACGTTGTTCCAATTATTGTGTGAACACGTGCAAGTAAGTCGTTGATACAGTTTATAGCTTACGTAATAATGAATTTACCTGAACAATATGCGTATATTTCTTTCAAAAATGATGAAAATAATACAATTTATCGAGTTAAAGAACATACGTGGATATGCAGCAGAAGTAAGTTTAGTTAATTAGATATAGTTTCTGAAGATTATAAAATGCATATAGATATTTTTGTTAATATCTTCTCAGTTTTGATTATTTTTCTTCAATGATCAACTTTAATGTGATTTACAAATAAATAATAATATTAACTATGCTAGATAATAAATTGTTACTTATTTGATAATTTATTATTATTATCAAATATAATATAATATCTCGATTACTATCAAATTATTACTGTTGAAATTGATATGTACTATCACTATAATTTACAGATAATTAAATTGCTAATAACAAATAAAAATTATTATTAAATTTACAATGGTGTTTTAGAACTTATAAGATTTTTCTGTGATATTTTACTCTTTTGTGAATCTGGTGACTGAAACCTGAATTAGCAATTGATGTATTTTAAATCAATATACTTCTTTTTTCATAATTACTACTTTATTAAGATATTTAAATGAAAGAGCTCATTGAATTATTTTTTCATTACTGCTAGTATGTTATATTTTGTAATATTTATTTATTATCATTATTAACTTATCATTAAGTGTTATCAAATAGTAATATTTTTATTATTTTATCAATGTAAATAGAAAAGAGGTAATACTTATAATAAATTTTATCTACATTAGATAAATAAATTTATAATCTCTCTTAATATTGTAAATTTATTGATAAAATTTATTATAAATATTATCTTTTTTAATAATGAAGATAAAATGCCTTTTGTAATTATGGTTATAAAATATTACCTCTTTTCTATTTACATTGATAAAATAATAAAAATATTAATATTTGATAACATTTAATGATAAGTTAATAGTGATAATAAATAAAATTTATAAAATATGACATACTAGCAGTAATGATAAAATACTACCTCTTTTCTATTTACACTGATAAAATAATAAAAATATTTGATTTATTTATTATTCATATTTCATTACATTTAATAATAATAAGTTAATAATGATAATAAATAAATTTATAAAATGTAACATACTAGCAGTATTGGTAAAATAATTCAATAAACTCTTTTATTTAAATATTTTAATATAGTAGTGATTATGACTAAGGCAGAGGACAGATTTAAAATATATCAATTGCAATTTGAAGTCATTTGAAGCAATTTGAATCATCAGATTCACAAAAAAGTAAAATACTACAGGAAACTTTCATAAGTCCTAAAACACCATTGTAAATTTAATAATAGTAATAAGTTTTATTTGTTGCTATCAATTTAATTATCTGAAAATTATATTGATAGTAATCTAGATATTATTGTATTATAGTATTATATTTGATAATAATAATAAATTATCAAATATATAACAATTTATTATCTAGTATAGTTGATCATAGAAGGAAAAGAATCAAAACTGGGAAGATATTAAGAAAAATATCTATATCTACTTTACAATCTCCAGAAACTGTATCTAAATAAACTTACTTCGGCTGATATACACTTGTAAATTCTTTAACTTGGTAAATAAAAAATACTTTTGAGCTTCCCTGTAAACGTATTCTAAATGCTACACATAACATATTCTATAGTAACCTTCTTCTAGTGCACCTTAATAATATATACAATTTTCATTATGTTTAAAATAGTGTAACACTTATTAAAATACAACATGAATTATTTTCCCACATAGACCATAATGTAACGCAATACTTTTGGGTGCCCCTGTAAAGGAACTATAAATGCTACATGCTTCATTTTCAATACCAAACATGCTATGATAAACCTCAGTAATGTATATCAATTACATTACCAATCCTACTATACTATATTTATGCGAGTTAACGGACAGACAAACCAAATTCATAAACACTTTTCAACTATGTTGGAAAATGTTACAAAGTCTAAATAATTTTTTTTAAATAAATATATTTTACCATTTAAGAATTAAATAAGATCAAAATGGAATATGGAATTATATATTGTTATGAATTTTGTATATATCTGTAAATATTCCATTTGTTTAAATTTATTTTATTTGATTATTGTGAAAATTGCAGTATTATTAATGTATTTCCTATTGAGCATCATGTAACTCAATGCTAAAAGCCTCAGATGGTTTGCAAGGAAAACAACCTTACAGCATCGGTTTTATAATAGAGTTCTATTGGAAAATCGCCAAGGAATGGGTTTATCGCCAAGTTGGCGATATATCGCCAAATGTCGCCAAGTTGGCGACGGATTTGGCGACTTTTTGTGCAACCACACCCCCCTTGTACCTATACATTGGGATCCTTTCTTGCTTGGGTTCTCTATCGAAAGTTAAAGCACTTTCTGGTAATTTCTAGCATCTGAAGGCTCTGGAATAATCTGGAAAGATCTCTGAAACCTATATAAGGACCTCCACCAGTTCAGTTAGTTAGTTGTCTGTCAACTGCGATTGAATTCATACGAGAGGCTTTGCATTGAGAACTGTGTTTCTCGGATTGATTTTGTCGTTGATACGTCGTATTGAACGCATTGTTTGTGTGAAATTTTGCTGTGCTTTTATTGGATTTGAAGATTACTGAATATCCTGTAATTTTCAGAAGATATTGGTGTTCGTATTGCACTGTTTATAGTGAATAAAGCCTTTTTTATTGTTCTTATATATTGGCATCAGTCCTTTCGAACCCCGAGCTCACAACATTTGGTGTCAGAAGTGGGATTGAATGCCGATCACCAAAGCAATGGAGGGTGAACTGAAACAATTATTGGAGAAATTAGCTGCGAATCAGGCTGAGATGTCAACCAACCTTGGCGAGATGAAAGCTGAAATGAAGAAGGATATGTCAGCGATGGATGAGAAAATGACTGCCAACCTTGGCGAGTTGAAAGAAGAAATGAAGAAGGAAATGACTGAGATAGATGAGAAAATGACCGCAAACCAGGCTGAAATGAAAGAGATGTCGGAGGAAATGAAGAAGGATATGTCAACCAACCTTGGTGAGTTGAAAGAATTAATAGATAATAAAATAACATCTTTAAATGAAAGAATTGACAGCGTGGAAAACAAATTTGAAGGAAGATTTCTGGAAATAGAGGAAAAAGTTCAAAAGACAGCCAATACCGTAGAAGAAAGGATAGAGAGTATAGAAAAGGAGTTGGAAAATGTGAAGAAACAAAAGATAACTGCCGAAAACTATCCCGAAGATGTCAAGTATCAAGCTATGCTTCCCCGGGCCTCTATTAAACTCTCGACCTATGACGGAAAATCCTCATGGCCAGTTTTTAAGACACAATTTGGGATCGTAGCGGACGCCAATGGATGGGATTCCCAGACAAAGGCTTGCCAGTTAGCTGCTTCTCTACGAGCTGATGCTGCCGACGTCCTACAGACTTTGCCTGCAAATGAACCGCTGGATTTTGAAACGCTCGTCAGTGCCTTAGAATTACGCTTTGGCGAGAAATGCATGAAGGAATATAGCAGACTCCAGCTCAAATCTCGACAGCAGAAATCCACTGAATCCCTGCAAGAGCTTGCTACGGATGTCGAGAGACTTTCACATCTTGCTTATCCTGACTGTCCGACTGAAATTAGAGAAAGCTTGGCTCTGCAGCATTTTATTGATGGTGTGCGTGACCCTGAGATCCAGAAACAACTCCGGATTGCAGATCTCAGTGACTTAAAAGGGGCTTTAGTTTATGCCCTGAAATTCGAGGCAGCCCAGCAAGCTACAAGGAAAGATCGACACTTTGTGCGAGTAGCCAACATGCCTGAGACGTCGGATAGAGCTGTGGAGCATTTACAGCAGCAGGTGAAAGACATGATGAGGCAGATGAACTCCTTGATGGACAACAAAACTGGCAGAAAGATCAAGTGCTGGAAATGCGGTGGAGAAGGTCATATTCAAAGAAACTGCCTAAAACGACCCAGCACAGAAGGTAATAGCTCCCCACGAACGGCGGAGCAGGAAAACTAATTAATGGCCATCTCGCGGGGCGGAGGTTGCCAGATTTCGAGAAGCCCCATTATCAAGTGTGTCAAATTTCTGCAAGAAGTTGCGGCAAGAACGGAGTTTTTATAGTCGGGCGTGTGAATGATTTGCCCTGTAATATGATCATCGATACAGGAGCCAATGTGACCATCATTCGGAAAGATCTAGCTCACCGGCTAAAGGAAAAACTCCTCTGGACCCCGCCCCGTGTTATCCTCCAAACCGTGACCGGGGATAAGATCGACATACATGGAAGAATGAAATTGAAAATAAAGTTTGGGAACGCCGCTTACCATCATACAGTCTATGTGGCCGATATTTCAGACCCTTTCATACTCGGACTGGACTTTTTAAAAGAGCAAGGATTTACACTGGATTTTAAGAATAATGAGTTACGCTCTGCTCAAGAAGATGTCACTATTTTCAAACTTGGAAATGAGTCCGGGTCTATTCAACGGATCACAGCCAAGGCAGATGTTATCATCCCTCCTCGGACCGAAATGATGATACCTGGATTAACTGGAAACGAAAGAATTTTCCAGTATGGCTTGACTGGATATCCTGAGAAGAGCCCAAAGGGAGTGCTAATAGCATCAGCGCTGGTAGATCTGTCGAGAGATGTGATACCTGTGAGGATTGCGAACGTAAGTGAAAAGTCTAGAATTATCCAGAAAGGTGAAATGCTTGCAACCTGTGCTCCAGTCACCTGTGTTTGCAAAGACCCGAGCTTGACGTTATCGGAACCGCCTACAAGTTTAACACCTGTAATTGGACGAAATGAAAATTTATCTCCTGAACAGAGACATGCCGCAGAAAGACTGTTCCAGGAATTTAAGGATGTGTTTTCACAAAACGAGAGTGATATAGGGCGCACTTCACTGACACGTCATAGAATTGATACTGCCAACCATCCACCGATTAAACAGCATCCAAGACGCTTGCCGTTCGCAAAACAAGAAGAGGTTTCTAAGCTCTTACGAGAGATGCAGGATTGTGACATCATCGAACCGTCATCAAGTCCGTGGGCCTCTCCCATCGTGTTGGTCCGAAAGAAAGATGGCTCCACAAGATTTTGTGTGGATTATCGTAAACTTAACGATATCACGAAGAAGGACAGCTATCCTCTACCAAGAATAGACGACACGCTAGATACTCTTTCAGGACATAAATGGTTTTCCACTCTGGATTTAAAGAGTGGATATTGGCAAGTAGAGATCCATCCTGATGACAAAGAGAAGACCGCATTTACTACTGGACAAGGACTTTGGCAATTCAAAGTTATGCCGTTCGGGCTCTGCAATGCTCCAGCAACGTTCGAGCGCCTCATGGAGACAGTGTTAAAAGGCCTGACTTTTGAAGCTTGTCTCATCTACCTAGATGACGTCATCATTGGTGGCCGCACGTTTGAAGAACATCTTGGAAATATTCGAAACGTGTTAACGAAGCTAAGAGCGGCGAATTTAAAGCTGAACCCTCTGAAATGCAAGTTCTTCCAACGCGAAGTAAATTATTTAGGACACATCATCTCAGCTGAAGGTGTTCGAACAGATCCTGAAAAAGTGTCTGCAGTAAAGAACTGGAAGCGTCCGGAAAACGTCCATCAGTTGCGAAGCTTTCTGGGACTATGCACTTATTACAGAAAGTTTGTACAGGGGTTCTCCAACATCGCAAGACCCTTGCATAGGCTCACTGAAAGCAAGCAGAAGTTTCTATGGACCCAAGAATGCGAGAATTCCTTCCAGCAGCTGAAAGAAGCTCTCACATCCTCTGCAGTCCTAACCTATCCACACCCCGACAAACAATTCATTGTGGACACGGATGCTAGTCATGAAAGTGTCGGTGCTGTACTTTCCCAAGAAATAGATGGCCAAGAACGAGTCGTAGCATACTGGAGCAAGTGTTTGTCGAAACCAGAGCGGAATTATTGCGTCACTCGTAAGGAGTTATTAGCTATAGTAAAAGCCATAGAACACTTCCATCACTATCTCTATGGCAGGAAATTTCTCCTTCGTACTGATCACGCATCCCTAACATGGCTGATGAATTTTAAGAACCCAGAGGGCCAAGTAGCCAGATGGATACAACGACTCCAGGAATACGACTTTGACATCAGGCATCGTAAAGGCTCATCGCATGGAAATGCTGATGCCTTATCAAGAAGACCGTGTCCCGAAAGTTGTCGCTATTGTTCCAGAGCGGAGAACAAGTATAATCCCGAACATGTCATACGCCAGACGAAGACTTCACTATCAACGCCACCAGACCCCTGGAGTGATGAGAAGATTCGAGAAGATCAAATGGCAGACTCTGACATCAAACCAATCTTGGAGTTATTAGAATCTTCTAGCACGAAGCCCAGTTGGAAAGACATCTCGACTTACAGTCCTACGACGAAGCAATATTGGGCTCTTTGGAACTCCCTCCACGTCAGAAATGGTGTCCTGTTCCGAAAATTCGAATCGGAAGATGGGAAGACATCTCGGTGGCAGTTGGTACTTCCTCGATCCCGAATCCCTGAGATCCTCAAGGAATTACATGGCAGTCCCACTGGTGGCCATTTTGGAGTCATGAAAACATTACACAGAGTCCGAGAGCGCTTCTTCTGGGGAAAAGCGAGAACTGACGTCGAACAATGGTGCAAATCTTGCGATGCATGTGCAGCTCGGAAAGGACCAAAGAAACGTAGCCGAGGAAGACTACATCTCTACAATGTAGGAGCACCTTTTGAACGCATCGCCCTTGACATCCTAGGTCCTCTGCCAAGAAGTGCTGATGGCAACAAATACCTCCTTGTTGTGATGGACTACTTCACGAAATGGCCTGAAGTTTATGCCATCCCTGATCAAGAAGCTTCTACGGTTGCGGATGCCTTGGTACACCAGTGGATATCAAGGTATGGAGTTCCCCTTCAAATTCATTCTGACCAGGGGAGAAATTTCATCTCTGCTGTAATTGAGGGTCTCTGTCAACTTCTCGGAATGGACAAAACTAGGACGACGCCTTTACATCCACAATCGGATGGCATGGTTGAGAGATTTAATCGTACCATCCTCAACAATCTCTCACTGCTAGTCTCAAGAAACCAACAAGACTGGGACCAAAAACTTCCCTTGTTTCTTCTCGCCTATCGCAGCGCCGTCCATGAAACAACCGGCTATTCCCCGTCTCAGATGCTTTTCGGTCGTGATCTTCGTTTACCTTGTGATCTGCTTTTTGGTCGCCCTCCAGATGCGCCTTCATCGCCAGAGGGATATGTGCAGAATCTCCAGGCACGATTTGAAGACGTCCACAACTTGGCTCGAGAGCGGATCAATATACAGACGGAGAAGATGAAGACCAGGTACGACACGAAAGCCACGGGACATCAATTAAAAAAAGGTGACAAGGTTTGGTTTTATAATCCGACTCGACGTAAAGGACTTTCTCCCAAACTGCAATCGCACTGGGACGGTCCTTATACAGTCCTAAACAGACTGAACGATGTCGTAATTCGGATCCGAAAGTCACCAAGTTCGAAGCCTAGAGTCGTTCATTACGACAGGCTGGCTCCATACTATGGCCATAGCACTTAGTGCATTGATTGTAAATAGTGTAATGTAAATAATGTAAATTAGTATGACCATGGTCTTGTATATAAGTTAATGTAATAATTTCTTTTGCTTAGCATTATCATTATTAATGTTATTATTATGTAAATACTTGTATATTTTGTATAATTCAGCATTATGAATGTGTTTAATTGTTATTTTCCATGTTTGCTTTAAGTGCTTTGAATAGTATAGCATTTGTTGGTAACGGGTTTGCTTTCCGATCAAAGGTTGAACTGCCCGGGACGTGCAGTCCTTGAGAGGGGGGCAATGTTATGAATTTTGTATATATCTGTAAATATTCCATTTGTTTAAATTTATTTTATTTGATTATTGTGAAAATTGCAGTATTATTAATGTATTTCCTATTGAGCATCATGTAACTCAATGCTAAAAGCCTCAGATGGTTTGCAAGGAAAACAACCTTACAGCATCGGTTTTATAATAGAGTTCTATTGGAAAATCGCCAAGGAATGGGTTTATCGCCAAGTTGGCGATGGTTTTGGCGACTTATTTTTGTCGCCAAATTTGGCGATATATCGCCAAATGTCGCCAAGTTGGCGACGGATTTGGCGACTTTTTGTGCAACCACACCCCCCTTGTACCTATACATTGGGATCCTTTCTTGCTTGGGTTCTCTATCGAAAGTTAAAGCACTTTCTGGTAATTTCTAGCATCTGAAGGCTCTGGAATAATCTGGAAAGATCTCTGAAACCTATATAAGGACCTCCACCAGTTCAGTTAGTTAGTTGTCTGTCAACTGCGATTGAATTCATACGAGAGGCTTTGCATTGAGAACTGTGTTTCTCGGATTGATTTTGTCGTTGATACGTCGTATTGAACGCATTGTTTGTGTGAAATTTTGCTGTGCTTTTATTGGATTTGAAGATTACTGAATATCCTGTAATTTTCAGAAGATATTGGTGTTCGTATTGCACTGTTTATAGTGAATAAAGCCTTTTTTTTTGTTCTTATATATTGGCATCAGTCCTTTCGAACCCCGAGCTCACAACAATATATATCCATAGTCTTTTGTGCTACCATCTGTGTTCAATGATCAAAAGAGAAGTGATTATTAAAAGGATCTTATAATTATCTAAATAGAGATTTTAATTGTTTATAAGACAATCAAAAGAATCATTTCCTACATGTTATATCGAAAAAGAAGACTATAGTAAAATATTCAATAAATTGTATTTAATGGGTAATAAAATATATATTAAAGATAGAATGCAAAAAATAAACAAATAACAATTAATTTTTTTAAATTACAATTTCAAATTAATTTAAATTATATACATAGTTTAATTTTTTTAATGTTAATTTAAAGCAATACCAATTGGCAATTAGCACATACAAGATTTAAAAAACTAACATTATTATTATTAAATAACAATAAAGTTTAAACAATACATTTAAGTTATTTACTGATAAGCTCATTTGCATAAATTTATATCTTCATCTATTGAATAAAAAATAATTTCATAAGCGTTGGTACTAAATATTTTAAGAATATCATACTACTTTCCCACAGCAGAGGTAAAAAATAAATAAAATAATAAACTCAGGAAATTATAAAATAAATAAAAATACCATTTTAAATAAGTTTTGTATTATTTGCCTTCTGTTAAAATCAATATCTTTCTACATGGGTAAAGGTGGTCAAATTTCGCTAAATTACGTTTAATTATTTAAAAAATAAATAGTTTGCAGATAATTTAAAATAATAAATACTAAGAGAAAAAAAATAATTGGCTTATTAAAAAATACCTATATATAAATGATATATGTCCACAGAAAAAAAAAAAAAAAATAAATGTTGATCGAAATGTCGCTCCTGATACGCTAAAAGCGCCAATCTGGCAACCTTATTCACGTTTTGTAGCCTAAGATTTTCAACCTCTAAGTTTTGACGCATGCGCAATTTGTCTTTTTTTCCCTGACGGTTGGGAACGGCGAATATGCACGCGATTTTACGAACCATCACGCGTATAGCGATTGTAGGCGGTGTCGAATGATGATTGGCTAAAAGATAGTTACGTAGTTAGTGAGCGGAGGAGTTAAAACCTATTAAATGAATAAGTGTAATAAAAGCAAATATACTTGTGTCAGATCTTGTATAGTGGTTAAAGCACCAGGCTCGTAGTTTTGATGTATCGAGTTGTGTCCTTTCCAATTTTTTTAGAGTTTTGCTTTGATCTTTATTGAATTAGTTAATAAAGAATATTTATTAACAGTGCTTCTTAAGCATTGATATAAAGATCAGTTGATCTTTATCAATTGCTCTGCAATATTTTATTGTCAATTAGATAATTAAATTTTAATTAGAATTAAATTAAACATTGTTAAATTATAATTATAATTAAGGTAAATAAAAATAATTTTTTTTATTACATACAATGAAATTTAATATCAGATAATTTCAAGAATTAAATTAAATTTTAATTCATATAAGCTATTTTTTAATAACTATACGAACATTTATTAAAGTGCAATAACGCCTAAACTTTCATTAAATTTTTTTTTATTAGAACTTTAGTAACAGATGATTATCAAATTAGCAGAATTAATTAATTAAAGTTTTCAACTTTTAAACTTAAGCATTATTCTTAAAAATCTCTATTAATTTACTAAAATTCTTTTTACCAATTACTGGTTGATCTGTAGTGATAAAGTTCTGGAAGATTACCATATTTAAAGTTTTTTTTCTATTATTTTATTATTTAAAATTTTAATTATTATTTTTATTTAAATAAGTATAATTAATATTAATTAATATTTTTATTTAAATATATTCAATTAATATATTATATAAGTATTATTATTTAAACGTATAATTAATATAAATAAATTTTATTATTTAAATATATAATTAATATAAATAAATATTATTATTTAAATATATAATTAATATTATTATTAAAATATATAATTAATATTATTATTATATAATTAATATTTTTGCGTAAAGGTTTGTTATACATTCTCTTGTGATTAATTAGCAAGATATAAACTATGAGAAAAATAAACCAATCTATGTTAAAGAGAAGATTGGGTTTTGTAGACATAGCTTGAAATATGATCTTATGTTTCGGTTGATACATTTTGTACAAACCCAAACATTACATGTATGTTAATGTTATTTGTTATTAATAATGTGTAATAGAAACAAAACGTTTTTGGTCACTATTAAAATCCGGAAGCTAGGACTTTTTGTTTTTATTTCTGTTTCTGCTTCTTCTTCCTTTTATTTATTTTTATTTTTTTGTATATGTCGTCTACATCAGTACTCTATTTATTTAAAAAAAAAATTGTATATGTCGTCTACATCAGTAATATACATTTTAATGTCATCATGATCCCAAGAATTTTGTGAAAATTGGAATAGCAGAAAATCATATACAGGGATTGTGTTGATTTCATGATTTTACATGTTAATTTTGGTACATTTAGGCTAAAAACAATAACAACCAAACTAAATTATTATAAATAGATTAAATAAAGCATACAATGGCATCATTTCATAACTGTATTACAAATAATAATAGTGAAAGTAAAGGAGATAAATCTGTCTAACACTAGTAATAATAAATATAGTTATCATTATTTTTATTTTGCGAAAAAAAAAATGTTGAATGATTAATTGCTTATTTTACGAACAGATGGCGCCACTACACATTTTGTGAGCATTATTATTACATATTGGAGGGTTTATGTGTGTTTCGTAATAAACCATTTAAATTATTTAAATAAAAAAATAAATTTACATGTGTATGTGTATTTTTAACGGCTTAGAAGTTGCATGGAATTTAGGCGCTTAAGTGTAATTTGTATAGCTTTTTAAATTATCTAAATACTGAATGAATTTTTTTTTTCAGTTAAATTTTGCAGTGGATACATGCAATGTTTGCAAGCTTTTAATTGTAAAAAGAAAAAAATAATTCCAAAATTAAATGAATTTGTATGAAAATTTTGTATTTTACGCAGTCTTGACTTAAAGATATGAAGGAAATAGTTTGTTTAATAAACCTTTAAGTTCAGTAAAAATTTTAAAACTAGTATATATAAATTTGAAATCTTCATTTCTTAAGTATATTTTGGTTTTATGAAATAAATAACTATATAAAAATCTGTAAACTGCATTGCTTAAGTATAAGTTGATTTTATGAAATAGCACAGTTCAAAAAGTTTTTAACAACCTAGTAATTTTATTTTCGTTTATTAATTCAATTATGATTATTAAAAAAATAATAATAAACATTCAGAAAGCTAACATTTATCTGCTGTGCTTTCATTGTTTAATTCTAGCTAATTGTACTTAGTATTTACTATAAATAAAATTTAAAATAAAAATTACAAAAATAATGTAAACATGTAATCTTTATTTGAAAATTGGAAGTTATAGATTATTGATATTAAAGAATATAATAATTTATAAATTAAATATGTTTAACTTTATGTAAGGTTTGTTATGTATCAATAAATTATGCTGGACGTAAAGTTTTTTCCCTTAAAAAATGCACACAAGCTACTACAAATTTAAATCAGTTTTCACCAACCTTTAAAATTAAAATATGTTTTATTTTTCTTAAAAAAAAACAAAAAAAAAATAAACAAGAGTTGAATTAGATAATGACCTCTGAAAATACAAGAGCTAGAAGTATTTGATTTGCTGTTTCAAATTATACTTGTACATATGGATTGTTTTCTTTTAATTGGATTAAGTTAATAATTTTTTGTTAGACACGTATAATATGTCCTAAGCATCATTAAAAATAAAGCAAACATGAATATGCAAGATCAGACTTTCTTATGAATCTTGAACGAAATGAAAAATATCCTCTTCAAGCGCATTAAGCTCCTCCTACCTCGTCTCGGGCAGTCGACCAATCACCATTCGACATCGTCTCCAATCGTTCTACGCGTGATGGGTCAGCCACCACGAGGCTACAGCGCCTAGAATACATAGTGTGGAAACCGGCTACAAAATAGTACTAAAAAATTGTATCCAATAAATGTACAACGTTGCTGAAAATATTAGGATGGGTTCGCAGCGCCATCTACTAGCTCTTGACATTGTACTAGAATGTTTCGGCTGGTGGTAAGTATTTTAAATACTTAAATTATATCATTTTCTCCTCTGACTTAGTGATTTTTATAAGTTTTTTTTTTTTAAATTATGAAAGCATGGCTAAAAAACGTGATACGCATTTTATTTTGTCTCTGGTTGCAACATTATCGTAGGCTTCGTAGGAGCACCGTTGCACATTTATTATAGGCTACAACTTTTGAGCACTTTTTAAAGCATTACACCATTTGCCGGTTTCCACACTATGTATTCTAGGCGCTGTAACGAGGCTAACGAAAAAGAAAGGCAACCTTGGTGCTTTACGCTATCTTTTTTTACAGACCGCACGAGTCACGTGATGTTTCAATGCAGGTGTACGAAACACTGAGCTCTATAATAAACGGAGAGCTAAGTGTTAATAATCTATGTTAATAATGTTAACTAATAAAATAAACTATGTTAATAATCTATGTTAATAATCTATGCTGTACGCCAGCCAGCGAAGTGTGACGTCACTGTATAGAAAAAAATCCATAAGCATAACCTCCTGACGATCGGGCGGTCCGATTCCATGATCGTGAACACAATTTAAGTAAATATGAGAGGAATTTTTCAACAACTGGCAACGTATAAAATGTAAACACAAATTGAATTTTGTTTATCTGTACGTGGTGCATGAAATCAAAATTCTGAGCTTCGAGCTTCGGCTCCGATCATCAATCAATCAAAATTCTGTTTAGAACTACTTGAAGTTTCATAGGATATATTTTGAAAGCATTACTTTGGCTAGCAAAAATATACAACACACAAACATATATGTGTTTGTACAAAATATTTGTAAATTCAAATGATGTTGATGAACACTATATTTAATCATATATTTAGAGTTACTCTTTTGCATGCATGTGGATTAAACTGATTAATTACGCTATCAGCGATATTTCTTGGATTGTGTTTGTTTTTATGTTATTGTTGGTATGTTGAGAAAAAACTCACAAAGGGGTAAAAAATAATCGGCTTAGATGTATCATTCTCGCTTGGCTTTATTTTCGATTACCCAGTGAAAAGCATGGGTCACCTTAATACACTTTAGTCCTTCATGGTTGCACATACTTTATTTTATCTTATAAATGTCCCATGTCCCACATTTACCTTGTTGGAGCCAGGAATAATTCCGAAAAGGGCAAATAAATTTTTGGCTTTGGTTTAGTAAAACTTAAAATTGGTTATGGCAGTTTTTCAGTTTGAAAAAGTTTTATGAAGTTGATTGGAAGTCAAGGTAGAAAGTAACAATATGTAGATTTTTGCATACGGGTCATTCCATGTCAAATCAACCTGACCATTTTAGATTTTGATGAAACTAACAGGAATAATTCTTTCTCCCTAATGATATAAATGAGAATATATTTTTATTATTTTTTTATCTCAGTAAATTTTTATACAATTAATTTTTTTTAATTTAAAAAAATCATTATTTTTTGGCTTGTATAAATGTTTTCAATTTTGAATTTCTTAAGTTCTATCAGACGTAGAGAGTTGTTTGACGTTTTAAAGAGAATTTCATAGGGTTTAATTTGATATGCAAGTTGACTATGCTTGTTTAAAAAAAAAAGTAAATTTAATTTAATTTTAAATTTAAAAATTTTTAAAATAGTGTTTTTTAAAAATTTGGAAAAAAATATGTTTTTTGTAATATTTTAAATTTTAAATTCTGAAAGTTTCAGAGTGGGATCTCAATGGGATCAGCAGTTATGTTAAAAGAACTAATGTTAAACACAAGTTGGGGCTGGTATTTAAAGTTGGCACCTCACCAACTTTATGATTGTGCTAAAGATAGTATTGTTTTCATGAACCTCTATAGAAGGACTTCTAACGCGATAGTGATAACATCGTGTTGAGACTTCGGCACTAAATGGCAGCTGCACAGCTATGCGCACGGTTCTGCACAGCCGGCCAGAATCTGTGCTGCAGCAGCGCCCATGGCTGTCACCGTCAGTGTCAAATGGTGAAGCAGACGAACTAGTGACGTATGCAGAATCTCTTACCACATGCGCCACCTATTTGAGACTTTTTTCGAGGAACGATTTCCTTCTTGGAAAGACTATTTTGTTAGAAGTCCTGGTATAGAGGTTCATGATTGTTTTATTCATTTTAAATATTATTTTTTTATAACTGCTGATTCCATTGAGATCCCACTCTAAAACTTTCAGAATTTAAAGATTATAAAATTGCAAAAAACATATATTTTTTTTCAATTTTTTTAAAAAACACTATTTAAAATTTTTTTTAATTTAAAAATTTCACATTAAATTAAATTAACTTTTTTTAAACCAAGCATAGTCAACTTGCATATCAAATTAAACCTTATGAAATTATCTTTAAAATGAGGGGTCAAACAACTCTCTCTGCCTGATAGAACTTGAGAAATTCAAAATTGAAAACATTTATACAAGCCAAAAAATGATGATTTTTCAAAATTAAAAAAATTAATTGTATGAAAAGTTACTGAGATAAAATTTTTTAAAAGTATAATCTCATTTGTATCAACAGGGAGAATGATTACTAAAGGTTTTATTAAAATCTGAAATGGTCAGGTTGAATATTGAAAATTTTTGGTTGATTGGACGTGGAATGACCAATACAAAACATATTTTAAAATTTCGAAAAACATATTTTTGTTGAAAAATACTCCTTTTAGAATTGTTTTCATCAATGTTGCGTAGTGAGTAGTGTTCTGCTATATCCAAGATTTCTCTGAGTGGTTTTATATAAAATGAAGGAAACAAAAAGCACCTTAAAACATAAATAATTGTCTAACCTTTAAACAATGGTTTCTTGATACTTTGCATTTTTAACAAAATGGCTAGCTATCCAATTTAAAGTTTGTTTTCAAATAACAATCTGATTTTGTTTATGAAAATTTAAAAAAAAAAAATTGGTACTTCTCGGTTAGCGGGGGGTGCCAGTGATATACAGGGTGTCCGAAAAGTCTGGAAACGGTCGAATAACTCTAGAAATATACATTGGATTGAAAAACGGCAAAATGCATGTTTAATATTTTTGAAAAATCTATTTAGGGATATGAAAGTTGCAACCCCAACTTGGCCCCCGGGGGGCAACTTTGAAATCTTAAATGATGACCCTCATTTTTTATTGTAGATTCGGTTTCTACGGGGGAAAATACATAACTTTTGTATTGAACATTTTCTTCGAAACATTGTAGATGCTTAAGTGCAATGCTGTGAGAATCATTACCATTGCAATGTCTGGAAACGTTCGAATAATTCGAGAAATATACATCATATTGAAAAACAGAAAAATGCATGTTCAATAGTTTTGAAAAATCTATTTAGGGATATCAATGTTGCCATTTTTCTAAAATATTAAACACGTATTTTTCTGTTTTTCAATCCGATGTATATTTCTCGAGTTATTGGAGCATTTCCAGACATTGCAATGGTAACAATTTTCACAGCATTGCACTCGATTACAGCGCCATCCAGTGTTGAATTCAGACACTTTTCTCCGGGAGGGATTTCTGTAGCTCCGGGGGGGGGGGGACATTATAGAGTTCCGGGGGGAAATTCCAATTTTTGACCTCTGAAAGCATAAAATTTCAAGTACTCCGGGGGGGGGGGGGGGGGCACCCCCTGGATTCAACACTGCGGCGCTACAATGTTTTGAAGAAAATGTTCAATACAAAAGTTACGTATTTTTTTCCGTAGAATCCAAATCTGCAATAAAAAATGGGGGTCATCATTTAAGATTTCAAAGTTGCTCCTCTTTCCCCCCTGGGGGGGGGGGCAACTTTCATATCCCTAAATAGATTTTTCAAAAATATTGAACATGCATTTTGCCGTTTTTCAATCCGATGTATATATCTCGAGTTATTTGACCGTTTCCAGACACCCTGTACATATACACATATCTACATATACATATATATACATACACACATATATATATGCATATACATATGTATTTATATATGTACATATATCACTGCTGCCCGGCTAACTGAAAAGTACCAAGAAATATTACTTTTCCATTATACAAACACCAAATATCGCCAAAGTTGTCGCCAAGTGCAATAGTTGGTGCAAAATAATGAAATTCACATGAATTTAAACATTTGTTGATACAAAAGTGAGCATTTAAAAAATATAATTTTTGAAAATTACAGATTTTTATGCACTATTTTATTAAATCAACTATCGCATCATGGCAAAAAGGTCATTCCTTCTACAATTCTCAATAAACAGACACCCAACACCAACTGTCTGCGTCTTAAAAATCTACCTGTGCCTGTAGGTTGAGCCGTCAGATATATATATTTTTTTTACTTCTAAATTAAGGATAAAAACAGGCTTTTAAATGATTAAAAAAAAAATCTCAATTATAAGCCCCCTCTCAAATTTAACCCTTTTTGATTTTGTAAATGGGGGGGGGGGGCTTACAGTCGGGATTTTATGGTAGTTTTAGTCATTTGAATATTTAGCTAACCTATGAACATTGTTAACTGGTAAAAAATAAACATTTGGCATGGAGGTAAGGGTAAAAATGGGTTTATGAAGAGAAGGAGGAGGTGTAGATTATTATATTTAGTTCTCTAAAATTTTCTGTGAACAGTATTTGTCTATATTCTGGTTGTAAAGACCTTGTTTGTGCGATGATTTTCAAATGGTAGCGGTGAAACAAATTAGGTCATTAGTTGTCCTTAGAATAAATTTTTATTCTATTAAGATATAAAACACAGAAAATAATTATGGGTTACTTTGTTGGAGTCGTGAGTTCAACCAATTTCAATTAAAGGGGCCATAAGAGTTCTTTGTGATTTAAGTCCCAACTCGGAGTAGAGTTCTGTTCATGTTTTGGGATTTATACTTCTCTTCCTGATGGGAATCAGAAATTGTATAAACGAGAATTTCTATTGTTTTGCCCGTACTGATAGCGGTCTGCAAAACCTTTAGCTCAGGGCGTGCTGTACTTCAGATGAACTTCTCCGTCATCTCAGATAAAGGGTTTCTCCCTTGTTCTCAGGTCCGAAGATTTTCGACCCTCTTCCACTGCCTCTCAAATCTAGGGTCCACAACAAACCTTTTTCTCCGGCTCTTCTCAGGGAGGTAAATTGGGCATTTACTATTTATCTAAGAGTTCCAATAAAGTTGCTCGCCCATCCCGATTGGGAACTTTGAGTTTTTATCCGGTGCTATCATTGCCAACTTATGCTTATATTAGGCCAGAGAAAACCTCCACTTCACGTGTTTCGAGAGGAGAAACTAATTATTCACTTCCCTGCCATAACAAAATTTTCTTGTCACACACCTTTAAATGTACGGGATGCTGAGTCTGCCTCATTGTCTGTGAAGGGAGAGGGTACTTTCTAAGTGTGAGAAAAAATAATGTTTAAGATGAAAAGTCTCATCTAGTATCCACAAATAATTGAATGGAGACTTTACATAGTGGAGAATAAGTTTGTATCTAGTTCATGTGCCGAAGGATTCATAAATCAAGGCACCAGGATCGTGCAAAGAGAAAATTGCACCCGGGGCAAAGTTTCAATTTGCCCCCCCCCCCCCCTTTCTCTTTGTGACAAGTAACACAAAACTGATAAAGTACAGAAACAGAAATAAATTCTATTGAATAAACATTTCACATTTATGTTGGAACTTTAAAAGGTTTAATTTTAATTCAAAAAATGCAAACAACTAAATAGCATAAGAGAAAATTGCACTTATTTGTTGGAGAGATCATGATATTTTGAGATAGAAAAAAAAAGAATGATGAAAAGAGAAAAGAAATTCCCCAGAAAATGATCGATGACCAAAAAATGAATAAATAAATAAATTAAACCGTGGTTGGTAGTATAAATTTGGCGCCCCCTCAATCTCTGCGCCCGGGGCGAAGGCTCCCGTCGCACGACCCTGCAAGGCACCGCTATATAGTAGAGCACCAATTATCCAAACATGTTGGAACCAGGCTCAGTTCTGAAAACTTTACCGATGATATAAGATATACAGTCAGGACTTATTTAATGCATGGAGTAAACAATTTTTCTTCACAGCTTATTCAGGCTTAGGAGTTAGGATTGGCAGCTACTTACTGCTGCCGTTTAGAAATTCATGTTTTTTTCTCTCTTTTAAATTTTATTTTTATCACAAAGGCTTTTTATGCAAGAGTTGCATAGAATCAACATCCTCTAGCAGTTCTAACCACTTCATACTTGTTTAAACAACTGATCACTTCGATATCCTTTGGCTCATAATTCTCAAATTTGCTGTCTTCATTTTCGTGAGTTTTGACAATTCCGTTTAGTGCATGGAATGCACCGTAAATAAGAGAACTTCTATTTTTTCATATGATTTCAGTTGTGTTGTTATTTTAGAATATTTAAGCTTATTATTAGAATATTTAAGCACTTTTTTCCCTTTAATGAAGAAAAATAATCCATGTGTAAATGTTGTAAAACTAGGGGGAAAAAAGAGGTTTGATTAATTGGTGCTTTATTATATATTGAACTTGTTTTGTAATGACTGAGATTCATGAGTATTCTATAAAACAATTATATAAATGCATATTATTGCTGGTTTGCTTAATCTAGTGTTTAGAGTCCTTTCCAGTATCAGATTTTATGTATATAAAAATAATTTTATTGATATATATATTTTATAATTATATATTATATGTATTACATATATTGATATTATATTTTATAATTATATGATAATATTTTATAATTATGATTTTATATAATATAAAAATGTAGTATTAATTTTCTTAAAATACCTAATTTTGTTATTTATACATTATGTAAGTACACCACTTTTACATTATACTAAGTTATATGTATTTCTGTGAAATTAAAAAAAAATGTAATACAGTAGAGTGCCGCTAATCCGCAAACCTGTAATCTGCAAAGGCCTCTAATCCACAATCAATTTATGAATGTAAACAAAGAAATTTAATTCTTGAAAGATGCTTCAATGGTGACAAAACTTTGAATTTTTTTCACCAATTTTTTCTTATCTTTATAAATAGTATTATATACAATATAACATTCTTCTTTAAAGTTTAAAATGAAAGCACATTTAATTAGTATGTTATTTTATATATTCATTTCTTCATACAATACTTGTAAAATACAATTTGAGCTTTTGTGATTTTTTTTTAATGATAAAAAATCCTTATTTAGACAATATATTTTATAATTTATTTATTTTTTCAATAAATCATAATTATAAAATTGAAAAACACATAAAAAATACATATATATTGCTTTTGAACTCTTACTTAAAGATAAAATTCAACACTATAAACCAAATGTCTTAAAACAGACAACAATTGATGCCATATTTAAGAAATTAAAAAAATAATAAATTATTTTTTACATAGTTATTACTTTATCTATATATTAAAATGTGTAATTTATTTATTTTTTAGTATTAACAATCTAAATTTGTCCAAAATATGAATTAAAAAAAATGTAAACAAAGATTAAATAGACATGGCCTCGAATCCGCACAACACTTGGAACCAAGCTTTGCTGATTAATGGCTTTCTACTGTATTATTGTAGATAACGAAAAGAAAGTGCTAAAATTACTCTTTGATGTGTTTGTTAAAACAGATATATGAAAAATGTAAATAGTTAAATGTTTGAAACTGTAATTTGGTTTAACCAACTTAAATACTGCTGAATATATCACATCACTCAGCAGAGATGCAGCAAGGGTGGTGTGCTGGCACCAAGCCAGATAGGTGCTTTCAGTTATCATAATTGGTGCACAGATAATCCATAGAATAAAAAGAAAACTGCCCAGTTAAACTGAGGGCATTGAGCTCACAGGCTATTCACACTAATTGTATAGTATACTCTTATTTCAAAGAATTTGAAATATGCCCCTCGAAAAATAAAGAAATCAACAATATATTAAGGGGGGGGGTCATCCCCTCGTTATCCCCCTCATAGTTAACTAATGAACCCCTTAAACTAATCAGGGAAGTCTCTAATTACAATGAATATATATACAAAATTTGAAGAAAATCGGATAATTCTGCATGAAAAACCCATTTATCTAAATTAAGGGGGATTAGCCCCCCTTTCCCCCTTTATACTTAACCAATGAACCCCCAAAACTATTCAGAGAAGCGCATTATCACAATGAACCTATATACAAAATTTGAAGAAAATCGGATAATTCTGCATGAAAAACCCATTTATCTAAATTAGGGGTTATCCCCCCCTTTCCCCCTTTATACTTAACCAATGAACCCCCAAAACTATTGACAGAAGCGCATTATCAAAATGAACCTATATACAAAATTTGAAGAAAATGGGATAATTCTGCATGAAAAACCTATTTATCTAAATTAAGGGGGGATTAGCCCCCCTTCCCCCCTTTATACTTAACCAATGAACCCCAAAACTATTCAGAGAAGCGCATTATCACAATGAACCTATATACAAAATTTGAAGAAAATCGGATAATTCTGCATGAAAAACTCATTTATCTAAATTAGGGGGGGGGGTTATCCCCTCTTTCCCCCTTTATACTTAACCAATGAAACCCCAAAACTATTGACAGAAGCACATTATCAAAATGAACCTATATACAAAATTTGAAGAAAATCGGATAATTCTGCATGAATGAAAAACTCATTTATCTAAATTAGGGGGGGGGGGGGTTATCCCCCCCTTTCCCCTTTATACTTAACCAATGAATCCCCAAAACTATTGACAGAAGCACATTATCAAAATGAACCTATATACAAAATTTGAAGAAAATGGGATAATTCTGCAGGAAAAACCCATTTATCTAAATTATGGGGGGTTAGCCCCCCGTTTCCCCCCTTTATGCTTAACCAATGAACCTCCAAAACTAATCAGGGAAGCGCCTTATCACAAGGAACCTATGAACAAAATTTAAAGTAAAACGGTTAGTTCTATCAAGAGTTATCGCGTTACGTACATACATACATACATACGTACGTACATACAGAACCGTTGGGCACATAAGCTCTCAGGCTTTGATAGCCTGTGAGCTAAAAAGGAATAAAATTTTGCACCAGATGCCAAATAAATTTTCTGTGGTGCTGCCATTTAGTAGTTTTCTACACAAAATAAATGACTAAGCCACTGAGTTACATTTAACATGTTTATGTTATGCTTATTTATGAGTAATTTTTTTATATTTTTTGATTTATTATTGTTATTTGTATTTGTAAATGTATTAACAATATTGTAGCTCTTGTTTTTTTAGCTGTTAACCATGCACGTAGCTGGGGTTTTCTTTAGGAAAAAGCAAAAAATAAACTTTTTCAACATTTTCATTTATGACTAAAGAGTGCAGATAATTGTTGATTATTTAGGAAAATGTCTCAGATATATTCATGTTTATCATGTGTATATACTTTTTATTTTATGTAGTTTACATAAAGAATAGTTTTTTTTTTTCCTGCTGCTTATAAAATGGAATATGAAACAAATGTCTCATTTCTCCAACTCTCTGGCAATGATCATGCTATCATTGTTTTTATTATTTTTTCAAACTAATCCTTCCCATTTTTTTTCTTATGATTTAACATATTAGTGATATATATTGCCTTGTGATATTGTAATATAACAAATGTTTTTTTTTTTAAATTTATTTTACTGTTAATATGTACATTGCTCAATAAAAATTAATAAATAAACCCAAAAATTAGTTGTGACCTGATATAACAATGACCAGGGTTTTCTTAAGATATTCAATGGCCCTAAGCCTAATTTTATTATTATTATTATTATTATTATTATTATTATTATTTTAATTGGGATCTCCATACGCATGAAACAAAATTTTTTACTTGTTGATTTTTCTAAAAGTATTCATCTATGGGAGGGTATGCTATCACTAGTGTTGCCTGGTGTTTTATTTACGCAAGTTGTCCCAATTTTCAAGACTTTTAAGACCTGTTCCGCAGAACTTCAAAAGGTCTCATTATTCATTATGTACAAATTCTTTTAAATTGCATTTAGTATCATTCTATTTGTTAGTCGAGTGGACTTTTATGCAGTAAACCTGAATGTATATAGAAAACATCGAAACCACTGAAGTAAATTTCATTGTGGCATATACTTAAGTTTAGTAATACTTATAGCTTGAATGTCACAGCCCTAGCTTGCAGATAAGTAACTAGTTAAAAATAAAATGCATTAAATGTTATAAAATGATAGTTTGGATCAAGTCCTAACAAGGATCAAGCCAATAATACTAACATTTGCTAAAAATGTATTAAAAATTAATTATAATAATATACTTTCCGGCAAATTTCAACCAATTATATATAATAAAAATAGTAAATAGTTCACATTCAAAACATTTTATCTAGCTCTACACATATGCACACAAATTCTTATGATTCATGAAAGAAAATTCATTTTTGAATTCTTTTATTTGATAAATAATTTTGGCTTGCTGATGATTTGCATGAATGGAGATAAAATATCGTAGATATTTTAATAATGTATTTAAATAAGTTCTTATGATTTTTCAATTTGAATGTTTATCATTCTTCATATAATGATTTAATTAGCTATGATGTCTATCTAATATATATTTTTTCCATAGGTATTAATTTGAAAGCCATTGATTTTTCTCTCCAAAAGCCAAGGAAAGTTCATTATTGTGATCACTGTTCTTACAAAACATTGTATTCTACTCATCTTAAGAAACACTTATACATTCATACTAATGAACGGCCTTATCAATGCCAGTCATGCAATTCTTCATTTTCTACAAAAGGAAGTTTAGTGAGACATTCTGTAAAACATTATATGGAGCGGAGCAGCAATGATTATTAATAGTTTTATATTACATATCAAATTTAAGTTAATTTCTTTTACTTATTGTTGTGACAGAGTTGTCATCATTGATCCGGAAACATCCATGTTGTTTTAAAATTTTAATTTAAGTGACATTTTTTAGAATATCTTTAGAAAACTCTAGAAAACTCTCAAGAAATAAGAATTTCTGAAGTTTTGTCTCCAAGGAAAGACACATCTTAAATACACCATAAAATAGAAGCTAACTGTACGTGTTTCAAAATAAATACTATTATATTTGTATCAGGGATATCCTACCACTATGAGAATAGAATGAAGTATTCCTTCTGCTAATGTACTGGTAGGACATGCTACAGTTAGTACATATACATTAATTGTAGTACTTCGTAAGACGAAATTAACAATCTACTTCAGAAATAGAAAAATAGCATTGTTCATGACAAAAAATAAACTAGACTATACCAGTTCCCAGTGGAATGGAAGAGTGAGTAAGGATGCTGAGATACACGAATGCACACAGAAAAATTAATAAGGTTCATTAACTGATTATACAGAGAAGAATGAAGCTGTCCTATTTATTGGATGTTGGGCGGTAATGGGTTAATATTTAAAAGCATCCTTTATCATTATTATTGGAAATAAGATTATTCATTTTCACAAAAAATAATTGTTTGCTTAAATAAAAAAAATATACATATGGAAGATGCTGCAAAAATAATTATTACTATATATAATGCATCAACAGTGCCTTTTTTCATACATTATAATACAAAATAAAAAATATGTGTAAAATATCTCATTTTCTCCATTCCTTTTATATAATAAATAACTATTTTTAATTTTCAGTGTTATTACAAGTATAATAATATTAACATAGTAAAATAATTTTTTTTTTTTTAAATTTAATGCTGTTTCACAAGAAGTGTTTCATTCTTCACTATTCCCATAAAAGAGTTTCGTTTAGTTAAATAGCAGGAAGAGGATATCTTAGATGTTATTTCTCTGAATATAGAAGTGTTTTTCAACTTTTTAAAAAATCTTATAACACACTTGAACACATAGTTAAACTTTCACAGCACACTTGAATTTATAATTAAACTTTTACTGCACACTTAAGATGATTAAAAATATACAAAAGAAGCAAACCTTTTAAATTTATTTATAAATACAAACAAAATGCTTCACCATAGTGAAAAAAGGAAAGCAATTTATTAGACTTTTTAACAAAAATACTTTCTTAAAAACATAGTTTTTGCTTTCTTTTAATATAAATTTGCATTTAATTATGTATTACTTATTTATTACATTAAACCTCATTATAAAGTAAATCACATTATTTATAATATTGCATTGGAAAAAAAGTACTTCCGCTAATTTGTAAAATTGTGACATACTGTGGCACTCTGTTTGAAAATCCTCAGTATAGAAGGTTAATTCTGTTGATGATCTATTGTAGTTCTGCACAATCTTTTTGCCTGAAAGTCGTTTGTTACCGCTTGGTAACCAGCAGTTGTGTACGCCTGAAGTTAAATTAACACTGTGACTGACACACCCATGTTAATACGTTTTCACTTACTCCGGGTTTCAATGCAATAAAAGCCCTACTTAAATTAATATAATTCTATGGATATAATGCGGTTTTAATACATTGAGTAATGATTAATACTCTCAAAGATTACATTCATATATATAATTAAGTTTTTTATATAATGTTGGAAATCTTATCTTAGCATTTAAAATAAAAAACAGGGAAAACAATATTACGAGTTTGTTTTTTTGCAGGACAGTCAAAGGGTTAACAAATTAATTCTTTATTTTCTATGTAAATTCTTCTTTTCCTTTAATGATGAATTTTTTAAAATAATTTTGTTGTTATTGTAATTTTTTTTAATCAGTGTTAATTTGATAATTAGTGTAATAATATAAAAGAAAGATTTTACTTTGAGATTAATGGATTATTGTTATTAAATGTTTGAGTGACTTACGACAATATATTGTTTAATTAAATATTTTAATGTCTTTGAGATTATTGTATTATATTTAAATGTGTAGCATTTTTTAACTGTTAATATACTCTAGGATAAAATGTGAAATATGATATGCATTCAACGTTATTGTTCTATGTTCAAATGTCTACTGTTTTTTTAAGCAAATTTTTGGGCTTATTAGTATATATAATTTACATAGCTATTGATGACACCATTGGTTTAATTAAAACTTAAACACTTTTTTTTTAAAAGTATTTATAACTCTTTTGGAAAGATCTGAAAACAATCATACTCTCCATTACCAAGTAGGTTTTACATATTTTGTATATATATATATATATTAAAGAGAGTTTTCTGATCTATCTATATTTTTCTTTTTCGGTTGCTAAACACTATGGTATGCGAAAAATTCTAACAAAATATGAGCAGAAACATGATATTTGCTTGTATTTAACCTATTATATAACCTTTCCATATGTACAGAGCTGCCATTGCCTAATCAGGGCCGTAGCTAGAGGGGTGCCAGGGGGGGCTCAGCACCCCCTGGAAATTTTTGAGCCCCCCTGGAAAGTTGCCAAGGCCACCAAATGAAATTCTGTTTCAAAAATCCTAATGAAACTTTGTTCAAATATTGAACTTAGTTTGGGGGCTTTTTACAATTTTGCATAAATACTAAATTGTAGTATTTGTTTAAAAACTGCATATAACTGCCCATTTGCACATACTAAGAATTAGCAACTTGTTGCTGAGGCAAACATTGACTCTTGTATTAGTTATATACAGGGCCGTAGCGAAAGAAAATTTTTGAGGGGGCAAAAAGCAAGATTGGCCGACTCAAAAATGTTTCAAATCCGACTAATGTAAAATAGTCAATCTGTCGCATTATTTCTTAATAGTTTTTACAATTAATTTTAACTGATTAATTATAATTGATAGTTACAAATAAAATATATGATTTTGTATTACTAAAATGTTTCTTTGATATAACTCAGTAATTATTTAAAAGATTTACAAAGAACTTTAATGGAAAAAAAAAGAATATGTATTGATAAAAAAAAATCCTACAGTTATATTTGTAAAAAACATTTGTTTAGAATGATAGAATGAAGTGATAGTTTAGTAAATAGAACGTAGTGATTTTCAACATAAAAGCTAAATAAAAATGTGATCTCTTAGTTCTAAAAATTATGATAATGTAATGAATGGTAAGTACTTTCAATATTTTATTAGCATGCGATAGAAAATAATTTGAACTTTATATTCTAATTAGAGATAATATCGTATGGAATTAACAATATACACTTTCAGTAATTCTAATTGTAAAACTAAAAAATGCACACTAGGGGTACTGAAAATATTCGGAGGGCCTCAAAATTTAATTGCGCCTGGGGCCTCTTGAGTGCTTCATCCACCACTGATTGTGTTTTATAGGAATGTCAAGGGACCGACAGAAACATTTGAATTATCCACGATTTTGAATTATACACGTTCGAATTATTCAAGTTTGACTGTACTATTTTTACATGAATTACACATCACACTGAATAAAGCAAACCATTCATACCTTTCTTATCACCAGTCCCTGTCGAGTAGTTTCCACTGTCCAGCCATGTTGATAACTTCTTCGAACTTTTTGCAGCCTCCCAGTTTCTTCTTTTTAGAGTCTGTCTTTTTTTATTTCCACTTGGCGTTTCATAATATAAACTATTATCTCAACACAAGCAAAGTAAAATTAACCCCTTGGGGACGAGCGACACGTTTACGTGACGCATAAGATGCTCAGAATTCTCGATTATTCCCACTAGTTAATTTTTATTGTAAGCTTTGCTTTATATAATGACAGCATTTCTGCGATTCAATTAGGGGAAAATTTCTGTTTTGAAAAACCGGTGGTAAAAGATGAAAAATTCTGTAAAAGACTCTCGTCACGAAGGGGTTAAGTTATAAACTATCCGTACTATCACTACTATGCGACTCTCAACTGCTCTGACAGTCCGATATTGATGAGCAGTTAGTAAACGAATGACTCATCATGAATAGCACTAGCTCACTGCACGTCCTAGCTTGCACTTGACTCATCACTCGGCAGGCACCTGGCGCGATATGACACATTTGACTCGACATTCTGCTGTCTGCTCTAGAGATGCTTTTGCTGCATGCGAAGCGTATGGAGTATTTGAACGGATACGCAAAAACATTTACTCTAGCACTTTGATGGATTTTTTTATTATTAACTTTTAGCTAGGTGCTGGGTATTTTATAGGAAGTTAGATTAGATATTAAAATACAATAATTTTTTAACCATTAGTTTGGGGCCCCGGGGCAGTGCCCCGGCGGTAGTTACGGGCCTGAAACGCTGAACTATTTATATTGTTTTAAGTGCAAATGTGTTAATGTTCCGCAATCGCTTCAAGTTTTTTTTACCATAAAACTACTTTTAATAATTTAATTTTTCCTGAAATCCTCTACTTTCTGAAATCTTTATTAAAAATAATTCATCTTACGTATGATTTAGTTTTTAAAAAAAGTAATCGCTAACATGTACCATAATTTCCGGCGTATAATCCGCGGATCAAACAATTATGTTTAGACCCAGAAATTTTATTTAATAATTGAAGTAAAATATTTACAGCGATCTAGTATGTTCCATTATATAAAATAAAATTTCTGGGTTGAAACATAATTGTTTGATCCGCGGATTATACGCCGGAAATTACGGTAATCAGGGTATACAATAACAGAGCCTTTATTAAGTAATAAAAATCAGAGCCAATCAGATATAATAATCAGAGCCTTTATTAAGTAATTAATAAAGGCTCCAATTCTAATTTTTACAATAACAAGTGAAAAATCAGTGAAAATTATGTAATTATGTTACGTTGGCACAAGTATATAAATTTAGTTTTAGATTTATCAAAAAAAAAAAAAAGTAAGAAGTTTTTAGGTATTAAATGTTAAATGCACGGATATTTTTTAAATTTATTCATCTTCTTTTTTTAAATAGTTTTAAAAATTCTTCGTTTTTATTTTCCAAACGTTCCTAAAACAGTTCCAAAGGCCGTAAATATCATATCGCTGCTAGAACCTACTATTTAACAAGTATAAAATTTCTTGAATTTTCTTAAGCGACTTTCGCATTCGGTCGACCTAGTTTATACACTGGCCTCCAAAAGTTAAGGTACAAGATGTTTTTCGAAGCTCACCAGACAAAAAATGGCAGTCAGATTAATCTTCATAGTTTATATGAAGGACAATAAGCTTTAAAAAAACTTGTGCAAAAATTACCGCTACCACTTTTATTTTATAGAAAAGAATAGCTACTTGTGAATGAGAGAAAAATATGCAATTATGAAGCTTTCGTAATTTTGCGTGTAAGTTTTGTTGCATTCGAACTATTGTTGTCAGTTTTGTTCACAACAGCCACTAGAGTCTAGAAATGTCTAGAAGAAGTCGTTTGCCCGATTCATTAAGGTGGCGGACGGTAGGATGGATGGAAATGGGGTTGTCACAGGCCGCTACTGCTAGACGGCTCAATGTGTCTCGCAGTGTAGTCCAACGACTCTGGGATCAGTATGAATCCGAAGATTCTGTGTCCAGAAGACATGTTCCAGGCAGCCCACGTGTTACAACACCTGCAGAAGACCGGTTTCTAGCTCTTTCGGCCCGAAGGAGAAGACGCACTACTGTGCCGCAACTCATTGCAGACCACTTTGCAGCATCAGGGAGAAGAATCTCCCCTACTACGGTGCGAAGACGTCTTCACAATGCAGGTCTCTATACAAGGTGACCAGTTGTGTGTTTCCCCCTCAACAGACGACAGAGAAGGGCCCGCTTATGTTGGGCAAGAGAACATGTTTCCTGAACCAGACAAAAGCGGGCTTCTGTACTCTTCACAGACGAGTCCATATTCACACTGGAGAGCGATTTAGGATGTCTTCTGATGTGGAGAGAACAATGCACTCGGTACCATCAATCAAACACTGTTGAAACACACAGGTACAGAAACGGTGGAATCATGGTTTGGGCTGGGATCTCACTCGGAGGCCACACTGACTTGCATGTGTTCCATGGAGGAACTGTGACTGGTGCAAGATATCGGGATGAGATCCTTGATTCATATGTGCGCCCATATGCCGGTGCTATTGGCAATGGTTTCATTCTAATGCATGATAATGCGAGACCACACCGAGCTGTGGTTGTTGAGGATTATCTTGAGGATCACGGTTTGGAGAGAATGGAACGGCCAGCTCACTCTCCAGACTTGAATCCGATAGAACATCTTTGGGACTATCTTGGAAGACAGGTTGCGGCTTTAAGTCCTCCTCCAAGGTCATTAAATGAGCTGGAACAAGGCTTACTCCAAGTCTGGTCAGCGTTACCTATTTCGGTGTCCGACAATTTAATTGAGAGCATGGAAAGTCGATGCCGCCAATGCATTCAAGTCCGGGGTGGGCATATTCCGTATTAGAACCAGTTTTTTAATGTTTCTGTCACATTTTACTGCATAATACTGCGATGTACTGATTTCTCCAAGAATGGAATTTTCCACCATGAGGGCTTTTTTGTTGTAGTTTCATTTATACGTTTAACTTAAGTAAATTTCTATGTCGCATTTGATAAATAACGGTTTAGCGCACATTTCCTCCAAATTTGTTGTTTATATATATTCATTCATTTGCAAATTAGACGCAAAAAACCGGTTGTACCTTAACTTTTGGAGGCCAGTGTATATTGATAGTTTTTATCTATGTAAGTTGCGAGTGTTACTGTAGGACAAATTTCTGATATTTTCAATCAATAGATCAGATTCATTTTTTTCCCCTATTGGCCCATGTATCGACGGCCGACTTAGATTTTCCATGTGTGGGTAAGGTATAGTATATGTCCAACATTTCCGGCTCTGCAGACAAAATTTATACATGATATTTTTTTTTCAGTGGGTAGATCGACTAGCTATTTATGTGATTCGAAAATGTGACAGAACACGTGACTTTCATACCGGCTGACCAGATAGATCTATTGAAACCATTACTTTTTTTACTCATAACCTAGATAGGTTGACTGACCGACTAGCTTTTGCCATATGATTGTAAGGGTGTAGTGAATTACATTCTGAAGACTTAAAGTCCTGCCAACCAGAATTTTTCCGAATTGTTTTTATTAATCGGCCTACTGACATACTACAGAGACACTAATTAAATTTGCTGATAAGCCGACTGAATCCTTTTACCAAACATTGGGGGGGCAGCTGCCCTCCCGCTCGCTACGCCCCTGGTTATATAAAGAAAATTTTCATTTTGCAGTGTTTTCCATTATTAGCATAAAACAAATAATAATAAGGAACTTAGTGCCTACAATTGAATATGTACTAATTTATCTTTCTATATAATACTTTGATCATATATATCTGTGTTTGTGCGTGCATGTGTCAGAGAGCGAGAAATAGTACCAGCCCCCCCTACATTTTCTTGAGCACCCCCTATTGTTTACATCTAGCTACAGCCCTGTGCCTAATGCCATCGAAAATAGTTACTTCAGTAGCCAAACAAAAATAAAGTAGTAGTCAAAACAGTTGTATGCTTGCTTAAAAAAAGGAGAGAAAAATATATAATTGCCAAAAAATCAAAACAATCAGAGCTGTTTTATGAAAATCCACATCAAATTCTAAGTTTATGCTATCACACAAAATTTGTAATTTTTGTAATAAAAATATCACACATTAATTGATAAAAAAAGAAAATTTCAAAGTTAATATCTGGAATAGATGATCATAAAGCAGTTTGGTTTTTCCAAACTAAATTGAATATATGAGGCGTTCAGAAGCCACCCCAATTAACTCCATCAAATAAAAATGCTCAGTATAAGAAGTTAAAGTTATCCTTCTATATATAAAAAAAAGTAATGGTTTGGAAATGGACCAATGAAAATCAGCGTAGATACCGCGAAACGTATCTGATTGGTCAGAGCTTTCTGACTTTTCTTAGGGGGAATTAACATAAAAGTAGAGAATTTAGATAGGATGGGCGCTATTAGTTGGGGTTACCAAGGGGAAAGGACCCAGGTCTGTCGCAAAGTTTGACGCCAACTTGGCGATATGTTGCCAAATTTGGCGGCCAAAATTAGCTGCCAAAAGTGGCACCAACTTGGCACTATTTCCAGTATTTCGCCAAATCTCCATAGACTCGAAAATCCAATGAAAAATCCAATAGCGTTTACTCACTTGCAAAAAATCAACAAATTGAGATATTGCAATGCAACAAAAATTAATATTAGCTTATGAATAGAGCTTAATTGAACTATTTACATTATTTTTAAGCACAAACACTAACTATTTACAATATTCGTAATACTATACATACAAATGGTACGTGTTAGTTATCCTGTCGACTAAATTACTGTCGCCAAATTCATATATATTAAACGAGCAAGGGATTTTCCTGATTATTCATATATATTAAATGAGCAAGGAATTTTCCCGATTATGAATGGTATCGTAAACGACTGGGAAGATTTTCACGAGACTAGATACAACAGGAGGTCATGCCTAGTTGCCATTTGTGTTATACCGCAGACAGTTTCCTGTTAGACTTGCTTACACATTGACAATTAACAAATCACAGGGACAAGCATTTCAAAGAGTTGGAGTTTACATTGAACGCCCAATTTTTGCACATGGCCAGTTGTATGTTGCATTGTCAAGATGTGTATCTGCTAACAATATCAAGATTTTCATTAAGGATGGTCAGAAGTTGGAGAACATTGTTTACAAGGAAGTATTGTAGGAATGCAATAAAAGTTGTATGATGCATTGTCAAGATGTGTATCAGCTAAAAATAGGAAGATTTTCATTAAGAATGATCAAAACTTGGAGAACATTGTTTACAACAAAGTATTGTACAAATCCAGTACTATTAAAGATATTGAAATCTAATCATAAAGAAAAATATTTTAAACTTATTTTGGAAATAAATTTGTTTTATTTAAATTTTTTTATCTTTTTCTTTCACAAATAATTGAGGTGATAGGCTGGATTTGTTTGGTCATGGATGAAGCTGATTTTTATAATAAATTTATGTTTCATTTAAATTACAACAACAATTACGAAGTAGAATCTAAAAATTGAATGCATAGAAAATAAGGGATCGCCAGGCGATCCAGAATGGAAACGCGAAACGATTACGTCTGGGGTTGGCTAGGGCGCGATTACGCGGGGGGGTTGGTGAGGGTAGCGAGCAGGGATAGCCAAGCCCCCACTAGTGTATCTATAAAAAAAAAAAAAAAAACTATTATTTTTTCAGTATATTTTGATTCAGTATATATATATTCATTAATTTTTTTTAAATCAAGGGTAATTTTTCAGCACTGTATAAATATATAGAAAAATTTCAACCCAATCATGTTATTACCCAAACTTCTAAAAAAATGCAGTTAGTCGGATTGACTTCTGAACGCCTCATATATACTTAGACTTGGGCATTAATGCATAGTTTTTTAACTACAAATAACAAAGCTTATATGTTGTTAGGTACAACTAATTCCATTTGTAAAAAGAAATGAACTAAAGTAGGAAATCTGTTTATAAATAAAAGTAAAAATATAGTTTTTTAAAAAACAATGTTATAAGCACTCATTATTTATCTTAAAAATCACGCCTAATTTCATGACTGCAATTCATGTTGTTCCAAAAATTTCCATTACAATAAGTTTATTTGGCATGGTCTCCAATTATGGAAATTTCATTATTTTGATTTATGCTTGTAGAAAGTTCAAATGTAAATTTATTAAAAACAATATAATTGTAGCTCTGTTTCCTTTTTAAGATATGGCAACAGGAAATAAAAAAGTATTATTTAAACTATCTATTCAAGATTTCTAAATTGTTTTTAACACATAATCATAATTTAATTGATATTAAACTGTTAATTTATTAAAGCATATGTAAAAAAAAAAAAAAAAAAAAAAAAAAATTTTATTTATATTTTAATTTCTACTTTTCAGAGTGTAAAATGTTTTAATTGTTGCAGTTTCACAGCCAAGATAGCATACTTTAACAAATGTAATTTGACGCATAATTAACTCCATTGTTGTTGCAACTTGTGTACAGTTGTAATCATAAAGAATATTTGGGAATGTATCACCTGTTTACTGCTAATGGAAAATTTGTAATTAAGTTCTAAAAATATTAAAATGCTATATTGTCATCGGAAACACACCTGCCTACATAATTTTTTATAGATCCGGCATATCAGGAAATGTTAAAAATTGATTTCAAAATTCCATCTTCTCACACACGAATCAAATTAAGTTGAAAAAAATAGGGTAAAAATAGTTTTATCAGAAAAGGATGTACAGTAGTCACCTCCATATCCGGCTCTCTCATATTCAGTCTGATAAAAGCTAAAAATTTATTGCATGCTTGTAAATTCAATGTAAAAAAAAATTTCTTAGGACTATCTATGTTTATTCAGATACTAATTTTTTGGATAATCTGAAATCTATAAACATTAAGGGCGAACTATTCCGTTCTGCTAAAGCATGGGAGACAGTCAAAAGCTCTACTTTAAAAAAATGTTGGAATAAATTATTAGCAATCAATGAAAGTTGTAAAAATTCGGAAAACGACCTAGATTTAACAAATACAGTAAGGAAAGTTTGTGGTTGTGAGAATATCACAGAAACAGAAGTTCTTGACTGGGTAAATAGTGATGTAGATCACCACTTGACCTACAAAAAAAAAAATTATAATTTCATAATGATAAAGAAATGGATGTTAACAGTGATGATGCACAGCGAATTAACTCCCTCTATCATAATTATGATGAGACATTGGCATGTGGTAGCAGAGAATCGAGTGAAGAACAAAATAGACACATTTAATGCGATATTTAAACAAATAAATTATTATATTCCAAATTCAGTTATGGTTGAGTCTACTGTATTTGAAAAATAGAGATCTGCAACATTTGTATTGATCATAAGAAATTTATTAGCATAAAGTTTGATTTTATAACCACCAATAGGTTAAATAAAGTCATCTAAATAAATAAGAACAAAATAAACACAATGTACTAAATTGTTATTCAGTTTTTGATTATGTAATTGTCACATAAATAAATTAAAAATAACAGCATTTGCCATATAAAAATCGCTATTAAAATTACAAAATAAAACTGATATATTGAAATAATTCTGTGATTTTATTTATTTTTTATCTTAAGATTATAATGAAATAACTATACATTACATGGATGCTGTGTCTGGTGAAAGGTTAAACACAGAAAATCTTAGCATGCCAATCGGAGGTAGCTCATTTGCAAAGATTAAATACCTTTAAGAAGAACAAAAATTTGGGAGAAATACACTTTAAAAGCAAATGGGTGGGAACCAAGTAAAAAATGGGAAGTTACCTATTAAAATCCGGACAATTTGCATCAACACTATTTTTAGATTGAAAAACATATTTTTTTCAAAATGGAAATTTTTATAGATTTTTAAAAATCTGATTGGAAATTCGTATCTAAATGTAAAATCAGTGAGGGGATAGAAGGAGAAGGAAAAATAGTATCTAAAATTGGGAAAAGTCCTTTTTTTTGCCCGGTTTTCCCCAAAAATATTTGAAGGGTTTTGGTCTAAAATCGTAGCCATAGTTGAATGATGCTGAAGATAATTGCTTTTAGTAGCAAATGGCACCTCTGTATGTAGTTATACTTCTTTTATTTATTTATTTTTTAAATCCTTACACATGTAATACTGTATTTAAACAAATTTATTTATTTTTTTTATCTCTTACCTTATTTTATGAAATTAAAAAATAACCACTATAAGTTAGCTACAGCTTTAAATTAAAGCATTTGCTAACTTACAGTGATTATTTTATTATTATTGATTAAGTAAAATTTAAATTTTCAGTTAAGTATAAATTAACTTTTAATCAGGTTTTGTAGTGTAATTTAGAAAACATGCATATTACTTTTTAAAATGAATGTATTTTCCTTCTTCTATAAAATTAAATAATAAATAAATGAAGAGTTTATAGTGACTAATAATTTTAATCTTATTCTCGTATTTCCCTTGGTACTATGAAAGTACTGTTTTTGAGAAATTTATAAATCTAATATGCCTTTATCTATGCATGTATACACATTTGTATTATCTTTCTATAACAGTTGTTTTATTTTACTTTATCCAGAGCTTTTTTAAAAATTATGTTAGGGGTGTTGTGCTCTAAGTTTGACTCGAGAAAATCACCATTTTGGTGGTCTGTTTTTGAGTGATTCTATCCAGAACAAATCTAAACAGCTTTGTTATCAGCAAATCATGTATAAAATTTCACAAATCTCTGAACATAATGCGATTTTTCAAATTGTTTAAACATTAATAATATGTTTGGAGTTAATTTAGCAGAAAAAAAAAAATTAATTGATTTATTTTTTCTCATTAGATTTACAAAATGATTAGGGATGTGTGTATCTGCCCCCCCCCCCCCTCCCCTTACACAGTGTCTTCCAGAAAAATAACCTTGATTTTACCAGTTATTTTATGACACGATGAAGAAATGAGATCAATTTTTCCATAGAGAGAGCCAATAAAAGCAGTAACTTTCTAAAACCTAAAAATGCTATAAGTACCATATTCTTATATTTACATAATGTTTTAATGCATAAAACTTTAAACAACAAAATCTTTCTTTAAAATAGCATGTTTAAAAAAACTGCTTAAAAAAAATTCTAACAGTCATTTGTTCATTTTGGGACAATTTTTGTTTACTTTTCTAATAATGTAGCTGCCAACCTTTTTTTTTCCTAAATATGAAAAAACATATTTTGAACCAGAAAATTTATGTAATAAAATGTCTATTGTTTCTATGTGGTACTTATCTGATTTCATTTACTAAATCAAATTTCTGGTACAAATATGTTTATTTGACTGAAAAAAAAGAAAGAAAAAAAAAGTTGACAGCTATGTAATAAACTTAAAAAAAAGTATTCTATAAGTAGAATATTTTCTTGTAAGGTAAGCTGGGATAACTGGATCAAAGGAGGTAACTAGGCCATAGGCTATTTTATAATAAACCATTGGTGTCTTTTAAGATTTAGCAGTTGGCAACATTGCAGCACTATTTGTACTTCTTAAAACAACACATGTGAGCTCAATTTGTAACTCTGCCTTTGCTGTGATAGGTTGCTGAAAATTTAGGAGTTTTTTTTTATATATAAACAATGTCCATTTGGTTGAATTTCCTTGGCTTTTTATCAAAATACCATAAGTACTTTTGTTAAACAAGCTTCCCCCCCCTCCCTAAGATTAGGCATAAATACATTAATATTATTAGGTATGTATACATATTTATTTCCTGTTACCACATAAATTTTTCGAGAATGGGGTAACTGAAACATGTATCAGGGATAACTGAGACATGTATCAGGGGCAACTGCATCCCACAGGGCCCAGTTACCCCAACAGTTATAAATATTTTTTTTAGAATCACTCTTACTACAGGAAATTAATTTCTCCATTGTTTTTTGCTTGCAATAAAGAAAATTATATAACTGAACACAAACTTTTAAACAAAATTTCTTAAGCGAGCTAGCCAAACCATGAAATTTCACGGTACAGATGAAGAGGCGTTCATAAGACACAGTGATATTATTAGAAAATTATCAAAACCAATAAAAAATAGTTCTGTGCGATATAAAAACATGGTTACATTCTCCACAGATTTAGAGGACTTATTGAACACTCATTGAGTTAAATAAAATAGAGAATGAGACACTTAATTACTTACTTACCCATCTTTTCACAGATTTCTCTTGCTCATTTTCCCCTCTTAAAATATCAATGTAACTTTTATACATATTACTTATACTAAAGTAAATAAGTAATTACTTAATTCTCATGTTTTTTGTATAAAGAAACATAACTACGCGTCTGGTGTTTTTTGTAAATACCTTGACAGAAAAGATTTCCCTTTCAACACTCTTTAGTTGATATATAATTTACCTGATCAACTGCATGGCTTAATTTTTTAAAGCTATTTACACCTTTTGATACAAGGCCTTGATACCCCAGTTTAAAGAAAATGAACGACTGTGGAATACAGATCTGCCTGGTTCTCTTTCCCTATTTTTAAAGGGCAACTGGACCCATTGACAGGGAAATATGAGATAGTATATATTTTTAATTTTTAGACAGTAAGGTGCATTTTTGAAAATTTCTGTTTGATAAAGTGAATTTAATTGAACACATTTACAAAGAGAGGGAATTGAGAGGGAAATATGAAATAGTATATATTTTTAATTTTTAGACAGTAAGGTGCATTTTTGAAAATTTCTGTTTGATAAAGTGAACTTAATTGAACACATTTACAAAGGTTCAGACTTTAACCCATTTTAGGCCAAGCATAGAAATTTTATAAAATGTGGTATTATTTTCATTGAAATATGCTTACATTACATTCATTAAGACACAAAAAAATTTTGTGAATGAAAAATAATATTTTATATAAGAAATAAAATGGTGCGTATACGCACCATTGGCCAAATCAATGAACAAATCCTTTAGTTGAACAATTGTATTATAGTCGAATTTTTATATTTTGTTATGGGCATTTTCGAAACATTTTGGATGCAAATAGACTTGGCATTTCAAGCACAAATAAATCATGCGGTTTTTGCACACTTTACATCTTTTGATTTATGTGCATAAAATATGGGCGTAATATAGCAAATTTGCCTGTTTTATCAAGGTAGGTGTTATCCGACGAATGGATATTTTATTTTATGTTTTTAAATCTGTTTCGAGTCATGCTTGAAGGCAGATTGGAAGTTCTTCATCCTCATTTAAAGACGAGTACATATATATTTGAGGAAGTGTATGGTATCCAGAAAGAATTAGTATACCTAAAAATATTTTCAAATCGGTTGCAGAAAACTGGAAATCATGACGACTGTTGTCTTTCTCGATAGAAAAGTGAAAGTCAATCAGAGCAAACCGCCGTGTGGTGTCATCTATTAAGTAAATTATAAAGAAATCACACTAAATCTGCATTAAACTATGAAACAGTGCATAAAAAATGGGTTTTAAATGTTTGCCTATTTTTCATGCATTCGGCCAATGGTGCGTTAACGCACCATTAAATTTAAATAAAAATTTTAAAGTTATTTTGTGACATTTGTTTTATTTTTATTTTATTTTTCGAACTTGCAACTTTAATCCATTATAAAAACATATGATTAATCTCAAGTGGAATAATTATACATTTCCAAAAAGTCGAATTTGTCAATAACAGTTTCAAGTTAAAAAACTAGCGTATTTTAAAAATTTCTCAATAGAAAGTGTTTACTCCAATTGAATTACTAATATTTTATACACGTCTTCAGAACCCTTAAAAGTAGCAGAAAAATAAAATTAGAGAACAATATACATCACAGTGTTAATAAAAAAATATTAATTGAAATGGTGCGTTTACGTACCTTTGGCCGAAAATGGGTTAATTCAAAATGAACATTGGCTTCTGGAAGCTGAATTGCCAGAAACTCCAGATTCACAATGTAAAATCATGACCCAGTTGCCCCAGGTAACCTTACAAATTTTACCGAGAATGTTGCTCTCTTATAAGGTTCAATGTTTAACTTTATATCACTTTTTATTATGAGAAAAACTAAATCAATAAAAATGAGGGTTATCCATTTTTAATAAATAAAGCAAAAACTTTCAAAATAGAAATTTGTTAATGCACGATTATCCAATTAAGCTTGTTAATTAGTCTTTATATATTTTTAAATTAAATATGTATATAAAGACAGTTTTTTATTTAATTTTGACAAAAATTTTTAAGAAGTCATTAGAAATGACGAGATTAGTTTGTAACTTTTTTAAAAGGAAGATTTATGATATGCCATCCTTGAATAATTAATTACATGCAATGAATATAGGATACAAAATTATTATTCTATCATAACAATATGATTTTTCATTAAACTTTAAAAAATAAATTAAAACGAAATTTCACGCTATTATAATTTTAGAGCTTTAGTACATTCAAGATGAATATGTTAAAACAAAATTTGCAAAGTTTTTAAAGGACACTGAAAATTTAATAATGAAAAAAAAAAATGATTTTAAATAATTTTTGTCATTTTGAATATCATTACTCAATGTGAATATCATCAACTATTCAAATTGATTGTAATATCAAGCAAGATCCTTCATGATCTACATAAAAAAAAAAAAAAAAAAAAAAGCAGTCAAATATGTTAAATCTATGGATGTCATGTCTTATATCTCTATATAGCTTCTAGGTAATCCAACTTAAATAAGTATTTAAGGCCAAAATTTCACAAGTCTGTTAAAGTTTAAAAGAGCTGAGGCTGATAACATATTCTATATACAGTATGGAACCATTTATCTGGAATCCAGTTAACTGGAAAACCAGTTATCCGGAATGATATTTCCAACTGACTGAATTTAAAATCTTTCCAGAAAAAGTGCCATGGAGTGCCATTTTAGCATGTGTGGGGCTTGATATATTACCACATTGCATTGTACAACTTAATGGATTTGAAATGGAAGCATATTTATTTAGATATTCAACATTTTTGTTTCCAAGGTGTTGTCAGAAATTGCCTTCCTTCAAACTCTGATTAATCTTTGATCTTGATAGGATCTGAGCCTTAATCAGAGTAATCTAATAATTTGAAATCAGTAACAATGTTACAGCCACATATATTTTACAAATCTCATCAAATGGATGTTGCTTTAATGTCCAACCAGTTATCCGGAATACACCTGGCCCTCACCATTCTGGATAAATGGTTCTATACTGTATAGCAAATAATTACAAGGAATATTTAACCTCATTCTCCTTCTAATAATAACTACAAAATTAGTGACAGAAGTTTGAGTATTTGATAACATTTCTCATTAAAGTAAAAGTAAAAAAGCTACATATCTCATAATAAAGAGAATATGATTTATACCGTTTTTTGGCTTTTAAATTGCCAATCTAACACGAAAAGGTTCATATTTTATTAAAGCTGAAATTAAATTTTCTTTATCTGCCCCCCCCCCCAAAAAAAAAAATATATATAACCATATGTGTCATTATTGTAAGCACTTCTATATTCATAATTAATATTATCTATATATTTTTGTACTAGATCAAATGTTTAAAGAAGATTCTATGGGTGCTATGCAATTTAGCACAAAGAGAAAACTTCATCTATGTGGCCACTGCCCTTATGAGACTGCTTACATTTCCCATCTCAAGTATCATCTTAGAGTACATACAAGAGAACGTCCATTTCAGTGTTCATACTGTAAACAAACTTTTACTACAAAAAGCAATCTGTTAAGGCACCAAAAGACTCGGCACCTTAGCTGTTGGTAGCATAATATACATATTATAGTGTACAGTGATAAATTGTGTTAAATAATAAATATTTTTAATAGATCATGTTTTATTTTTAAAATCACTTTTTAATTTGGCTGTTCCCAGAACCACACACACACAAAAACTCGCTTAATAGTGTATCTTTTTAACACATTTACAGAGTCATTTTTAAAGGTAAAAGCATTAATTTGCAAACAGTACTATTCAAGTGGTGTTGAATCATTTATTTTGCTAATATTACTTTACATAAAATTAGGCCTAATTATTGTTTTGTATAATAATTTAGGAATTTAATTTTTTACATACGATTTTTCCTAACTAAACAAGCCTAAGCAAGCATTTTTGAACTAGAAAGAGTAAGAATTTTCTCCTTGAGCTCATTATAAAATAAATGAAGATTGATTGGGGATTTTATTATTCTAAATCAGTGGTTTTCAAACTTTTATGCAAGTTTTTTTCTGGTGCGTGCACAGAATGCCCGGTATATGGTGCCAAAGGCAGCGGGGACCTGAGCCGGAGGTTCATTCAGTTTGATGTTTCATCATATTCGGTGTTTTATACAATTTGAGGCCCCAATGTAAATTAGTGGTCTGCTAGTGTAAGCTATAAAGGCAACAAGATTTTTAAGGTGATGGGTGTGCTTCTTTACAATCTGCATGAAAATGAATGTTTGCTGAAGTAGAGTCATAAATAATCTTCAACACCTAATGTTTTTAAAAAATCTAATGATGAAAAATATTGGTGTTTTTTACTATAATGAAAATCATATTATAATGAAGAAAATTATCTGATACTGTATTGAAGTAAATAAAATTTATTTAAATTATACAAGCAAAGATACAAAAATAAATAAAAAATCTGTTACACTTCATTTTTTATAATGATTTAACTTGCAACAATGAAAGATTAATGATTTTTTATTCTTGAATTTTCCTGAACATACATTACAACTGAAGACTAATCACTAATGTATCTTTTGGACCACTGTGATTGAATTTCTGAGAAAATCCTTTTTCACACATAACACACTTGTATGGACGATCATCTGTGTGTTTACATAAATGACTTCTTAAATGACTAGTGTAGTATGTTGAAAAAGAACAAAAATTCCAATAATGAACAATTCCTTTTTTCCTGTATGAATCCATGTTGCTCCATCTATCAAGTAAAGCTGAAAATTTGCATTATTAGAAATTTATAAGAAGAATCCTCGTATCACATGGAAATTTCATATGCTTGAAATTTTAATAAAAGATGTTTATTTGAATCTTCATCATCAAGAATTGAATTCTGTATACAACTATAATAAAGCACTTAAGAATCATCAAATTTGGAGCTGAGATTATACAGTGCTCTCTAGTGGAATCAGTGTAATGTGCACCCACATACATCTCTATTCACGTATTTAAAAAAAAAATTATCAACTCTCTCCATGCAAAAGTGAACGAAAAACATTGGTGCGAAATGATACTTAAAAATCCCTGACGGCTCGGCCTACAGGCACAGGTAGATTTCGAAGACGCAGACCGTGGGGCGCCTGTTTGTCGGAAATTGCGGAAGAAATGACCTTTTTGCGATGATGCGGCAGTTGGAACTGCCTACTTCGAAACTTAACTTGTTTGCAAGCGGAGCCAGCAAGGATTTATTTTTTTTCGCTATAAGAGTTGGTCCTATAAAAAACTTGTCAATATAAAAGTTTTAGATAATATTAAGAGGATTTATAATAAATTTAAGCGGATTTGAAATCTTGGGAATTGACGAAGTTATGAATTTTTTTCTTCTAAAAACCCCCCTTAAGGCAATTTTTAATTATATCAAAAATCTGTCATACATAAATTTTCGGCCCTTCTCCTAGAAGTAATAATAACTTCAAACGGATTCGATACGTATCCTAATTAAGAAATTATGGGTTTTTTTCTGTTTTCACAGAAAGCACCCCCCATCCCCCCCTGGTTCAATTTTGCCCATTAACGAACTTGACCGAGATTTTATGCCCCTTGATTTCATGTATCAGTTTCAAAAAGATGCGGGAGTTGGAACCGCCTACTTCGAAAAATAACTTGTTTGCAGGCGGAGCCGGCAGGGATTTTTTTTGTTTTTAATTTTTTTTTGCTATAACGGTTGGTCCTATAAAAAACTTGTCAATATAAAAGTTTTAGATAATACTAAGAGGATTAATAATAAATTTACGTGGATTTGATATCTTGTGAATTGACGAAGCTATGATTTTTTTTCTTCTAAAACCCCCCTTTTTTTCCCCCCTTGGGGCCATTTTTAATTATATCAAAAATCTGTCATACATAAATTTTCGGCCCTTTTACTAGAAGTAATAATAACTTTAAACGGATTTGATACGTATAATAATTAAGAAATTATGGGTTTTTTTTTTTTTTTCACAAAAAGCCCCCCCATTCCCCCCCCCCTCTTGGTTCGATTTTGCCCATTAACGAACTTGATCGAGATTTTATGCCCTTTGATTTTATGTATCAGTTTGGAAGAGATTTGTGCAGAATTTTTCCATTTATCGTGTCCATAAAAAAGTGACAGAGATAGATATATATATATATAAAGAATTGAACTGGGGGTGGTTTTGGGTTCTGGGAGTCATGATCGGCATAGATCTGCAAAAATTTTTCAAAATTTCCAACTTAGGTGAGAATGTAATAGGTAGTATTTCTTACGAAATCTACCTAAAAATAAAAACACAGCATTCTCTAATGTTAGTGATCTTTAGAGATCGACCGTAATTTCGGTTTCGGTGAAAAATTGGAGTTTTGCCGAATATTCATTTTCGGCGAAACTGCTGCCAAAATTTCGGCCTGACCGAAACTCAACCGAAACTATCTGTATTTCAAAATCTCGTTCATTTTTTCGGAAATTTTCAACTTTACTCATTTTGATATGAGTTGTATCGGCTCAAATAAGACACTGTTTATTGCTGTGAACCCCCACTGTTTATCAGTATACGTTATGACTCATTCCTGATGCGAGTGTAAATTATAAATAAAGCAATGCATATATGACTAAACTTACAAGACACTTATCACGTGATGTTTAAAAGCTGCAAATTTAACAGTATTAAAAGTTCTTTACTTTGAAACTCCAGATTGTTTCGAATGCTTTATGAGAAAGGTGTTGTTAAAACATATGAAGATTTACGAAATTTATTACAAAAGATATATCGAGGTATATATACTTAAAATATTTTTTTATTAGATTAAATTCGTATGATTGGAAAATATTTCTGTCTTATTGATAAATTAATTACATTTTATTTTATATGAAAATAAATAGTTTTGGATGTAAGGAGAGTCAACTTGGCGCTGGAGATAAAATTTTCAAACAGGGGTGCCATTTCAATTCTTTCTTAATGAGGCAGGGAGTGGGGCAAAGGTTTGTTTTTGGGGAGGGGGAGGGGGAGGAGGCGGTGAGTGAGAAAAGATTTATTTTGATCTTATTGTGCATATCCTAAAAGAAAATTGACAACTGTTAAATTTTTATGCTTATATATGTATTTAAAATTAGCTAAAGTGCAAAATAATGTTAAACATGTCTCACTTTGAGAATATTGAAATAGTAATAAAGTTTATAATTAATAATTTCTAGGCTTAAAATGCTGTCTTAATGCTAATTTTCCTTTTTTAGTCAAATTGAACAAATTATTTTAGCTTTTGTGCCCTTTACTTAAACTAACCTCTAATGATTCGTACCTTCCCAAATGACACTCCTTCGCACATATGTTTGCATAAAAGGTATGAAAATATGAATATATTTAAAATGAAACGAACTGAAAATATGAATATATTTAAAAATTAAATATCCAATTATTGAATTTGTATTACATTATTTAGCTACATTGTTAATTAATTATTGATAAATGCCTATAATTATTGGTTGCTATAAACTAATCAAATTCAAAAGTTGTATTATTTATGTTTCATTTTTGTTTGAAACCTATACACACACTTACATATGCACGTTTGCTTGTTAGAAATGGGGTTCAATACACGTATAATTAATAAATTAATTAGAAACATAATTAATTATTATTAAGTAATTATTAATTATTTGTTATTAATTAATTAACTAATTAATAATTATATGCAGTTATGTATGTATTAATCAAGTTTTTAATTTTTTTTACACTTTCGGTTTCGGTTTCAGTTTCGGCCGAAAGTGGGAAGATCACCGAAATTCGGTTAAGGTTTCGGTTTCGGTCTTAAAAACCTGTTTCGGTCGATCTCTAGTGATCTTCATGTAAGCTGTCTTGTTATTTCCCTTCTTTTAACATGTTGTCTGCATAGGATGCGGATCCATGTCTAGTCATTCATTACCAGGGTATGGTGGGCACAGATTCGCATCCTGTGCAGATTTTCATATAATCCATTAGTTTAGCAACAGCATTCACATTGAGCATATGAAATTTTGTTAACATATAAATAAACCCTCCCGCTTGCCGTGTTTGTCACTTTTTTTGTGTGTGTTTGTGTAATGTGAAAATGTGCGATCTTGGGCCAAGTGATATTTCTCAGCCCTTTGGTTCTTTATGTTTATCAGTATTTGTGTTTATAGTGATATGGACTTTTTCTGGCTGAAAAACAGACTGTGTCTAGCCTGCAACTACCGATAATGCTTCGCAGTCAACATGTTAAATAAAAAAACTGGTTAAAAAAATGAAATCAGTCAATTAGCTGTGGAGTTATTAGCAAAAAAGATGCAAAAACCCTCGTGCATAACGCGACCCCACCTTCTTTAAAAATGCAAAATGATATCTCCGAGTGTTGAAAATAGATGGTATTCCCAGAACATTTGCAAAAACAAAAAACTTATATAACTTGTAAAACTTATAAGTATACTAATCTTAATATTTTTATGTTCGACCTATTGCAATAATTTCATTTATATATACATTATATAAATAATGCAAATCTTGTCATTTAGATAAAGTCTGAATTACTGAACCAATTCAAATCTTGATTAGGACTGTAAATTGATCTGCTGTATTTTGGATGAGTTCATTAATCAAGTATGTAGCTGTTATAGCTCGTTTACAGGGACACACAAAAGCAAAAAACATACAAAATTTGTCATCATGAAAACGTCCAAAATACTGAATCAATTCAAACCTATTTGGGACAATGTACTGATCTCACAAGTATCTTGGATGAATTCGTTAATCAAGTATTGTTTTGGTGACTTACGTGATCACTTAATGAAAAAACAGCTGTGTTGAAAACAAAAAGTATAAAATCCAGAATACATATTTACTTTGGGTTGTCTGATTGCACGTCTTTTTTGTCTAAATTTTGATAATTGTCTTTTTGTATTGAGAACTGAATGAAATTCTCTTTTAGCATACCCTTCTACACTGGTGTCCAGGGCATATGTCCCCTTTGCACACACCCCCACCCCCTAGTTTTGGCCTTGCATACAGTTATAATTGCTGAATCAGAAACCTCTCCAAAATGGAATTATATTTTGATCCCTAGCAAAATTCTGCTCTCACAGGTTTTACTGTATAAGAGTATTGTATTTATTTTATACTGTTAAACCTTTCTAAGATGGAATCTCAAGTGATCGCAGAAAGATTCTACTTCAGACAGGTTTTTGACTTAGCAGGTATATTTTTATTGTATTTGTTCCATAGGGGAGGCTACTTCACTCACGCAAAAACACCCACTCACTAATGTTAATCCTATGGGGGAAATATTTTAAGATATCTCGTTCGCATTTCAATATTTTTAAATGATTTTTTTTTTTTTTTTTTTTTTTTGCGTTGAATAGCTGAGTTGAATCTCTATGCAGTCTCTTTTGTACCTTTTTAATTTTGATTACAAGTTTTTTTGAATGAAGATACTTTCACTTTCAGAACCGGTTTCGAAAGTGAAAGTATACTGGATAAAAACAAAAACTGCTATCAAAATCGCAAAAGTAAAAAAGTGCCTGCATAGAGATCAACTTCAGCTATCGAATACCAAAAAGAAAAAAAAAAATCATTTAAAAATATTGAAATGCGAACGCGATATCTTAAAAATATTTCCTCCATAGGATTAACATTAGCGAGCGGGTGTTTTCGTGCGAGTGAAGTAGCCTCTTAAGACAGTATTCAGTTATAAACAGGTTCCATTTTCATAGGTTTATTGTATTTTTATGTCCCAATTTAGAAGACACTGTCCTGCTTTTTTTTTGTGATAATGGATCTGGCAACCTTAGGCATGACATCTAATGTTGCTTTAGTGCTTAACGCCAATGATGGATACATATGTAATTTACAAATAATAATAAAAAAAAAAGTGTATTCTTTATAACCTAAATGAGAATACCTGAAAGTTTTATGGATAGAAATATTATATCAAAATGTAGTAAGTTTCTAAATTTAAGATCTTTCATGAAAAGGAAGAGGCTTCTATCGTAGTTCAAGTATTTAAATACCATATAGTTTTAAGCTTTATTTTTCTGCAACAAAAATTATAGGAAGATAAATTTTCTGTAAAGAATGATTAATCCTATGCACTTAAAAAACTGGGTTGTTTCTGATTTTCATCACATAAAAAAACAGTTGAATTTTATCAAACTGGAGAATCAGACTTAAACTTTATCAACAGTGTTTAGTAGAAATGATAAAATTACAAAGAACTTTTAGAGGGAGGAAGGAAAAAGAGAGAGAATTCTAAGGTCACAGGATTAACTAAAACACTTTAATTTTACAATAAGAAATATAAATATTTGAAAGTGATTTTAAAAATAATCAATAAAGTAACATTAACCTGTTAACCGGGGAATAAACTTTTTTTAACTCGTTTTCACAATGGGGACTTTTTTCTTCATAGTGATAAGTAGTATTATCAGGGCCTGATTACCAACGGGGAACACTTCCACCTGTAAAAAAGAATAGAAATTTTTTCCTTATTCATAGCAGTAATTTTGCATGAATAGGGTATTTTAATAAGACGAAAAATTCTATTAAATTTTACTGGGGGAAGGGTTCAAAATATTACTACAAATTTCCATGACGAAAAATGTCATCATGTCATTGCAGTAGCAGTTCATGTATGACGAAATATTTCGTCATACCCGGTTAACAGGTTAATTATAGACAATATGGTCAGTTCTAAAGAGCAAATACATATTATGCATAAGTAATACAAAATTAGTTAGTTAGAAGGATCAATAATTACAGTGACTAGGAAACTTTAATGAAATATTTCCATATAATAAACTTACAAGAACTCAAACAAATAGAAGTTTCAATTACATAAATACAATGAAACTGCAACAATTTTACACATTTTCAACATACATATAAAAATACAAATTTAAAAGAACAAAAGACCTTTCTTTTAAAAAAACATTTTTTAATTATTGGGCTGTCTAGAAAGTTTTGAGTACTTTTCATGAGATTTTGAGAAAAGAGACAAACTAACAAAAAATACAACCTTTTTATTTCAAAATATTCCCTGTCATAGAAATCTTCGAGGGAAATCGATACAACTCACTCGATCATCCACAATTGACTCCTCGCATGGACACTTTTCACACAGTTAAAAAATGAAAAAGAAATTCTTTCAACCTTCACCTTCAAGATTTCTATAATCAATGCGGTTAAAATAAGAAATAATTTTGTGTCCATTCTAACTGTTGAGCAATAGCTAATTACTAACCGGTTAGTTCTGGAGGTATAGTTAGTTCCAATTGCAAAAATGTTTCAAAATGTTGTTGTTCATCATATCAAAATCACTTTACATCCAAATAGTTACTTTTTAAAGGTTACGAAAATTTAATTTTTACACAATCTCTGGGTCCTATAAGTTGTATTTAGAAAACTGTTTTTGTACATCTGCTACATTTCCATACTTACAATAGTGTTTTAAAATAAATTTTCTTTTTTACTTAATCTTGGTTCACTCATTATTTCCAATTAATTACACTTTGAAAAGAAAGAAAAATTAGAAAGTTATGACCTGTTAAACAGTGTATGTATAAATTTTTCTGACACACCCTTTATTATTTAATTAATAATCTCAAATATAAAATTTGACCCAATAGGAAATGAGTACAGCTACAATGTTAGTTGCAAAAAGCATAGGGGTAATATTTCTTGACTAGGTCTACAACAAAGCTTTGTGTCAAAAAAGAACAATTCAAACGAATGAATTAATGAATGGTTATAAGAATGGAGTTAATTATACAGCAAAGCATACTTGCTTGAAATATATGAATTGATTCTGGGCCAGATTATGAAACTTTTCTTGAGCATATGATAGCAGCACTCCCTGCTGAGTGATCAAAGCCAAAATTGGATTAGCTTAGTTTTTCATAATAAGCATTTTTGCACATTGGTAAAATTCCATCCCATAAATGACGAGATATTACTTAACATGGAAATTGAAAAACACAGCATAGAGCACCACCTGTTGGGTGATATATACCAAAATCTAATCCTTTTCTATTTATGTGAAGGTTTAACTGAATATGAAGTTCGATGAAATTTCAGGTATTAGTTCTTGTGTTAGAGCAGTCATAAAATTTGTGTAACTAACAAACAGATATTTTCTAAAAAAAAAAAATCAAATCTTATTTAGACCATTCCAAAATGTGCAAGTCCAACAAAAAATAAAAATCACAAATTTTCAGGAAAGCAGTACTTTAAAAAAAAATGTATATAGAAGAAAGCAAAAAGATACATCTGCTCGAAACTTTCAGAACTTTTTGGACAACTCAATAATAATAAAAAAATATTACATTATAGAATGCTGCCTAACATGATTACTAAGAGCTCGTAGTGATGTGAATGGAATATTACAGACTTGACAAATAAATCCTTCATTTTCTGTCACTTTGTGATTATTCAAGTGTCTAAGCATGTTACTTTTTACAGAAAATCGTTGATCACAAACTGGACACGTATATGGTCTTTCTCCAGTGTGTGTTCTTTTGTGATCTGCGAAACGGGATCCAATTCTTGTAGAATAGCTACAGTATTCACAGTTATAAACTCTTAATTTTTTTCCTTGAAACTTTGTAGATCTTGAAAAATTGTAGAGGTCATCTAGGGCAAGATCTAAAACAATTGTTGAACTTTATTAAAACAATCAGATTTATACACATAATCTATTCAAATGAAATATCTGAAAATGATCATATAAATATACATCAAAATTTATGTTGTTATAAGAAATTTTATATTGTTCATCATCATACATTTTACTTAGTATGAGTTTCTGCAGGCTCTGTGTGTCATGTATGATACTCCACATTAATTATTTTTAATATTTTGGTTAACTGCAAATGATACACCTAAATTATATTTTTATAAAGTACAATATTAATTTAACATAATTAACAGATAGAATTAATAATAATAAAAAATACACCAAGTTTAATGTATTAAGTCTGAAAAAATAAAACATGTTTTCAATATCCTATCCTAATAATATTATAAATCTGATTGTGTGCAAATGTTAGGCTGAAGCCAGCGTCAAAATGGAACATTTAATGATACTGTATCTTTGCGTATAGGTTGATAATAACCCTCAAATGAACATAGACTGGGTTTTGTTTATTTTATTTAAATATTTTTCTTAATAATTCAAAATTTCGTTATTTTCATAGAGAATAAATGGACATTTTTTCGTATAACATTTTAAAATGGTTAAATTTACTTTACCATTGCTAATACTTTATCGTTGCCAAAACTAATTCAAAACCCGGAATAATAATTTTTACTCAACAATTTAGTTTCAACTGAAAAATTTTCACGTGAAAAATGAAAATGAAATAAAAAAATAAAGAATTAAAAAGAAGATTAAATAATATTATTAGAAAGAAAATGTACTTTTTTTAGTTTTTAATAATACAAGGTCTCAATATGCATAACCATGGGAAACAGGCGAATATGACGTCATTCATCTAAAATAAAGCAGATATGCTTTGATTGGTGAAATAAAATGATCTTGGGTTTTTTCTTCACTTTTTTCTTTTGTATGGTAACAATACTTGACGTTTTACCGTCTGCACACGGCTAATATAACTAAACTATAAATTTTTAAAAAGTAAAAAGAAGTTTGAAAAGAAAATGGTTAGCAAATGTCAATAAGATGCTCCGCAAAACTATCCATGTCGAAAATGATGTCATGGATAGCGAAAAATAGATATTTTCATTCTTCAAACTAAAAGAAATAACTCGATTACCTAAAAAAAATGACGAATGTTAATAGTTCCATTTTTGTTGATAAAACCTAAAGATTTAATATTTTGTTAAAGTAACATAATTTCCTCTATGCCAGTACTGAAATTAATTGCCTGGAAAAGAAAATTAACAAGAATTATGTCATTAAAAAGGGATTTCTCTGGGGAAAAAGAGACTTCATATTTGAAATAAAACGGGAATTTTCCAATATGTTTTAAAATGAGTGTGAATCAATTCCTTACATTAATAATACAAGGATCAGTAAGTATAGAAAGTAGATGAGTATCCGTTATATACAGGTGAGAGTTTTCTGCTAAAAATCACATAATTTTAAGAAAAGGAAAATGAACATGAATCTATTATATTAAAATCTGACCGTGTGTTTGTATTTCACAACTACTCCTAGACTATCGAACGCAACGCGATTTGCTTAATCTCGGTTACCATTGATCCGAGGATGTCACACAAACTCTCAGAATTAAAAAAATTAAATTAGATGCCAAGATTTTTTTTCGTTTTTTTTTGTAAATTTTAACGAAGTTTATCTAAAAACGGAAAGTAAATTACTCCATATTTGTGTATAAAAAAGGAGAAATAAAACAGATCAGTATATTTTTTACACCATTTTCTCATTAAAACTGAAAAACTGAATTTATTTTCACTTTGAATAGATGGTGAAAACAAAATCTTGATTTCAGTAAATTATCCGAAAAATAAAAACATATTTTCACATATTCAAACTTCATGAATCAATTTATTCTGGAGAACAAAAATTGCCTGTCAACATACTGTCATTTAGATAACAAGATTTGTTTCAGCTATACATTAAACCAAGGAGGCAGAATTGAATTTAAAGAAAAAGCATATACTATTTCCAATTAATGTTTTTTTTGAAGGATGGCTGTTAAAACGTTTCACAAAGGCGTTAAAAGTAAAATTGTTTATTAGGTAAAATTGACATTTGTTTTTACCCAATTCGTCTATTTCCATGATTTTATTTGGCCCTCCTTTTTGCATTGGTTGCAATTTCATTTTTGCGATTATTTGGCACAAAATTTCACTTTTTTAAGACTGAGTTATGTCAAGGTCCCTATAACAGAAAATACTGTATTGTCTCCTATGAAATGTGATAAATAGTTAGTTAATTATTAACATTTTTAATTATCGGGAGTGAAATATTTTGCTTAATGTATTTTTTCTTTTAATGTTGCGTGAACGAAGTCACGGGTAACAGCTAGTATTATATAAAGGAGATTGAATAAGTAGTAAAAATAGTTGAAAAAACAAATTAAGCTTTCTATTATCCCTTTTTTAATCGTAAGAAAATCAATAGTTAAATGGAAAAAATAATGAGAATAACAATATGTAACTTCATATCAACAAACATTTTATAGAGTCAGTCAATCAATAACTTCATAACTCTCTTCATCAGCAATATATGCAATTCCCAAAACACCAAAAGCAGGTAGTATGGATTTATTTGCCTTCTACCTCTTGAAACTATTTTTTTTTCCTTAGATACAAGAAATTACAAGAATTACAAATTTTAAATTATAGTACTCATTGTACTCAGTGTGACATTGTAATAAAGTTTAAATTATTATATGTAGGTATTGATTAATAAATTAAAAAAGATTTTTCAGTTAAAACTTTTCAGAATATTTTATCTAAATTTAATTGTTATAATTTAGTAATTGAAAGTCAAATGGAATGAATACAATGTTAATTGTTTTTGCATCAGGTAACTTTAGCATCTCAACAATATTATTGATTTTATTAGATTTTATACTGCACTTTTTTATCGCCCATAAATGTTATGTGTAATATACAGGTGATAATTAAAGTTTTAAGGAATAGTTTTAGCAATGTCCTTATTAGACATACTATCATGGAGTAGGAACAATAATTCTTCCCAAACCATTTTGAACAGCACTTTTAAGATGGTATTAGGTACTTTAATTAATTCCTATCCCTTTCCATAGATGATGTAAGTAGTATCATTTCGACATCATTTATATTCAATCACTTATATATGTGAAAATAAAGTCTGCAACCTTAAAAATTTAATATAGAGGTCAGTGTGTAAATAACATGAATTTTTACCACATTAAAAATGCAAATTTTTTACCTACGAAACATTTAAAATACTACTTTTTTGTTTCAATTTGAAGAAAAAAAAAAAAAAAATCGGCTGATGAAAGTTACCACTTACTGATAGAAGTTAAAAGTGAACAGAAGATGCTCTATCTGGAATTACTTTCAAAGAATAGTTTATTCTTGATTCTTTCAAAGAATCAGTGTTTCTCAAAGTGGAGTATCTGAAGTGGTTTTAAGGAATATACATTGAGTTTGTTTTAAAACAAAATTTAAAAACGCGCTAGATGTTCAAGGTGATTTATGGCTCTACCTCAACAAATTAACATTTAACGCTCAATATATATGAAAAGTAATAAATTAAATCCCATTTTAAAATTCCAAATTTAAATTAAATTCCCAAATTCTTTTTAAAAAGTTTCCCAATTGTAATATCAATACTTAATTATGTTTTTGAACCTGATAAGTTTCTTTTTTGGCCTAATAATTATGATTAGCAAATCTTTAATTTATAAAATGCATTGTAAGCACTATTCTCTTTTAATTGTGGTTAAACTGCAGGTCTGCAGGCTGGATGTAGCCTTATTGTTTGATCCCCAGGAAGTTTCAAAGCCAATGAAAAATAAGTTTATGCCTGCTTCAACCCCTTTCCTTCTGTTGGTAGAAATCAGAAAGTCAGCAATAAAACTAGCTAGTCCTAAGATAGAAAGGACTTTTTTGGGAAATGCTTTGCTAAAAATAATTCATGACTCTCCAGGCAAACAATGTGCCTCACAATTAAAGCCTTTTTAACTGAAAGACCAAAATAAAAAATACCAGGTTTCAAACTGGTAAAAGTTTTGCTTATTTCAAGTAACACCGGCACATGACTACAAAATGGAAAATATCAAGTATGACGAGAAAATTATTGCATACATGCAAGTGTAAACAAGTGCAGTTGTCACATTAAAAAGCTTGCTAATTGTAAAGATTACATAAAATGAAAAATAAAAAATTATATTCATTTGTATACTTAGTTGTTTTCTTTATTCCCATCTTGCTAATCATGATTCTAACTAGAGATGAGACTAGCACAACCGGGTCCAAAATGTGCTTGGTCTCGATTTTTATAAGCTCAAACAGAAAAATTTTAGTAATTTACAAATATACAAAAAGGGAAAAAATCCTCGCTATTTAAGAAAGAAAAATGCAGTGTAAGTTTTTTAAGTGTATTTCTGGTAACCTGGTACATTCAATCCTTTAAAAATCAGTTTGAAAGGGAATTGAATTGTTATTGATAGGATATAAGAAGAAATATTATGATTCAGAAGTTGTTTGTAACATAAAGAAGCCATGGAATACCCCTTGTCTATAATTGCTTTCTGTTTGAAATCCTTTTCCAGAATTACTAGAAAATAGAACACATGTCTTTCTGCCATACTTGTATAATGACATTTTAAAATAATAAGAATTGTGACTTTTGCAGATTTTTGCCAGTAGTTGAGTATAAAAAACAAATTTGCTATTTTAAACAGATTTCCAGAGAAATGAGAATACTGAAACATTGTCATGAGGAAGTATTTAGGATTAAAACCAATTTCAATGTTTAAAAAAAATGAGAAAATGAATTTTGAAACAATTTTAAAATGTTATTAATAATTTTCTACTGCATACTTTTGGTACTGAGTTCAGGCTCTGATGACTCAAAATGGTTCAGGTTCAGGCAGGCTCGAATTGCAAATCATCAGATTCAGGCTCCAAGAAAAGAGTCCCAACTCAGTCTCCAATTTTCAAAAGTGAGAAAAAAATAGGAAATAGGCCAAGTACATATAATTTTCAAGGGGTATGGGAGGCATAAAAGTTTTAGAATCAATGGTTTAGATGATTCAAAAGTGCCGATTTCAATGTAAGAAACAAAGAGTGTCCTGGCTAGCTAAAAAAATTTTGAAGATGAAGACTTGGAAATTTATTGGATCAAGATTCATCTGTGATGCTGAAAGTCTTGGAACAATCATTAAATGTTGATGAATCAATTGTAGCAAGCTTTTAAAATCAATAAGAATAATTCATAAGCAAGAATATTAGATGCTACATCACACACACACAAAAAAGATGGGAATTAATTAAAGTACCTAATATTTAATAATAAAAAAGGATTAAGCATTAAGTTCAAAATTCAAGAGAAAGACAATACTACAAATAGCAACCAATCTTTTTCCTGATTGATTAATTTTCAGATAGAAATGACCACAAAAAATATATTGTAATGACAGCTGAAGTTATGAGATTAGCATAAGGATGTTTTTGAGTGCTTCCTGTTCAAAAAACAAGTAATGAGGAAATATCTGATTTTGCAAACTTTCTGAAGAGAAATTGTATAAGAATTTAATAGATAATTTTATTTAGTTCAATATGCAGTCAAATGACACTTTTTATAATAAATAAATGAATCATTAAACAAAAAATGTATTTGGTATTATAAATTCGATATCCAGAATTTATATACTAAATAGAAAAATCCTGTATTTACTGGGGAAAAAATGAGATATATGATTTTTCATAAATCACACTCAGAAGAGGACTCATGTGTTAATCGGTGTCTTTGCATGCTGCTTTTAGTGGTAAATCCTTTCCTACAGACTGGACAAGTGTATGGTCGAGCACCGGTATGAGTAACTTCATGATCAACCATATGACCTCGGTGGTTTGTTGTATAAGGACATAAACTGCAGCTATAACGGTTTAGAGGATCACATGTTACATCTGAAATTAATGATAGATGATATTTAGGTGGCCTTCCTCTTCTTCCTACAATTAAAACATCTTACTTTATTCATATTGAATTAAGATTCTAAAAAAAAAAAATTGTAATATACATAAAGATTCTAAAGTCTGGCATAAATATTTTATGTTCAATGTAAATTAAAAATAATTTATTTTTTTTAATCATTGTAGTAGAGTAACATATTTTTATTCACAATTTTTTAATCATAGAGCAACAGCAGATTGTGGAAGAAAATCGGGATTTTCAGACATGTGAATTTTTCAGATTGGATGTTATGATTTCTGTATTATAAGTAGTAGAACAAGTAACAGATATTTATATAGATTCTACTGTTCTTTTGGGATTCACATAATATCAAAAAGTTTCAACATAAAATTTTCAGTAAAGATATTATATGAATAATGAGTTCAAAAATTTAAAAACTTAAGACTAAAAAGGACATTTTAATAATTTTTGTACATTGTAAAATCCTATCAGAAAATTTAAATACTAAATTACTCATTACCTAATATAATTTTAAAATTTCGTTTTTATCATCAGAAAGTAGACTCAACAATGCTAACATATTACATAAAAAAAAAAATGTCACTATAAATATTAAATAATAGCCACTTCTGCCAACCAGTTTGGTCTTTCTTAAATTTATGTTAAGCATTGCAACATGTTATTTTGATTCATAATTCAATTTTCTTGCTCAATCCTTTGCCAAATCAGAAGATTCAGATAGAGAAATCAAGAAGTCAGCAATCATGACAGCATTTCATACATTTTTTTGTTATGTATTTCATCTTTCTGGTATAAAGTTGGACAAAAACTGCTTAACTCAATTAGGCATTCATACTTCATGTCCATTTGCTTATCAGTTGCAATACATTTGCTTCTGTAATTGGGTGTATTGCCAATTGGTGTATTTTAGCTAATACAATCTGGAGCAATGAAGTGTTTTTTGTGAAAATCTTTTAATGTAACCACATTCAAATAAAACCATATTGTTGCTAATATCTTTTATGTTTCATGCTAACCTTGGTTGTAGATTCGATTACAGAAGATCAAAAAATCTATCATTGTTCTCATCTAATCTTCTTGGATAATATGCCATAATTGGGCTGCATACTAATTGACACATTTTAGCAAGTATAGTTTGGTGAAACAGAACTTTTAGAAACCATTTAATGAAAATCTCATTCCCTTTAAACCATATTTGCTGTCAGTAGCATCCACTTTTGACCAATTTTCTCTCTTGGTGTGCAACCTGATTAAAGTTCACCGACTTTCTTCTATATGCCGATCTCTGTCCGAGTTTGTTTGCTGTTTGCTCACCTTTTTTGATACAGTTTAAGTGTTTTCACAACATGCTTAATGTCTACTGGCTTTTAAGTTGCAATACGTTCACTTATGCAAAAACTTTAAGACTATAGCTTTATGTTTCACTTATTTTTACACTAATAATATGTTCAAATTAATTCATTTACTAATTTTATGTTATTTAAAATTATTAACTTCAAAACAATATGATATTTTCAAATAATACAACATTTATTAACATTTAACGTCGAACACACAGCAAAACATGTTTATATTCTACAATTCCATGGAATATTTTTTCTGTTGCCATAACAACTAGTTAAATTAAAATTCAATAAAAAATAACGAGTTTCTCATGACCATGGAGGCTACAAGACTATTAAGTAATCTGTGATCGTGTTCACCTCTAAATTGATGTATTTTATTGAAAATAACTTCATGTGCAGAGTAAGGATTTTTTTTAAACGTTTTAATTGTATCCACATTAAACTATACTGTTGTTAGTACCTTTCATGTTTGTTGCCAAATTTGCTTGTGGACCCAATTACGGAATATTAGAAAATTTATTTTTGTTCTTCCTTAAGGGTATTTCTCTATTATACCAACACTATTGTCACAAAATGAAACATTTGAAAAAAATTAACATTGTTGGTGGAAAAGTCATTTAAAAATTACAGACTTTTATGAAATATTTTATTAAATCAATATAAATATATGCTTAAAATAAATAAAACATATAAATATTATACAATAAAATAATAAAATAAAACTCAATTTAAACTGCAGGTATGGAATTGTAAATGCCTCTTACCATTGCAGTAAACATTTCATTTTCTGAATAAAGATGTTGTGTCGTCACATGAACTATGAGATAGATTGTAATTAATGCTGAACAGTGCTGCACTGTCTTTTATTATGCCATTTTGCGATGCTCCATAATCTCTTAACAGATTGGGCATGACATCCAAGGTTAGGGTCAACAAAAGTACATTTGGAATTTATTGTGAAATGTTCGTAGCAGGCATCTTGCAACAAAAAAACTTTTTTTTATGTATAAATTCCATAATCCTGAAACATCTTTATTGCAGCTTCTTCATCATCAGGTAACTAACTGCCGTGATGAAATCCATCTGAGCATCAGCAAAGAATGTAAGTTATAACTTAATAAAAAAATATTTTTGATTAAAAAAATAGTAAGTTAAGATGTTTTGCATGGTTGCAGTTAAATAAAAAAATATAAAAAGATTCACGCTCAATAAATAGCGAGTCACAATGTTTGGCACAATTTGCAGTAATAATCCTTTGTATCCCTAATAATATTAAAACCTTCAAGATTGAAATAAATGGCATATTAGCATACATTTTGGCATGGTGTTGGTATAATGTAAACGTATCCACTTAAGCTTTTCATGTTAATCTTTCATAATCAGGCTGCACACTTATTGATGTATTCTAGAGAACACGGTTTGGTGAAACAGAGAACTTTTGGCAGTCATTTAATGATAGCCTCACTCATTTTAAACCACATTTTATATTAGTATCTTCCACTTTTGACCATTTTCCTCCCTGGTGTGTACTTCACAAACTTTCTCGTAGACACCCATCTCTATCCCATTTTTTTTTTATCTTAACTCTTCTTTCTGATATTATTTAAGAGTTTTCATAAAACCTAAAGCTCCTCTTCTAGAATTCCTAAAAATTAACTGACTATTCGTTTTGAAATTGGATTCATTAAATATTATTACATGAGTTGAGTTTGTTTAGATTTAACTTATGCCAAGAACAGATCATGAAGAAAGATGAGTTTATAGCATTTCACCTAACAGAATTATACTAAACTTTGATAGGCTTATGAGTAGGAATTACACTATAGAACCATTTATCCAGAATGTTCGGGGCCAGATGTTTTTTGGATAACCGGTTTTTGTGGATAACTGGTTGGATATTAAAGTAACATCCATTTGATGAGATTTGTAGAATATATGTGGCTGTGGCATTGTTTCTGATTTCAAATTAACTATTGAATTAGACAGATTATGAATCACATTCAATCAAGTTCAAAGATTAATCAGAGTTTGTAAGAAGGCAATTTCCAGCAATACCTTGGAAACAATAATACTGCATAAAACTTAAAATGCTCAATATTTAACTAAATATGCTTTCATTTCAAATCCTAGCTATTGATCAAGTTGTACAATGCATGTGGTAATCTATCAATCAATGCACGTGTAAAACTGGCACTTTTTTCTGCAAAGATTATCAAATCAATCCGTTCTGGATAAATGGTTCCATACTGTATTTTTAGATGCCAAGGAGTGCAGCGAAATTCATCACTGGAGAACTTGCTTTACAAATGATTACCTTTTTTTTTTCGCTCACAGAAGAATGAATTTTTGGTGTTTATTTCGATGGAATGAGATATTGAGTTGTCAGCTGAATTTAAACTCAAGTTATCTCAGAATATATACATATTTGAATATAACTCATCTCTCAAAAATTAATTTTTTTAAAATGATCTTTCTAAAAATATAGCTTTTACACAGTTTTATCTGAATTTTTTTTTTTTTTTAAATAAAAGTTGTTGCCTGACATTATGAAACATAGAATGGTTAGCCTTATATCTGTTTAGGGCAGTCATATGACTTGCATTATTATAATATAGACAGTTAAGATGATAAAATTTGAAACACAGCACATCAATATCAGATGTGAATTATCAGAGGGAGGAAACCAAATTTTGATAATTACACTAGGTAATGACTAATCATACATTTAGGTTTCCCGATAAGTTTATGGTGAATGAATGAACAAATAATAAATTAATAAATTATTATTGATATTTAACACATTTGTATCTAAAAAATAATAATTAAAAATGGACTGTAGAAACATTAATTAGCTAACTGAATAAATGAAGACAACAATTGTTCATGTACAATTTATACTGTTTAATATCAAGGAAACAGTGTAAATTATCAGTAAGATTGCACTTTTAAATATTAACAAATGAATGCAATAATGTAAAATCACAGTACAAATAGTAATAAAAGCAAACAATGACAAAATATCACTTAAAAAAATGTGTACGACTAGAGTTATAAATATGTTAATTTGTATTTCAAATATGTGTTTACTTATAATATATTCATATTAAATAAAATTTACAAATATTATGCAAGATATATAAGATGATATTTTAAGGAGCATAGATATCACGTTGTTTCTGAACAAAATATAAAAGTACTTTTTAAAATGTTAAAGAAATGGATATAATATTATTGAGTAGTATTTAATGTGAAACTAAAATGTGGAAACTCACAACAATAATTTATCTTATATGAACCATATAATTTTTATCTGTACAATCAGTAATAAAATTTAAAAAATGCATTACAATTTAGATGGTCTGATTGATTTCAATATATAACATGTATCAGCAGGTAGATACAAATTGAGCTTTTTAATTAAACTAAAAAATAAAAGAATGTACAGTTTCATGTAAAATTTATTTTTATAATCAAATATATTGAGTTAATATATTTATCAGAATAATATATCAGTCAGTAATGTAATTTTTTTCCCCAAATTCCTTCTCCTTAAATAGCAACACAGCAAGCAAGACTGAGTACACACTTAATTTCCAATTGTAATAGAGTGGGCAGTGGTGACGACAAAAATGACTACATCATTGAGTTTCGAGATGAAATTATGGGGTAGGACAAGATTATTAAGAATACATGAAATAAAATTTGGGTCAGTCTCGTTATATCTTGGCACGATATGAGCTGCAGGGGGTGCCAATTTGTCATTTCAGCAATAATATTATACCATCAAGTTTTGAGATAAAATTGGTGCCAAATTAAAGTAAAGTATTTTTTAAATATTTTGGTCTGCCTGGGCCTATTTGGGTAGGATCATCCAGCAGACTAAAAATTATGACAGAAAATGAGGTCTTTATTGAGACTCAATAAAGATTTTACATTGCATTGTTTTATATATTACATGATCATGTTTCAAGATAAATTAATAATTATGTAGGAACAAATTATTAAAAGTAGTATTACTTAAACAATGATGGTCTGCCTTGACATATCTTGATATAACATGAGCAGCAGGGTTGAAAGGCAATTTGTCATTTTGGCTATATTATCATATCATTGAATTTCGGCATGAAATTTTAACATATTAAATATTTAGATTAGTAAAATAAAAATATTTCAGTCTGCTTCATTGATATCTTTGTACAATATGAGCAAAATAGGGCACCAATTCGTCATTTTGGTGATGCTAACATGTCATCAAATTTCGGCCTGAAATTTTAACACATTAAAGATATAGATCACTACTGTGCAAATATTTCAGTCTGCATCATGTTATCTTGGTAAGGTATGATCAGAAAAAGGTGTCAATTTGTCATTTTCGTAAATTATTATACACGATGAAGTGTGAGTACTGCCAAACTGAAGAATTGACACCTCATTTTGCTCATATCGTACCAAATTATCAGGAGGCAATCTGAAATATTTGTATTGCAGTAATCGAGTACTATAACATGTTAAAATTTCATTCTGAAACTCAATGATGTGATAGTACAGCCAAAATGACGAATTAGCTTGCCATTCTGCTCGTATTGTGACAAATTAGCATGCCATTCTGCTCGTATCATACCAAGATGTCTATCACAAGGTAAACTGAAATATTTGTATTGCATTATTCGATATTTATAAGATGTTAAATTTCATCCAAAAATTCAACGACATGATAGAATCACCATAAGGATGAATTGGTGTCTCTTTCTGCTCATATTGTACCAAGATATGCTGAGGCAGACTAATTATTATTTAACACACTCTTAATAATATGTTCTTAGACATTTAATTCATTTTGAAATTCAATAATGTGTAATATATATTACAATGTAATGTAAATTATTATGTTATATTATTATGAGTCTCAATAGTACTATATGATGTTATTTTCTGTCATAAAGTTTAGTCTGCCAGAGGGTCCTATCAGGATATGTCCAGGCAGACCCAAAATACTTTTAAAATACTTTGTTTAAGCTTTAATTTGGAACTAACTTTATCTCAGAACTCGATGACGTGATAGTTACAAGCAAAATAATGAATTGGCATGCCCCTAATATATTGCACCAAGATATACCAAGGCAGATGAGTCATTCTTTCATGTACTCAATAATCTTGTCCTATATCATAATTTCATCTCAAAACTTGATAGCGTAGTCATTTTTGTCATGGCCGTCTGGTCTATAATTAAATTAATTATTTTAAAGGATTGGTAAAATAACAAATTGTTAAGAGGGAGAAAGGAAGATTAATTTTTACATACAAAATAGCATGAAAAACTTTAATAAAATGGTTCTCCTAACATGAATTACTTCAGAAAACTTCTCAAAATATAAAACAATAAATAGAAAACTGTACTTAAAAACAGTAATTTTTAAAATGTGAATCAGAAATAAAAGATATATCAATTGTGAAGCATCAGTGTTTCATGTAGCTTCTTGCAGGAGCATTAATCAGTAGCACAGCCAGAATCTTGACCTGGGAATGATTACTCTTAAAATGGACAATTTCTTTAAATGTTTATAAAATAGTTTTTACAAAACGTACTACATGTAAAAAAACAATGTAATGAAAAGTGCAAACAGCCAAAATAAATTTAGTATTCAGATGTTTCAAGGCTTCATAAAAGGCCTTTTCTTCAATCTTCACATCAAAATAAAAGGAAGGGAGTGAAAGACAGCAAAAACAGTAACATTTTACATTGAAGAAGGGGCTCTTATTATGAAGCCTTGAAATAGTAGTATGATAAATTATTTTCGTCTGTTTATAATTTTTCCATTTGTTTGTTTTTACAAACTAGGAACTCATCTTAACACAATTAATCTTTATCAATTTTAAAGTGGTCAAAAAGAAAAGTTTCAACCTTTAAACATCCTTTGTACTGCACCAATGCATTAATAGAAATAAATCTGCACCACAGGAAAGGGAGAGCTCAAGAGGCATTTAGACAATAACTCAAACAAAATCAAGTGTGATTGTCATTAACAGACTTCTGCTTTTTTTTTCTTTTTTTGTTAATTATCTGTGCTTGTGCAATCTTATTTTCAAACATGTAATGGTATCAAAAGAGTCGGTTTTACAGATGTGAGGAAAAAATGTAGAGAATATTTCCATTGACTGTTGTCTAGGATTAACAGACAGAGCTTTTCCATGGAAATGAAGCAAAAATCCTTTTTATTAGGAACATATGTCTGTATATACATTTCATTAAAGATTTGTGTTTCATCATTCAGGTTTTTAATTTTCTTTTCATTTTTCCCTTCAATCTATATTATATTCTCTTTATTTTAAAATCTATTCATTGTCTTTTCTCTACATATTTATGGACATTGTTCAAACAGGTACATGTTCATTTTTCATATTTAATATATTTTATTTTCCCCACATGTTGTATGATGTTTCTGTGTTGTTTTAATGGTTATATATATATATATATATATATATATAACTCAAAAAATTTTATTAAAAAAAAATTGAAAAGAAAAAGTTTGCAATGAAAAGAAAAGAAATTTTTTTTTTGCCAATTTCATACATATGAATGCTTTTTAATTTTTTTCTCTAATGTACCATCTCAGGGCTTGACAAACTTGATAAAATCTGGTAGCCAGCAAAAAATTCGAGTCGCCAGTAAAATATATTTATACCTCCCCTTCCCCCGCCCTTGATTTTCAATAAGCACAATTTTTTTTTTATGAATTGAGAAAATATAATACAATTATTAGTTACATAGTTTAGAAAGTTAATATAAACTAAGTTTTCTAATGAAACTTAACAAAGTTATACATCTCTTGAAAAAAAAAAAAAAAAGGAATACTATAAAGGCGGAATTAACCGGTGTGTTTGAGAAATGCTGATTGTCGAATGCTTCAAATGTCCTGTAGTTGAGTTCTACAAAATCTGTATCTGCTGAGGGAGTGGGGGTGCATCAATGAATAAGCAGGAAAACAATTTTTTGCCTATTTTCCTGTCGAAGTCAGTTAAATAATTCTGATATTTTTATTTTGAAATTTGCATTTGATTAACTTTTTTAAAAAAAATATACTTTCCAAGTTTTTTGTTAATATTTTGTAAGTTTGCAGCATCTATAATGAGACACTTTATGAGAATTTTCATTTAACATTGTGACTAAGATGAATAACAGATGCTGCTCTTGATAGAAATTGTAGGCAGGTAATTGCCATAAACATATTGTTAGAAAAAAAAATAAGCTTATTTATAAATTACTTAAAATCATTTCTATGTTATTATTCTTTAAAATGTGTGGGGAAGAGAAAAAAGGTTGTTTGTGCTCATTTCTTAGGTTAAATTTTGTACCAACAAACAATCCCATCAGGTTAAATAACTTGGTCACCAGTGGCAACCTGGTGACCACATTTGTCAAGTCCTGCACCATCAGCATGGATTATGGCAAAAGAGGAAGTAAGAGGCATTTTTTATGGAAGTGATTTCTTACCGATATTTCTTTGTGTAATTTCTACATAAATATATTTTGAATTATTCTATTTTGGTAGATTTATTTCATTATTTTAAATATTAGAATTACCATAAACATAGATAGCATTATTTTAAATATTAGTACTACCATAAATATAGATAGCATATTCAATTAAAACAATGATAAATCAAAGATTTTTTATATAATGTTTGACTCAACAGTAAGTTTCATACTCATTTTCATAATTCAATTCTCATATTCAATTAGTACAATTTCAATCAAATTAGGGTGAAGAGTTATTAAATATACAAATAAAAATGCTATCTTGCATTTATCAAGTTAAAACATTGCAATAATTTACAACATTATAATTTGACAAGCATCTTTTAAAATTTGACTTTCAGTTCTTAGAATTTGACGTAGTTTTGGTGGTAATGAGTCAATTTGACTCACAGATTTTTCACTCTAGCATCTACCTTCCTAGTTTCCATTCATATGCAAGTATATTTATTAATAACAACAACTTTTGTGCTATTTTTTCAAAGGTCTTTTGCCTTTATAGGATAGCCCTGCAGGTAATATTACATTTTTTGTTATTTTATTTAGTAGAGAAAAATTTGGGGGTCCTTCACAGAAAATTTGTTGGGGGAAGAGGAGAGGGGGGGGGGGACATTTTTTAAAATTTATATCACAAAATCTTTATTTACATGCTTCTGTGATATTTTTATTAGTCTTTTTTGTATAATTTAGAATAAAGTATTTTACATACTTATCGCGTATAAGATTTATTTTGGTGCACCAAAGTATATGCTACTACTGTTATATGAGGGATCCCTGGACCGACTGTCTAGTCTAACGTAGTTAAAATATCAATTTCATGACAATGGCAATAAAAATTATTTGAAATGACTAATTATTCTCATAAATATTTTATTAATTATTGATAATCGTAATTGTTAAATTAATTTGAAAATGACACTTGAGCCCCCTTCTATAATTTTTGAATTACTACGCTACTCAAATAAAGATATTTTCAAAGTGCCAACAGTTTGAAATATAACAAAGAATCAATCGTGCATAAGTTTGCAATGCTTGAGCATGTTGCTTTTGGTAGAGAATCCTTTACTGCAAACAGGACAAGAATGGGGCCTTGCACCCGTGTGGGTGACTTCATGCTCTATAAGGTGACTTCGGTTGTTTGTACTGTAGGGACACAGACTGCAGATAAAACGATGAGATAAGTTAAACGACGTATCAGGTACAGCTGACATCAAGTATTTTGGTCTTCTTCCTCGTCTACCTACAATTGAAATACTTTATTTAAATATACAAAAATTATTCCATAGTCCATAATCATTGCTTAATTATGAAAACAATTTACACAGTAAATTTATAATTTCTCCAGTAGAAAAAGTAATATAAACTTTTACATAAAATAAGAGAAATCTTTATAAATTCTATACTCACAAATAATATAAATAAATAAATATATTAAATGTATAGTAAAATGCTAATATAATATATTAAAAATGATTATCCCTCCCCTTTTTTTTAACATAGAACAATATCAATTCATTGAAGATTTTTGGAATAATAGATCCTCTCCCCTCCCCTCCCACTTATTTAAAAAATACTGTAATAATTAATTAAAGTAATGTGTTAATTAAATCCAAATTTACTTGAAATTTAGATTAAATATACAAAGTCACTTTCTTTTAGGTAGCTTTCAATACAAAAATGTATAAAGCTACCTATTGCAGCCGTTCGGAGGAAAGCAGTTCCGGAAAATTTTGATATATTTTCACCGATCATGACCCCCCAGACCCCAAAACCACCCTCCGTTCAAATGTTGATTTATATATATATATATATATATCTGACCTATGTCATACGATAACGCTCGTATTTATAAATCGATTTTGATGAAACTAATTGTGTGTATTAAGGTCACCAATGTCTCGACCGAGTTCGTTGGCCAGCTTGGTCTGCCATTTTGTTTCAAGATGGCGGCCATTTAAAAATTTAAAACTAAAATAAATATACAAAAAAATTAAAAATTAAAATTTATTTTTTAATTACGTGTTAGGCCTTGATACAAGGATTCCAGAGCATTTTTTGGTTTACCTCTATCTTAAAAAATGGCTGAGATAGAGCAATTTGAAATTCTAGGGTGGCTGACATTTTGAAACAAAACAGCACATTAACGCGATTACTCGCAAATTATTTTCTTTCATTGTTGTAATAATTTTCCCAATCATACGCATAAAACTATATATTCATATACGTTAGCGCCAAAATTGGCGACATTGGTGACAAAATTAGCAAAATTAGTGACATTTGGCGAAATATCGCCAAATTTGGCGACCAAAATAAGTCTTTATAAATGAAGCCAATTTGGCTATTGCTCAATAATTTGGCGAAATTCTTATTCAAATTCAGTATTAACAAATCATTTGTAAACGTTTTTTTGCATTTTAACTTGCTGTTTTCGTATAACATTAGCGAAAATTTTAAAACGAAGATATAGGAAAGCTACCTTTTCCTCCCTGTACAGGCCGAAAGGACTTTTTTCAATATCCATTGTTGCATTTGCTCATAATATGCCTGTGTGCATTATTAAAAGTTGCTTTAAAAGATGTACAGATTAATGCATTCACAATATATTTCTAAAGACAATAACACAAGGAGAAAATTTTATTAATGCAACAAAGCAGAGTAATATATACACAAATGAGTATTATATTAAAAAAAAAATCAATATCCAAGGAATTATACATGACAATGGATTATTTTGTTATGCAATGTGATCGTAAGCTATAATAATTTGAATTAAATGGAATTTATTTTATGTTTCCACAATAAACAGACTAGCAAAGTGTAGATTTGTTCCACCATTTAGTATTTAATACAAAATTTTCTTAATAATGAAACAACTAATGCAAACAGATGTATTAGCTATGCAAAATATAATAAATAAATTACAATTAATTTATTACAATTAAATACAACTGTACCTATTTTTAAAAAGTACGATCAAAGAGAGTTACATGTAGCAAAATTAGGTTCCAATTACTCATGTAAAAGAAAACAAGTACAAGCTATTGCTACATGAAGAATAGCAGAACTGACAAGAAAGAATATTAAAATCATATAAAGCACAACTTTCTAAAATATTAGTTGCTAAACCCTCTGAGCGTTTTGAAAAAGGGTAAAATTGTAATGTTGTTTTCTCTTAATTTTGTTTTAAATGCAAAAAAATATGATTCTTTCAGCATTATAAATTAAACTTAATTACAAATATGAATGTAACCCTTGAGAGTATTAATCATTCTTCAATGTATTGAAAATTCATTAAATCTATAGAATTATATTATCTTAAACATTGTATATATTGCTGTGAAAACTGGAGCTTAGTGAACGGAATATTACGTTCCACACGCTTAGAGGGTTAATACACAGCAACACGAAATAGTTAGGTGCCAATCTATTTTCACGTAGTAAGTCATCAATGAATTATTTGCAGCTATATTTTAAAAGAAAAACTAATTAAAGATGATATTTAACAAGTAAAATTGCATACAAATGATCTAATAGAATTATAGGAAAAAGCTTAAAGAGATAAAGAAAAATTAATAACAAAATTAAGCAGAGACATTAGTAAGTTACATAATTAATACTTCTCACCACTATCCACTTAAAATTTATTTATTAAATCCTTTAAAAAAAAATCTTGTGTTTGATATTTTTTGATTACAGTTAAATATTTAACTATAATAAACATTTATGAGTTATATTTAATTATAATAAAATATTTTAATTTAGTTGCAATTTATGAACATTTCAGTGATCTAAAAACTTTGATAAGTAATTTCTTTTAAAAAAAAAAATTGGAAATATTGGATGAGTAAAAATTTTAATCAATTGGTTCTTTTATCGAAAAAAAAAAAAGGGGGGGGGATTCTAAATTAAGGCTCCTTACCTGTATAATAATGTTTGAGTTCTCTTGAGTTAGCTGCATATCCTTTATTAGTTCATCTAGTTCATCATTGATACAGGTGAGAAAATCATCAACTAACTTATTAGTAACAGAATTCAACATATAAGTTACAAAATGCCATTTCAAAATTAGTTTCTAGTACAATGTAGGATATTGAGGTTATAACTGATTCTTCAAAGCATTACTATGTAAAAACATTAAGCTGTCAAATGATAAAATAATGATATTTACTTCATTATATCTTTCCATAATAAATTTTATCATAGACATTCCGATCTGCATTCTCATTCCAAGATTGCAAAAATGTACCAAGCAATGTTCTAACAAGTGCTTATGAAACAAAAATCACAAAATATATTTTCTGTTTTAAAGCATTCAGAATTTAAAAGCTATATCCGAAAATTAGTGCAGTTTTCAGAATCTACCAGCTAGAACTAACATTACTGTTTTGAATAATATGATAAATACAATATTCATAAGTAAAATTTTATTTCCATTTTAATGGTCAGTCACAACTTGCTGTTTTGAAGCATAATTTTAATATACAATTATTTTCAAATCTGCATTTCATAGACATATGAAAAAGATAGTTTCTAAACTATCAATTTTATAATATAACATACATAAACAGAATTAAAAGGCAAATGAAAACATTCACTATTATTATTATTTAGGACTAATTTAAGAAATCAGATGAAAATTTGATGTTTCACACATTTTAGACATCAAGTTTGTAAAAAGAAAATTAGAAAATTTAGAATTTTTAGTACTAATTTTAAAATTAAAAATAAGAGATGTGTTCTAGAGATCAGTGCAGATTCTTTTTTTTTTTTTTTTGGAGCCCGTACCTGAAGATGGAAATCTGAGCTCACCTGCATCTGATACTAAAAGCGTGCAATAAAAAGATGTTAACAACATTTTAAAATTGTTTCAAGATTCATTTTCTCATTTAGATATCTCTTCTTACACCGAAATAATTATTAATTCTTAGTACACAATTTCATGAAAATTTCCATTCAGGTAAAAAAGAAAAATTTGACAGCAAATGTCTTTCATAATTAAGGTTTTTCTCTTTTTTTTTCCCTTCCTCTTAAGAGGGCATGAAATATACAGTCTTTACTATTTAAGTGCCTAAAAACTAAACAAAGATTTTCATTTCCCTATGACAAAGGTACATCCTAAATTACAGATTATTCCTCCATGACAACATTTCACGATTTTCATGTTCTGAAAATCTGTATAAAATATCAAATTTATTATTTATACCCACCTACTGGCAGAAATTTGTGAAAATCACAATTCTTATTTTTATTTAAATATTGTAAAACTATGGCAGAAAACAAGTTTTTTGTTTTCCACTAATTGTGAGAAAGGACTTCAAACAGAAAGAGGGATAGATGAGGGATATTCTAAGGCTTCTTTCTGTTACTAACACTGATCACGCCAATGCTTTAGAATCAGACAGAATATTTCACTTTACATCCCATCAATAACAATTCCATTTCAAACTACCATATATAAACCGAGAAATTTTTGAATTTTTCTTGACTGGATCGGCTTATATACGAGACAAAGAAAATTTTCAAAATTGATATTCTAAAATATATATATATATATATATAAGTGACATAAAAAAAAGATACAAATTTTCAAAAAAATTTTAATATCCCATTTTTTTTACAGTGAAAAAGTCACCAATCATCATTCACTATCCAAGTCATTATCTGAACTTTCGAACAACTGTTTAAAATTGTCTCATTTTATTGGAATATCAGGATGATTATTGTCAGCGTCAACTTCATCATCGGCACTGTCTTCTTCAAAAATAGCATCATCTTCAGTTCCATTCATCCATCATATTACTAGTGCTACATTTTTTGAAAGATCGGAGGATCATTCCTTGTGGCCTTTTCTCGCTGAATATTTTCTTTGCTTTTTTTACCATTGTCTTATATATGGTTTCTGATTTTGGACAATTTTTAATATAAAAATCATATACTCGGCTTATACACGGAAATATACAGTAATGTTTAGAGGACTGTAAAAGACTAAGAAATTTAGATTTTATTTTATCCCTTAAATAGCACCTGGCAAAATTTTGTCTTCTTTTTATTTGTTAATTTGTGAATAAATGAAATTTTTACTTTGAATCCGAGCCGCCTGAGCATGAAGATTAGTATATGAATTGAAACTGTCTCATCTCTAATGAATACAAGCTACAAAACACCCTTCATATATGAATGTAAATTTAATTATGTGAAAATAAAAATTGCAATGTGACTTTTTCAACTGTTACAAGAATACTATAAATCTTGATTTTGTTACTGAAAATATATTCTTATTTAGAGAAATTTCAGCTTATAAACACTATTGTAAAGTGAATAAAACAATACATATATTATGCAGATAATATATTATTTTAAGATCATACTCAGATGTAAAATATATGTTTAAATACACAAGATATTTTAATTTAAGAAGCAATATAAAGTAATTTAAATACAAAATAGTCAGAACTTATTTATATGAACCAGGGTGAAGTCGACGCTGATGAAATCTAAGACTGCTACTTTGAGAAAAGTTCTTTGAACAGATTTCACATTTATATGGTCGATCACCTGTGTGTTTGACTTGATGCATTCGCATATGACTTTTATAAAATGTTGAATATGAACATTTGTTACAAAAATATCGTTTTTCAAGTCCTTGGTTCTGTTGTGAATCAATATTTTGATTTGAGATGTATCTGTTAGAAAATGTTTCTGGTACTGCTGTAATATATAAAAATTTATTAATCAAAGTGTAAACATACATTTGTACATATATTAGTCATTTTCTAAGAAAAAAGATTTTTTTAACAATTCAAAATAAATTACAGTTTTTTTTTAATATGCAAAAAATAATTAATTCAATCAATCAAAGCCACAAAAGCTTTTCACTGTACAGAAATTTTAATCAATTTAAAATTCTAGTGAAAAAAATGTTTGCATTCTTAAAAATATGATGCACAGAGATTCTGTTACATAAATTGTCATAGAGCTTTTCATGAAACTGACCACAAACATTATAAATCAATTTAATAAAATAAAAATATAAACAGTAATATTTATAAATTATATAACATCAGTGACATAATTGAATAATGTAAAATGCTAAAAACTCAGACTGCTATGAAACAATTATTATTCAAATACCAAACATCTCAATGGGCTTTTGCAACTGAGACATTATCAAAAATTTCTATTTATGTTATTAGATAGGAAAAGAAAATGACAAATAATTAAAATTCGGTATTTTAGTTATTTATGTTTAAATAACCTAAGTACTTTATTGTTAATATTACATGTTTTTAATAGAAAAATGTATTTTAAACAGGGTTGTACTGGTTTTAATCATGGAAAAAACCAATTTTAACCATCCTGATCAAAATAGGTTTTGACCACATAGTCAAAATTCACTTTAACTGAGAAGATAAATGTTTTGAAAAAAGATAAATTTGACACAACATTTGGAAGTATCTGTTCTGTAAAAATTTTACCCAGAATAAACTTAAATCTTCATTAATAAATAATTTAACAGCTTAAAAAAAGAAAAAATCAAATGATAAGAAATAGTTTTTTTTACAAGCACTGACAGATTTTAAATAATTTGATTACATATCTGATTTTATATTAAATATGAAACAAAATAAATCACATTAAACAAAAAATAAATTTCTAAAATTTTATTTAAAACTATCTGACCTGCCTGAAACTGTCAAAAAATAGCACAAAGCATGAAATAACTCTTTAGAAAGTATGGAATTCAGCGAACATCTTCATGTAATCTTTAGTGGTTGTTAGTGAATAGGTTAGCTTCGTGGCCATTTGTTCACTGTATTGTTTATCCGGGGTAATGTCGACTTCCCTTTACAGGGAAATACCAACACAATATCGGCATTTCCCCATGTCCGTATATTTTGAAATGAGGCCTAAATATTGTTTTTTTTTTTTTTTAGATGGCGATATCCAGAAAAAGAAATATAGAGAGATGTAAATGGTACAAAGAAATGCTAAAATGTGCTTTTGAGCTAGTTCAAAGTGGCAGATCAGTTAAAAGTGTAGATGCAGAATTAAATATTTCTAGAATTACCAGAGCAGTTCTTCCATTCAAGCTTAAAAAAATTTGAACTTGACTTTATTCCTGAAGCAGATATTCAGCCTCCAGTAATTCAAGACAAAGACAATGTTAATAAGTCAAAAAAATAAGGAAATAGACTGACATGGCCATAATACTGCCAATGAAGAGCGTTTGAAGTCTTTGTAGAAACAGAACAGAAAAAAATGACTCTCATCCTAATTTGAATTTGACTGGTACAGTGGAACCCCGATTTTACGTTTTTCACGGGGCCGGCAGAAAAAAAGTACGAAACGGGAAAACGTAAAATTGGGGTCAAATAGAGAAAAACACTTCAAGAAAACAAATTATACAAAAATAAACTTACTAACACCACATTAGTATTTAAAAAAGTACGTTATTATTTATTGCGTTTTCTTTTTAAGTGTAATTTCACATATTCTCTATTTTCAATACATGCAAGTTTTTGCAATTTGTTTTTCTTAATTTTCATGTCTGGTTAAAATGTCTTTAAAATTTTTAAACTCGCAAAGGTCTCTGCCGATGAGGGCACGATGTCTTCTGGATCTTCATCAATATCATCCTCACTTCAATATTGCGAAATCAAATCGGAAATAGTCTCAATGTCTGTGGTAGCGATAACATCCTTATCGCAATCAATGTACTCACCAACATTGATGTCTGCAAGTATAAATTCATCCTCTTTCGTGTTGTCTTCCATAGAGATTTCTTCCGGCGGCCCTTCACTGTTAATTTCGGATTTTGAAAATTCTCCCTTCAGAAAAGCATTTGACATGCATTTCCCATCTACACCATTCCACGTCAATGAGATGAAATGAAATACCTCCAGCACATTTAGCTTTGTTTTCTAAGAATCTTGAAGCTCAACTCAATCAAGTGAAAAAAGGCCTTTTCTGACCAGTTTCTTTCTATAATGCATTTTGGAGGATCTGTTTATTCGCAAGTCACGTGGCTGAAGTAAACTGGTACAGTTGGGTGGGAAAAATTCTATACGTACATACTTTAAATTCAGGTTAACATGAGTGCACTGGTCTACGAATAAAATTATTTTTCGCTTTTGTAAGCTCATTTTTATATTCAATTTTACAAAATCTTCAAAAAGATTTAGGTTTATCCAAGCATTGTGGTTGGCATTGTAATCTGTCGGCAAATTTTTAATGTTTTTGAAGCATCGAGGCTTCTTGGATTTACCAATCACAAAGGTTATTAGCTTCTCAGTTCCGTAATAACAAAACTGTTAATCGCACTTTTGATAGCTTCCGACTGTGCCACGTTTCTCCTTTTGCGGTGTGTGTTCTATCAGGGAAGAGTTTAAAAAAACAATTTGGTCTCCTCTGCATTAAAGATGTCTTTTTTGAGTAATTACACACAAGAGAAAGCAACATTTTTGTCCATCCATTCCTCAACGACCACAGTATTTACTCCATCTGCCTCACCACAAATAAACTTGTAAGACAAATTATACCTCTTCTTGGATCGGTCGATCAAACCGTTGGATGCCATGAAATTCTGCACTTCAAGTCGAGAAGAAATTTCAAGAGCCTTTTCCTACAAAATTGTGGCATTGATTGGAATCTTGGCAACACGGACTTTTTTAAAGCACTCGTACAAAATCTTTTCCAGTTCCTCAGAATGAGAGGTTTTCAATGTTTTTCTTTTATATGACAAATTTCTCATTTTTTCAGATTTTAATTCCACAGAGACCTCTTTTGTTTTAGGATGGTTTGTAACGTGGAATAAGCGATACCGAACGATTTTACAAGTTTTATCTTTAGTTCCTTTGGAAACTTTGGATTTTTCGATGATATCTGCCTTTTCGGCTACAGAGAAACTTTTTTTTTAGACATCCTACTTTTGATTGGCAATCACTAAGAGATAGCAAAAGAAAGCTACTCCACTGCGGGTTGAAATGAATGAACGACGGAAAAAGGATCATCCCCCCCCCCCTCGCGATATCACGTGACGCAGGTTTGGTCAAGTGCTGATAGACAAATAATAGTTCTTCGTTACTTTGAACTGTTTTTGGTAACAATCAAACAGTTGACCAAGTGGAAAGCATTTTTGTTCTTTTGAAAATTTTTACATGAGTGAAATATTTCCTGAGGTACTTCGACTAAAATGACGTACCAAGCGGGAAACGCTAACAGTAAATAACGTAGAATCGGGGTACTTTTAACATTATCGGAATAGGAATTTTCTGGGACCGACGAAAAATAACGTAGGAAGCGGAATAACGTAAATACGTAGGGTTACGTAAAATCGGGGTTCCACTGTATATATGAAGATCTAGTTCCTGGAAGATCAGGGTGTACAGATGGGGATGTACTGAAATCTAAACTCAAGAAAATAAAACCGGTCTCAGAGAAAAAAAAAGCTAAGACAAATACAGCTGAGTTTGGAGAAAAACTTAAATTCTCTCCTGCATTTGTCTTGAAATCAAGCTGGGTCAAAACCGAACTATGACAGAAAGCAGAATTCTACAATTCGGACCAAAAGTTTGATGAAAGTTATCCTAGAGGAAGCTGAAAAAATAAAGAAGGAAAAGGAAGTAAAAACTATTAAATTAGAAATTAGATTAAATTAGAAAAACTGCTAGATAATCCAAAGGGAGACATGGCTAAAATTTTGAAGAAATTTGAAATTAAAGAGACCCGAAAAGGATGGAAAAAGTAAGATGATAAAAAACTAAAGAAAACCTGCCGGAGGCAACTACCTTTTGGGAAAAAGTCTTCAGAAGAGAGTATAGATGAATCAATGTGATAATGATGAGAGCAGTGAATCTGTCAATATGTTTGCAGAAGACACATAGATATGTTTAGTATGCGGTGAGTTAAGTAGTTCGGAGCTCTGGTTCAGATGTGTGCTTTCTAGCATGTGGACTCATGCTGTTTACAGCGTTAGCGTTACTGCGGAAAATTCTACTTATGACTTTTGCATTATGGACTAGACAATTTTTAGAGCACAGAGACTATGTTATTTATTTGAATTAAAAAAAAAAATTGTTTTTTACATATTTTTTACATTTACATTAATTGATCTCATTACATATGGTTCAGTATTAGTTTAAGTGTTGTTTTAGTGTTTAAAATTTTAAGCACTGGTGTTTTAAGGACTTGTTTGAAAATGTTTCCTTGAAAAAAAAAAAACTAACCTCATAGTTTATTTTTAAAACTTTTGAATAAAACTAGGTCTACATTTAAAATGTCATTTCTTGTACATCTAAACTTTGTGTAATTGTTTGAATAATTTTGTGTGAATAAAAAAATTGAAGTTTCCTGTTTCTTTGTGATTTTACTTACTATTTTCCAATAATCAACCTATGTTGACATTACCACGTAGGCATGTTGTTATTACCCCAGTAGCCAGGGGAATAACAACATTTGTTAGCATTCACATAAAAAATTGAAAAAAGCACCTCCCTTATATTTAATTAGAATGTTACACAATGGATGGGAAATTTTTCAGGGTATTTTTATATCCTATTATGGATATAAAAAAAAAAAAACATTATGGTAAAAATTACAAAATGGAAAATGTGTTAAGGTGTCAGCATTTCTTTGGTCTACCCTATATACTGACCTAAAAGATTTAAATGAAGTGATCATCAATGTCATCTTCATGCTCATCAACAATCTTCAAATAGAACTCTCAGTTCTTAAAAAGGGTTGCTAAACATTCAATCTGACTGTTCCACCTAGTTTCACCATGAAGCTGAGGTTTTACTGATGTTTCAAATTCTGATAGCCAACCTGAAGGTTGATAATTGTTCCGAAAATACTTTTGAATTTCAAGAACATGTTTCATTACTGAATTAACTTTATTCAATACTAGCTGACCCGCCCGGCGTTGCCCGAGCCCTTGTAATAAACTTAAATCTCTTAAAAAACGGAACTCTGGCCACGGTCTACGATGGCTTCGGAACCGTATACCCGGCATGCTCGTACGCTCTAGAAAATCTTTTATTTCCCCCTACCACTGCCAGGGGAGCATTCTGTTCTAAACAAACCTCTTTCCGAACGAATTTCTGAGACAGGTGCCCGCTGCCTACGTTACTGTATAGTAGGCGCACTACAAAATTGAGCTGGTTTCGAGAAGATTGGAACATTATTAGCTCAGTTATTGCAATAAGGCAGTTAGAGAAAATAACCTTGAGTGAGGTGCCGAGGGGAGGGGATGTTCGAGTGTCCTTCAGAAAATGACTAATTAGGAGGCCCACTATGCATGCATAAAAATTCGTTCATTTTGTTAAGCTAGGAATTTAATTACAAATTTGGCTTAAACTCTTATTTGTAAATAGTGGTAACCTCTACTCATAAATTTAATTTAATGTTATAAAGGGTGACTATTAAGTTAAATATAATGTTTGGAATCACTTGCGTTGAAATCGGAAAGATAGTTGCTGATATATAGAAACGGGGCATAGAGAAAAACCTTGAAGGAGGGGCTGGGGGGAGGGGAGGGGTTGTTCATGTACCCTTCAGCAAATGACTAATTAAGAGGAGCACTATGCATCTTTCAAAATTCGTTCGTTTCCTTAAGCTAGGAACTTAATTACAAATTTGGCTTACCCAATTATTTGGAAATAGTGGTAACCACTACTCATAAATTTAGTTTAATGTTATAAAGAGTGACAATTAAGTTAATTATAATGTTTGGAATCACTTGCGTTGAAATCGGAAAAATAGTTGCTGAGATATGGAAACGGAGCATAGTTAGAGAAAAAAGAAAACAGAGCATAGTTAGAGAAAAAAAGAAAACGGAGTATAGTTAGAGAAAAAACCTTGAAGGAGGTCCCAGGGTGGAGGGGATGTTCAGCAAATGACAAGTGCCCTTCAGCAAATGACTAATTAGGAGGACCACTATGCATCATTCAAAATTCGTTCGTTTGCTTAAGCTTTGAACTTAATTACAAATTTGGCTTAAACTATTATTCGTAAATAGTGGTAACCACTACTCATAAATTTAGTTTAATGTTATAAAGGGAAAACTATTAAATTAATTATAATGTTTGAAATCACTTGTGTTGAAATTGGAAAGATAGTTGCTGAGATATGGAAATGGAGCATAGTTAGAGAAAAAAACCTTGAAGGGAGGGCCGGGGGGGGGGGGGGGGGGGGGGAGGGTTTGTTCAAGTGTCCTTCAGCAAATAACTAATTAGAAGGACCACTATGCATCTTTCAAAATTCGTTCATTTGCTTAAGCTAGGAACGTAACTACAAATTTGGCTTAAACTATTATTCGGAAATAGTGGTAACCGATACTCATAAATTTAGTTTAATGTTATAAAGAGTGACTATTAAGTTAATTATAATGTTTGGAACCACTTGCGTTGAAATCGGAAAAACAGTTGCTGAGATATGGAAACGGAGCACAGTTAGAGAAAAAAACCTTGAAGGAGGTCCCGGAAGGGGATGTTCAAGTGCCCATCAGCAAATGACTAATTAGAAGAACCACTATGCATCTTTCAAAATTCGTTCGTTTCCTTAAGCTTTGAATTTAATTACAAATTTGGCTTAAACTGTTATTCGTAAATAGTGGTAACCGCTACTCATAAATTTAGTTTAATGTTATAAAGGGTGACTATTAAATTAATTATAATGTTTGAAATCACTTGCGTTGAAATCAGAAAGATAGTTGCTGAGATATGGAAACGGAGCAGAGTTAGAGAAAAAAACCTTGAAGGACGGGTCGGGAGGGGGAGGGGGAGTTGTTTAAGTGGCCTTAAGCAAATAACTAATTAGGAGGATCACAATACATCTTTAAAGATTGATTAATTTGATTAAGCTAGGAACTTAATTTGAAATTTGGCTTAGACTATTATTCGGAAATTCTGGTAACTGCTTTCTAGAAATACACCTTGAAGCTTAAATGTAATTAGACCCTTGCCCCTCTTCATTCCCGCAAATATAATAAAGAATCTGTTAAATAAAGTTTTCTGTATTAACAATCTCCATCATAATAATAAATGTCATGTAAAAAAAAAAAAAAAAAAAAAAACACTTAAACCAGACTAATTGTCATGAAGAAAAATGTACCTGAAAAATATTTCAATCAGGGGGACGTATGTGTAATTTGTAATGTGCAGGTGGCGCGACATTCGCATGGCTCTACGCTGATAACTTCAATCCATATTGACACTATTTAGTTAGAAATCCTTATTTATGCATCGCTACTCTGGTTTATTTAATTACTTCTGTGAAGAATCGATGCAACCAACCAGTGAACCAACCAACCCAAGAGAAAAAAAAGCATACTTTTTATCAGTTTTTTGCATAAATTAAAAAAAAATTACCAACCGAATTTTTCAAAAATCACATAGTCAGATACAGAATATTTTTTTACATATGCTCAGAAATTTTAAAATTGATATCTCAATTAGTTTTCTTAAAATTCGCCAATTAGTAAAATAATTTCGAATTCGTTCATTTATGCTTCCAAATCCAATGCGCCGGTTCGTTTCTTTCGCCATTTTGATTTAAAAGATGATATTTTAGAAGCGATGGTTAATGAGAATTAATTAATATCTAGGCTAATTATCAAAATATTAAAATTCTGAGGCTCAGGTGCACATGGCCAGTTCTTGGACTAGCCATACCTAAATTTCCAGCCTTCTAGGTGGGCTAGATTTTCCTAGCCATCGCCAACAGACAGACACACACACAGAGCGAAACTTTCTTTTATTAGTATAGATATCTTGACCTAAAAAATTTAAATGATGAGTAATCATTCATCCATAAGAAATATATAATTCATCCTTGTATGTAGTTTCTAAATCTTCACTCATTTGTCTCATTTTGTTTTCATATCACCTACAAAGCTTCTAATTTTGCTACTTGCATTTTTTTTCTACCTCTTCTTTAGCCTCTATCGCCAGGTTTAAGCATTATTTTGATGTTTTTTTTTTCAGATGCATCTGCATTAATAATTGACAGAAAATATGATTTTTGCCCAACTGACACACAATTAACAACAATGGGACAGTTATGTATGTTTACTTCAGCCAGCCTACATGAGAGTTGCATTCACATTAAGCTCTTTTTGCATTGTAGAGAAGGCTTCAGAATGAACTTTATTTAAAAACTCACCTGCAATTTTAGCACGACTGATTGGCTTATAACCAGGTTGTAATTTAGTAATCATGCATTGGAAACTTTCATTTTCAGCAACATTAAATGGAATGCTGCAAGAGTAAAAAAAAAAATTGCAATTTGTATATCTAATAAATTTTTTTGTTCTGCAGTTGTTTTTACCAAAAAAATTTCTATTGTCGACTGCTTCACTTGGGTAGTTGATGTTCCAGCAAAATTTGAACGGTGTGTTTCAACATCAGAACCACTTTGTTCTTGATTTTCTAAACAAACACGCTTTAGATTTGGAGTATGAATTTCCATAATATGATCTTTGGTTAACTGGGCACTTTTACATTTTTCTAGATGCTTTTTCATCCTTAATATTTTGGCTCCTACGAGATGGCTACATTGTTTACATTTCTCACTTTAAATTTTTGATGAATTATCAGTAACTTCTTCATAAAACCCCCATATTGGATCCTTATACATTCCTTCTTTGTTGATATTTATAACTCAATGAATATTAATAAGAAAATTAGGTACTTTTATGTTAGCCGGGTGCCAGTGATATATATACCCACATAAATATGTATATATATCATTAGCGCCCGGCTAACATACAAGTACCAAAAATGATTATCAAAACACTTGAAAAGAAGTGTAAAAGCCAACTACTTCATTACTGCAATTTAAGAACAAGTAAATGAAATCAAAACAAAGTTTAGTTGTATTAAATATTTTGGTTATGATTTTACAATTACAGTTATAATTATGGCAAAATAACTGAACACTGCAGTTAAATAAACAATACCAATTAATTTCTGTTTTTATGAATATTAATTTATTATTGTTAATGTTTTATTATATAATATTAATATGCACTCAAAGATACAGTTTTAATACTTTATGTTAGCTAAAATATACTTATGTTATTTAATAGTGCTTTGACCACTTTTGAGTGGTTAAAACCAATTTTAACCAGTTTTAGATGGTTAAAACCAGTTTTGACCTGTCAAAATTACAACCCTGATTTAAAAATAAACTGTTTTTTTCTTCTTTATTTTTATCATTTGTATTTTCAGATATTGATTTACACACTGATTTAAATGCTGAATTTAAAAAAATCAAAATTAAATAATATTTAAGGGTCTTAAAGAGTTTCATGTTTTTAAATATTCAACAATACATAAAAAATTAATGTGAGATTTTATTCATATATTTGCAAAGTTCTTTTTATCCATTACATCTTAAAAAAGTCATATATACTGCTTTCTTAATTAATTAGAATATATAAAGATCTTCAGTAAGTTTATGAGCACTAGATTAAGCATTGCATTAAGATCATTAGAAAACACACTAATTGAATAAACAAATTTTATTATAAGCCACAAATCATATTATTTTATGTTAGGGTTATCACATAAAGTTTATATTTCTATGAAAGTAATTATATGAATTTCAGTGACATAAAACTTAGTCAAAGAAAGATTCAAACTGTGTTGAAAATTGTGTGCACAAAGCAAGAAATTATGATAAAATATGTATGCATTCAATTTAGGTGCAAAAAACATTGCAGTAAAGACAATGATAATGTAATTGCCATCCAGTAAAAAATATCCAAGAATAAACTACAATCTACAAATATTCACACTATTTTTATGTTATATTAACGAAGTAACCTATGTGACTGAAAATTTGATTTAATTTCACAGATGTCTATTAAACAAGGAGGTTTTTAAATAAATATTATGAAAATTTTAACTGAAAACAGCAATTTTCAGGATTTAATTTAGTGGGTGTGATTTTTAAAGTGGGTGTTCTATATACAGTTTGTCTTACATAATATGTCTACTGATTGATATGATAGCTTAAAACAGAAAATTATCATATGAGAGACCTGTATTGCATCTAATAGAAAATTATGTCCTGACCATGCATACAGTTAGTTTTGTTTATATTTTTCATCAAAACAATCTCAGTAATGCATATTAAACAAAATCAAGAAATATTTTATTTTTTAAATAATTAATTATGAAAGGAGCAAAACATTTTAGAAAATCTTATAGTATGTAGGTAAAACTTTTCATCACTAACCAAAATGAAACAGCAAATAACTAAACCCCACTTTTCTTTTTAAAAATTTACTTTTCATAACAAAGTGGTTGAGGGCAATGCTACATCACAATGTGAACTTACAATTACAAAACAACAATTCATGAATATTTATTTTATATTTTTAAACTGAACAACATAAGTTACTAAAAATTGCAGCATCTTTGTCCGTGTGCCTGTTTCTTTTCTACATTCTATTGCTCTTATGCATCAGTAAGTAAAAATTTGAGCTATATTAATATGCAGAGCTCAAAAATGTTTTATTTCTAAATAAGAAGAAAATAAATTACGAGGTGTACCATTTATTCTCATGATAAGAGTTTTCAAACACATTAGCTATGTTTTAAGACTGTATTAGAATTTGTATTGCTTTGTGGAAGATAATACCAAAAGAATGCAATTAATACAGAAAAATATATAATCTTTTATAGCACATATACACAGTGATAATATACACCTGATGCTTTTGAACTTGTTTAAGGATTTATTTACTCTTATATACAATATTTCAAATATTTTTTTGTTGGATGTAAATAATTATTCTTTTTTAATTTTATAAATTTTCAGTACATATTAATTTGTCTAATGCATCAATCCTTTTATTTCAATATTTTTCTCTATTACACATTACAAAAAAATTAAATAAATAAATTAAAAAACTCTCTGCTATTTTGTTTATAGAAGCATTATTATGCATTGAACATTAATAGTATGAAATATAACAGGAATTTCACTTCTTTATTGACAATAGAAAACAAAAAGTATGTACCAGTCTTATGAATGAAAAAATGTTACAATAAATGTTTCAATGTATAACATTGTAAGTAATTTTAAATATATAATTAAAATTACACATAATGTGTTTTATTACTTAAAAGATGACAAAATTGTAAAAAGATGTTAAATTTAACATATTTTTACAATTTTGTCATCTTTTAAGTAATAAAATGTGTTATGTGTAATTTAAATATTTGAATTTTTAAGATGAATTTTAGCATTCTACTCATTTTTTGCTTTTTTTTTTTTCAAAGTTAAACAAGAACGAAAAATCATGCGTCAAGCATAGATTATATAGCACTTTCCAACGCTTCCAAAATAATTTTACAAATCATACCGTTTAATAAGCTAAAAGCTAACATCTAAGTAAACAATTTAGAAAACGCATAACATATTTAAAAACATAATTTCAGGAATTTCCAACATATACAATATTCGGAAAAATATCCGAATACTTTTATTCAGCCCTGTATAGGATCTATAGATTTGTATATATACTACATAGGATGATAATTTTAGTTCAGCTAGGAAACGCGTAGCACAGTTTTAAATTCTCCTTCTGGAGTTTGTCAATAAACAGAAATTTGTTCGCGAACTTTTGTGCTGCCCTGTATAGGATCTACAGAATTTATACACACCACGTAATAGACAAAAAGCAAGTTAAAATTAAAATCTCGTTCAATAACTTAAAACGCACTTCCAGGAATTATTGTTAACAGACAGTAGATAATTCTTTTGCGTGTCCCTGTAAATGAACGATGACTGCTATACACACAATATTCCGTAGTAAGTCTCTTGTAATGCACCTTAGTGATCTATATAAATTTCAATGCGTTTAAAATAGTGAAACATTATTTAAATAAACCGCAGACGATTTTTCTCCATAGACGTAATGTAACGGAATTCTTTTGACTGTCCCTGTAAAGTAACTATAAGTGCTATGCACACCCTGTTCCATATTAAGCATCTTCTAATGCACCTTAGTGATATATATAAATTTCAATGTGTTTAAAGTAGTGAAACATTATTTAAATAAACCGCAAATGATTTTTCCCCATAGACCGCAATGTAATGGAATTCTTTTGAGTGTCCCTGTAATAAAACTATAAGTGCTACACACTTCCGTTGAAATAGGGAACATGCTATAGATAACGACAATAACATATAAAAATTGCAGAGCAATCCGAGCATATTTACGGGAGTTAGTGCACGGACAGACGGCAGACGGCCAGACAAACCGAAGTCATAAGCACTTTTCAACTAGATTGGAAAGTGCTAAAAAGTAAATAATACCAAAGTTATTGCAAGTGCTTTATTAAAAAATATTTCTAGAAAATATTGAATACTAATTTACTCTAAATCTTGCTGACATGAAACATACACACACATATATAAACATTCAAAGTGAAATGTACAGTCCTGGAAAAATTAAATGATTATCTCTCCTCCCTCCTCTACTAACTAATGCTATGCTTAAATTTTGCTTAGGGGCTTGTCTACTTATAGAAATTATAACAAACTTTTTAAACAACATTTTAAATACTAACTCTTAATTTTGACATCATATATTTGGATTCTTCAGTATACCAAACAAGAAATCATTCTGTCAAATAATTTAGGAATTAGGCAGGTTTAAAGTTTGGAATTGTTAATGTTAAATTCCTTTTTAATCACTGCAAGACAGATTGCAGTGTGGGTAATTTTTTTAAGCATAACTTACATACTATTTGGTGGAATGAACTGTAATTTTGGATTTACATAAATGTAGTTTCTAGAGATAGATTTCTGTTACATTTTTCATAGGTTAAAATTCATATTTCATTTGAAAATTAATTAAAAATATATATTAAATATATATTTATACATATATTATTTTTCATATTATTTCACACATCAAATTTAAGTGTTAGCATTGAAAATTCTAAAGTTTGTTGCAATTTATATATGCAAATAACCTCCTAAGCAAAATTTAAGTATAGCATTAATTAGTAGTCATTATTACTAATTGATTAATACCAGTCACATTTTTATATAATGAGTTGCGGCAGAGTTAGTAAGGGGTGATAACTTTTTTTTTCTCCAGAACTGTACATGTAAGCTACCAGTTTTATTAGCATAAACCTTTACCCAATGATGATAGAGATATGGCTTCTGAAATTGTATCAATAAGGTTTTGCAAAAAGGTTTAGAAGAAAACAGAATAACAATCCCAACTTACAGAAACCACACAGATGATTAAATAAGAGGATCTTACAAATAAATGCTGAATTACATAAAAAGGAAAGAAAAATGTCCCCCTTACCTTTTAATTAACTAGAAGATACAAGAAAAAGATTTAGTAATTTCCAATACACATTAAATCAAACACAAAAAATAGGTTTCAAGATATAAGTATCATCATCTATATCAAACACCAATCTAAAAAATTTTATTCCCCCAAAAAGCTGAAAAACACATTAAAAATCAGTCTCATATTCAGTACAGGTATGAGACAAAAGTTCAATTACTCCTTAGTTTAGTTGCAACAAGATTGAACACCAGTTGATAATTCCACTGTCATGTGAACAGATCTCAATGATAAAGTAGAGTATCTAGGATTTCAGGAGGAGGGGGATTGAGCAAAGAAAACTTTTCATAGAAGTATGAAAATGGGCAGATTGTTCTCATAACTGGGAACGCCCCCCGTATTCACTTCAGATACATAACATTTCATTGTCCATAGGGGATAATGGGACTTGGTTCACTTTGCATGTTATTTAAAAAGAATTAAATTGAATTTATTACTTTAGATTTTAACTAAATAAAATGCATTGAACATAAACATATTTTCTAAAACTTTTTCAAAGTAAGAAGAAAAGATATATTTATGCACAGCAGAATTTATTTAAAGAAATCACTATGTTATGATAAGTAGCATACGCAAATTAAATAATTTCTTGCATAATGAATGAGAAAAAAAATTAAGACATTCTGACACAATTTTTTTTCTGAAATAAGTACTTTTTATTAAGAACACAAATAAATTTTAAACACTGTCAAAGGATATCCATATTACACTGGCAAAAACAGAAGAGTAAGACACATTTTTAGATTAAATATTATATAAACTTTTGCACAAAACAGGTTTATTCTTTTTTTGTTTTTGTAAATTTAAAAATTTTATATAAGAAAAGAAGACATAAATTTAAGAAAAACACAATAAATCATTGCACTTTATGAACTCGTCTTAGGTGCAGTCCCAGACTGCTTTTCTGTGAGAAATTCTTTTGGCAAATATTACACCTGAAAGGTCGAGCACCACTATGCTTTACTTGATGATACTTCATATGTCCACGTTGAGATGTTGTATAAGGACAATAAATGCAGGAGTATTTAGCTCTATTTTCAGATTCGAATTGAACATATCCTTCAGTATGCAGAGCTATATAAAAAGTATTTACAATTAAATTTTAGAAAATGAAAAAATACATTAGAAAAAATTATCATGTACAAAAACAAATAAAAATGAACTTAAAACCAAAAACCTCTACTATTTTTTTTTCAAAGTAAAATAATGCACACATTTATTAATTTTAAATATTGACAACATCAAAGAACTGTAACCCCCCCCCCCTCCCCCTCTCTCTTTTTTAAAATTTAGAATTAGAAACATTGAATTATATCAAGATTGTAAACTATTAATAAAACAAAAATACACAGTATTTAGAGACAGTCATAAAGTGAGTGTGTAAACAAGTGTAGCAGTTGCATTTCACCTGGGTTCCATCCTTATAAAAATCTCATTTTTATAACTTATTTACTCATAATAATGTACTCAGTCCCATTCACTTACAAAAGCTGTCAAACAGAATAAAAGTTTTTTTTTTTCTTTTATGAAAAAGAGTTTGAGCTTCCAAAAATTTCTTGCACACAGATCCCTTTAAAGAAAAGACAGATAACATTCTTTTAAAATACTGTATATGCTCATTTACATTCAAACCTTGATCTTTAAAAAGGTACTTTATGATTAAGATAGTCTGATATTAAAGAGTATTTTTATTTTTAAGTTTCAATGTTAAGCATATTTCATGACATTATTTAGAAATATATGGAGATAAAAGTTACCTCAATTAAGAAAATGGACTATCAGTAATGAAAACTTTGTTGTATGTACAATGAAGATATTGTGTGTAAACTTTGACAACAATAAAATAAATAATAATAATAAAATCTTTCATGATTAAGAAGGCTATTTTTTCCTGCACAAAATACCCCGTGATCTAATTTTTTTTTTTTTTTTTTTTTTTTTTTAGAAAATAAATCAAACTGTAGGCCTGTACAGAAAGAGTTTGACTTTTCTGTATGAATCATTCAACTCTATATTAAGATCAACCTTTTTCCTTATGCGCATCAGAGATTAGCTGAAACGCCCCACAATTAGTACAAAAAGAATTTTTAAAATAAAAATAACAGTTCTCATAAACTAAAAAGATCTGCATGCTTAATTTGAACAAATAAATAATAATAAAAATAATGAAAGTCAATTAAGAATTTCCTTATTTTATTGATAGCACAAAATTTAGAAACTTCACATGCAATAGTATAACCCTTCTCTCCATCATAACTTTATGTGTAATAAACTTGAAAATATGTGTTTATGTGTAATAAACTTGAAAATATGTGTTTATGTGTAATAAACTTGAAAATATGTGTTTATGTGTAATAAACTTGAAAATATGTGTTTATGTGTAATAAACTTGTGTACTTGAAAATTTGTGTGAAACTTTCAATACTATTATTAATTCTGTCTAATAAACAAATTGATCACCTGACTGTTACTTTTAAATAAAATTATCTAAGTAATCATTTAAAAGCATTAAAGAAGTAAAAAAAAAACTCATATGAAGTAAGTATATTTTTAGTTAATACGTGTATTTGCCCACCTGATGAAGGATTATGGGCATTTTTAACCGCTTTGTACCAGCATCCCATATGCTTATTTCATTCGGTTGGCACCCTTCTTTTTTTTTTTAAACAGTAAAATTTACTTTTTTAATCATGGAAGTGCACTAATTAAATAGGGCACAAATATTACTTTTCTTTATTACTGGTACCAAATACAAATGCTGTATGCACTTTTTGAAGATGCATATAAGTACCCATGGTTCCAAAGGGTTAAGCTGAAATGATTACAGTGCTTTTATTATTTTTCCTAATTGTGTTTTTTATGGAGCTAATAATTACAGTGGCGGACAAAAAAACTGCATCACCTAGAAAAATTAACATTTTGCAATGCTAATGAGTTATTTCGTTCAAATAAATTAATCTTAGTTGCTGCAAAGCAAGATAAGATATCATTCTACATTTCTGTTGGATAATATACCCCTTATGAAGTATTGCGTCATCAAATTTTTAAAAATAGTGCGGCAAAAGGGAAAAACGGTCATTTGTCTTGTTCTTTAAGTGGTCAAATGATGACTTCGTATGTTCAATTGAAGCAAGAAAAAAAATGTGTGATACTTGCTTTGGTTAAAGAAGGATATCTGACAAGTGTTATCGCTAAAAAAAATTGGTTGCAATCAATTGACAGTTTGGAGGACGATTAAATTAGAACGTGAAACTTGTAATGTTGAGAGAAAGGCTGGATCGGGCTGAAAGAGGGTGACCCTAAATTCTGATGATCGATATCTGAAACGAATGTATCTGAGTAATCGTCATTCAAGTGCTCCTGACTTAAAAATCTCTTTTGAGAATGTCTGTGGTGTTAATTTAAGCGCAAGAGCTATCCAAAGACGATTTGTGGAATGCGGTTTGCATGCGTATCGCCCAAAGAAAAAGTATTTACTTGAAAAAAAAATTATGTTTAAACGACTTTCTTGGGCAAAAGAGCATGTCTCATGAACAAAGGCTCAGTGGGATTCAGTAATGTTTTCGGACGAATCTAAGTTCAACCTACATAGATCAGACGGTAAACGGTATTTTCGAAGAAGTAAAAGTGAAGCTTATCATCCAGACTGCATATCGCCTACTGTAAAATTCCCAGTCAACCAAATGGTCTGGGGATGTATATCCAGCAAAAGTGTTGGATGTCTGAAACTTATTACTGGAACTGTGAATGCACCCGTTTATACCGATATTTTAGAGGAGTGTTTAAAACCAGTTATTAAGGATGATTTTAAAGGTGCTAGAAATTGTATTTTTCAACAGGACTCTGCACCCTGCCATACAGCGAAATTGGCAAATACAATCTAACTTATTCATGATTTATTTTGTTGCCTAATTTACAAGTTTTAATCTCCATAACATTAAGGATATTGGAAAAGTAATTTTCACCCAGTTTCCTCCCTTTAGGTGACGGCCTATCTGAAAAAATCTGGCATTAAAGTTTTGGAATGGCCTGGGAATAGTCCTGACCTGAATCCCATTGAAAATTGTTGGCATATAATGGGTACAAAAATTGTTGCTCAGAAGCCTGCTACTAAAATAAAACTGCTGGAAAGCATTATTAGGGTCTGGTTGCATGAAATTGGCCAGGATTACATTCATAATTTGATATATTCTATGGCGGACCACTGCAAGGCTGTCATCGCAGCTCTTGGAGGATCTACTAAATACTGAAGTGATCCTTATGCATGTATACACATCTAAGTATATATAATATGACTGCTGTTATGTAAAATTTACATTAACTACAGAATTTGTGCATCTATTACTTTGTTCCAAGTTTTTTTTTAAATATTGCATTTTTCACTTTTTCCCATTTTTTAAAATAATTATGCGTAAATAATTTATAAATCCCAATAAAATTTAATTTAGATTAATCCTACAACTGTATTTTATCGTAAAAATATCATCCTTCCATAATACCTGTACTTGAAAAACATTATTTGCAGCGTTTTCCACTTTTTCGCAGGTGATGCAGTTTTTTTGTCCGCCACTGTATTTATTGTTGTGATGCAAAATTTCTCAGTGCTTTTCTGTATCTCAAAGCTGATGCATTTTAATTAAAAAATTTTAAAGGCATGATAAAATCACATAAAGTAACGTTAAAATCATATGACACAAAGAAACCACCTGTGTCTAATACAATAAAGGATAAAATGTAGAAGAAAAAAGCATAATGGAGTTAAACTGCATTTGATTTTTAAATATTGCGTATGACAGGATTTAGAAGGAAAACAGAAAAGGATAATTTCATAAAAATTTAAATTCATATTTAAAATTTTAAATAAATATTAAAAGCACATAAATGGATATTTAAAATTAGAAGTAATCAACTGAAGTAAACTAAGAAAGTCACATAAAATAATTTATGTTTACATAAAAGTTGAAAATTGTTTTAAATTTTTTGAATCACAAAGTTGTATTAAACACAGAGAATAAATTATTCACATTATTTTCTCTAAAAAGGTTTTTCAAATGTTTTTGTAAGTTAGATTTTGGGGAAAACTTCTTTGACAAATACTACATTCAACTGGATGAGCTCTAGAGTACTTCAGTTTGTGATATTTCATATGCCCTAGATGAGAAGTTGAATAAGGGCAATAAATACACACAAGTACAATTCGATTTCCAAAACCATTTACATTTCTTTTTCGAAGCATATATCCGTGTCCATTAAGAAAATTACACACATTATAAGAAAAGCACATTAAGATATTAAGGAGAAACATCTATTATTATACACATAAAGAAGAAAAGGATAAATAATAACGAATTCTATTCACTATAATAATCATGATCAAGATATATGAGTAAATTTTTGTTTCCTAAATTCATTTTTAGTGGCATTGAGAATATTATTGTACTTCTATAATGTCAATTACTAATCAGATTTAAAAAGTAATTTTCATACACAAAAATAATAAAAACAAGACAGAATTCACACAATTTTATAGAAAAAAAAACTTTACTAAATAAAAAGATTCATCATTTTATTAAAAATACATTCATACAGTTACAAGAGGTAAAAAGCTCAACCGTACATTTAAAAAAAAAAAAAAAGAAATGTAATATTTTGTGAAATACTTTAAGACAAAGTCAAAATATTTTGTGAAGTCATAAAAAGTCCAAACATATTTGTTTTTCTTTCTTGGAAAATGTAACAAAATAACACTAAAGAAAATATTTTAAAATATGCATTGTTTTACATACATAACAGTAACATTAACAAGCCTTTTAAACAAATCATTATTCTCTGACTTTTAAAGCTTAATGAGCAAATAAATGAAAGAAGAATTTATTCAAAAGTATGAGTATGTTTTAGATGCCTTTGAAGATTAGATTTTTGGGAGAAACTTTTCTGACACAGATTACACTTGAATGGACGAGCTCCAGTGTGCTTTACGTGATGATACTTCACATGACCTCGCTGAATAGTTGTATAAGGGCAATACACACAGGAATATATTTTATTTTCAAAACCAGATTCAATTCTTTTTACACAGATAAATCCCAAATCAAGTAGAGCTATAAGAAAAAAAAGCAAAATATTTATGTAAATAGAAAATTTATTCATATATAATGCAGAAAATATGTATGTATTTTTAAAGAAATAATATTTCATCAATTTAGCAGTAATATATTTTCTTTTTGCCTTAACCTTTCAGCAGACATGCTGTATTGCTCTGCATAAGTGCATGTCATACTTTTTATACTACTGTAGTTATGATTATAAATGCATGCAGAATCTTTCATAATAGTAATAAGAGACATGTTAGAAACTATATATTAGTAGTAAAAATTAAACTTTAATTTCAGTGCCCTATGTAAGGATATAGTCATAAGTGTAAGAAATATCACGTTTGTTAAAGATAAATTGTTTATTTAACAATATTGGTATAATGCAAATATATACTAAAAAGAAGTTTCATTCTGATTATGCTATTGCTGATTGAAAATACAGTGTTGGTTTAAATCTGTTAAATTCTAATTTCAATTAAGAAATTTATTTAGTTTTTAATAGATTTTAAAAAGTTTTAAAAGTATGAAAAAACCGTACCATTTGAGTTAGTAATACGATTGTCTTTCTGGCTGCAATTTATAAGAAGCTTTGTCTCAAGAAGAAGATAACAATATTAAGAAAAATTTATTGCTTAAGAGTAATAAACTAAATTATTAAATATTTTACCAGGATACACCCAATAACAATTATTGTTTTAAAAAGAAAAAAAAAACATGTTTTTCATTAGGTTTTCAAAATTTGACAAGATTACACAGCACAAAATTCATTAGTATGCTTTTACAAATCTGAAGGACAGGATATATATATATATATATATATATATATTGGTCTAAAACATACAGAATTTCATATTTATTATTAGTTGAAGATATTGACTGGGCCCATAATAATAACCTTAAATATACCTAAAATCAGTGTTGAGTGATTTTATATTTTTATGAAAATCTTTCCAAATGAATTTAATAATGTATAACCACTAACTAATGTAACCACTACCTTAGGCAGCATACACCCTCGAATTTGTATAATTTATATTTTTAAACAAAAATCCAAATGAACCTAGTGTTGAGGGCCCCACTACCTTTGGCAGCATATACCAGTCATGCTCTGATCTGTTTTTGTAAACAAATCTTGAATTTGTATTTTTTTTTATATTTATTAAATGAAAATCTTTCAAAACGGCCCTGGTATAGTGATTGCCAATTTAATTTCTAACATTTAGATACATTAAACTTTCAATTCTGAGTAAAAGTTTCAGAGAAAACCTAAATAATATAAAATGTGCACTTGCCCCTCACTCTTTTAAAACACAAAATGATATCTTCCAGTACTGACAACTTGTGTCGAAAATATAAAACCTGGACATGCATTGAAATGAAAACCTCTCTGAAAATGTAAAAAAGCAATAATTCTCTTAAAACAGGAAACAATATCTCCAAAGACACTGAGAAAAAATAAAGACAACAAAATTTTCTGGAGAATCTATGAAGCAACTTCCAGAAAATAATTTTTTTGAAATAGTATCTATTAATATTTTATTTAACCAAATATTTTGTTACAACCAGAAAAATACCGGAAATAAATGTGTGTGTGTGTGTTTTTTTTTTTTTTTTGTCAGAGAAAATGAGATGGCATTTTAAAAGTAGTGAAAAATACGGAAAAGATGAAAATTAATAATTTCCAAAGATACCGCCAGAACCAGAAAAGTACACTGATTAAGTGGGTATTTTTTGTATTTCTGTCCTTTTTAAAATGTAGAAAAAAATGGAAAATTTAATATTAATAATAAAAAAAAAGAGACATTTTTAGACAGGGAAAGATGCCCCAAATAAGTGGGTAATTGTTCCAGTTTTGTCCAGGAAGGCGCAAGCACAATAGGCGGAATGTGGAAAGCTCATCTTTTTGCAATGTTCATCAGGGATTTTAATTAATATGTCATTGTTAAGAAACGAAAAATCAGAGCTCTGGGTGCATTTGAACTTGTCTTCATCTATCTTCATCCAAATTTTCAGACCTCTGCATGGGGCATTTCATTGGCATGGCATTTTTCTAGCCATCACTAACAGATACACATCTTTCTTTTATTTATATAGATACAGGATTCTAAGAAAATGTTCTATAGCTATTTAATTGATATTAGTATTTTTTTCCTGCATTTTTGACTTACTAAATCTAAAGACTTTTGGTCTAATTGAATTCATGTTATAGAGAGTTCCTTTATTAAACCCGGCCAATTTACAGATCAAATGGACAATTAAATGTTTTGCAGCAAGATTTGGTTGTATTCTCCTAGAACCAACAAAATTTTTTCTCTTACAGTAAAATGAAAGTTATTGCTTATGTAACCACACAAGAAATGTAGCTTACAGATTGAACATGTGTAGTGAAACTGAAAACTTTTAATCTGAAAGTTCTGCATTGGATTTATTTATTTATATTTATTTTATTATTATTTTTTTTTTTTACGAATTACGAATATTCAAATATAAAAATTTTAATATGCATTACTTTAAATTTAACATTTTGATTATTTTTTTCCCCAAGAAAATTATTATTATTTGTGTGTGTGTATGTGTGTGTGTGTGTGTGTGGGGGGGGGGGAATTAATGAACCACTATATGGAAGTGTTTCGTATTTTTCCCCTATTCTAAAAAAATGTAACCAATGCTGCTGCTGCCATAATTGAATTTATTATTATGACCTTTGAACTTGCTCAGCTTACCTTGGAAAAACTATTGCATATAAAAATAGGAAAACTGGTAGTTTTATTGAGAAACATATGTGGTTCTTAGATTTTAAATTGAAGAATTATTTTAAATGATATTTAATGTTGAAATTGGTCAACATAGTTCAGTTACATAAGTTTTACAGGATCAAAAACTATGCACAGCAATTTAACCATCTTTTGCAGGTATATACTTGACTAGATTGGTTCCAATCATTTTCCAATTTTTAACTCAGAATTTCATTATCCAAATAGAGATTTCATACATAGTTTGCAAAAGCTGTTTTTATCTACTGTTGCTATATTTAAAAAAGCCTAAATAATATTTCCTAACACTTTTCAATTGAAAAATATATTTACTTGTGAATATTATAAAAAAGAAAGAAAAGTTTAAAATAATTAAATTATTACGTGCAAAAAACATTTAATGGTGAAAATTGTGTCATATTTAAAACAATTTTCTTATAGCATCTAAAAGAAAACTTTTCTTCTAGGCATTATAAAAATTCAGGAGGCAGCAACATCTACTACTTAACCATTTTATACAATTCTTTTTTTCAAACGTGCAATTGATCTCATTTAAACAATCACGCAGTCAGTTGCCGCGACAGCAGTGGAAGGGCCTTGGGAACCAAAAAAAATCCCTCAGTTAAACGGAAATGAATGGCCACCCGATTATAAAAGATTGTCACTGGTTGTATTAATATTCAATCTACCATAATAGCATAGTTATTATTATTGAGCAAATTAGTGTGTTTTAGAGCTCTTAGTTATGTAAAAAATAATAGGAAAAATGAGATACACAAACTTAAAAAAGAGCCATAACAAAATGCTTGAGATTTATTTCTTCCACTTTATTGCTAGAAAAAGTTTAGTTGAATTAGGGAGGTCTTGCTTAAGAAATATTTGTTTTTGATACATATTACATTAGAACAATAACTATAAAATGTCTGGGTTTTGATCTAGCTACGAAAGGTTTTCATATAAGTCAAAATTTTCAACAAAACAATACATTTTGATACTCTCATGAACATCTCAAAATATATTACATACACACACCTTCTACATACACAAACCCTTCAGTCAACAATAAAACAATAACACACACACACACACACACATATATATATATATACAGGGTGACAATAAATAAAAGCCTCAATTTGAAAATTCAATAATTCATTAACTATAATAAATATGAAGATGAAATAAGTGACATTTATATATGGTACCTCTTAAATTTTATATGCTGTAATTTTAAAAACAGCTGGAATTTTCATCAATAGATGGCACTGCAGTGTCTTGATACATTAAAAATGCTCAAATAAATTTCAAAATTCAAGCCTTTTTTCAGGTTTTAATCGTTAAATAGAGTAAAGAATAAAACTTGAGAGATTTTTAATGCAATTTTACATGTTAGGGTGAGCCTTCTTACAATTTGAGACAGTGCCCTCTATTGACGAAAATTTGAATTGTTTTTAAAATTACAGGATAAGAAATTTAAAAGCCTATAGATATAAATGTCACCTGTTTTCATCTTCATATTTATTATAGTAATGAATTATTGAATTTTCAAATTGAGGCATTTATTACTTGTCACCCTGTATATATGTGTGTGTGAAAATTCATATTCAATCAATTTTAAGACAATGAAAATGTTTTTGGGTAACATCCCTCCCTAGATTAATATTTCTTAAGCACATACAATAACAACAGTTTTTAATTAAATATAGTTATACAATTTATAAATACAAACAGAAGAAACATTTTAACATCATTTTTTTTTTTTTTTTTTTTTTTTTTTTGCTAGAAACTTTTATATTTTGAGCAAGTTGTCAAGTATTAAGCTATAATAGTAACAGACAATTAATAACAAGACAGATTTCTTATAAAAATGAAAGTGCAATTATCCAATAAAAGGTCACAGGGCCCACATTACAGTGGTGGCCAAAAGTGTGGACATTTTTTGAAAGTTTCATGTTTTTCAACTTTGTGTGCTTGTAGAGTATATTAATTTTCCTTAAATACAAACGTTTATATATCAAATTGCCGGTAATTTAATGTAGAATTTAATAATAAAAACAGTATTACAATATCTGTATTACAAAAAAAGTTATGCAACTAATAGTAAAATCTATCTTAGATTTGCATTTTTTTAAAGTGATACTTACACAATCAATACTTAGTAGGATAACCCTTATTTTTTAAGACAGCTTCACAGCGTCTTTTCATCGAGTGAACGAATGTTTGGAGTTCATCTTTCGTAATCACATGGTGCAAAGAATCAATTATAGCTTCAATAAGTTGTCTTTTATTGGATGGACATTTTTTTCGTACAAGAATTTTCAAACATCGCCACAAATTTTCAATTGGATTGAGATCAGGGCTGTTTCCTGGCCATGGTAATATATATATGCCTTTATTTTGAAACCATGCTTTGCATAATTTTGCTGTGTGGCATGGAGCTGAATTCTGCTGAAAAATAAATGGTGAATTGTTGGGGAAGAGATCCCTGATGGAAGGTATCAATTTTGGTTCAAGGACAGTTTCGATGTATTTTTTGGCATTCAGGATGCCATCAATCACTTGAATTCGGCCCACACCATCTGCAGACATACATGCCCAAATCATGACATTTGTTGGGTTTTTTGTAGTTGCTTCAATGCAATCAGGATGAAGTGCTTCTCCTACTCTACGTCTCACGTATTTTCTACCATCACTACCAAAGAGCGATATTTTACTCTCATCGCTCCAGATTACTTGCTTCCATTGATTTTCTGACCATTTAATGTGTTCCTTTGCCCACTTAACTCATTTTTCGCGTTGCTTTTGATTTAAATATTGTTTTTTTCTTGGAATTCTAGCTTGTAGTCAAAATCCTGATAACCTTCTTCTTATTGTTCTTGAACTTACTGCAATACCCGCTGCATTCATTACACATCTAATGGCATCTGATGAAATTTTTCTATCTTGAAGGCATAGCCATTTAACTTTTCTATCGGCAGTAGCACTTGTGCATTTTTTTTGGCCTGATTTGGCCTTATTTTCCACTGATTTCATTTTTTCATAATGTAAACAGAACTTTCGTACACCAGAACAAGTCACTGAACCACCAACTTTTCTTACAATTTCAGCATAAGAGAGGCCATTTTCTCTCAATATGACAAGTCGGCTTCTTTTTGTAGATGTCCAATTAGTTCTTGTTGATGACATTGTTTAAAATTAGTTTAATTAAAAAAAAGGACTTTAAATATTCAAAAACAGCAATACTCTATTTAATTGTACTAGTATGCATCATTCCGCAAAATATTTCCACAACAATAACTCTTTTACCATTCAAATAACCTAAACTATAGTTACAGACATTTGATTGGTCCTCAGAACAGTGTTAGTGATTGGCTAGTACGCTTTTATTACAAAACACGTCCTTATTCAAAACGATTTGTGTTTGTTCTACTAAATTGAGCATAACTTTTTTTATAATATAGATATTGTAATACTGTTTTTATTATTAAATTTTACATTAAATTACCTTCAATTTGATGTATAAACATTTGTATTTAAGTGAAAATTAATATATTCTACAAGCACACAAAGTTGAAAAATATGAAACTTTGATAAAATGTCCAAACTTTTGGCCACCACTGTAGGACTTTTGCATTATTAGACAACAAAATGGCCAAACTATAAAATCATTAGCCAAGTTTGATAAATATTAGCCAAAACTACTACCATTACTATACAGCAGCCATTCTTCAAAATTTAAACCATTTTTTGTAAGTCGTATAGAATTATAATCAAAATTAGACCATAATGTATATAAAAAACAAACCTACAATATTATTACAAATACTTGCACAAGTTAATAATTACAAGTTATTAGTTAAACAAATACTTACTAATTAAAGATTGTATGCATAAATAAATTTATATTTGCTTATGAAAAACACCTTTAATATACAACGAAAAACTATTCAGTTGCATCTAATCTCAGTAAATGCTGGTGGTGGTGGTGGTGGTGGTGGTGGTGGGGGGGGGGGGGGGGGGGGTTACACCAATTAATAAAAGCTGCATCAAAATTGAAATCTCACACACTTAGGTCTTCATTACAGATAAGAATCAAATGACTAAGATTATTTACTGTTTTGTTGTTTCTGTGCAGGATTTCTGGACATATTTCGTTTATGTTGCAGTTTAAGAAAATCAAATATTACATCCCTGGCTAGAATTAGCACATTAAAAAAATGTAAAGAATCATAAATTTTACACAGTTCTAAGTATTAATAAATATCATATAAATGTATTTATAAACCAAAGATAACTGTTTTGCTCATTTTTATAAAAAGAAATAAAATAAATAATAATAATAATTAAAAATATATATGAGATAAAAAAAATTATAAAATAGTTTATAATTTCGAATATATACAATCTTAATAAATGTAGCCACCTTTATTTTGGAGGCATTCAGCCATGCGAATTGACATGCTTGGAACAAGTTTTGATAATTATGATGTGGATGTCCAGAGATTGTAAATAGCTTTTGGAAGATCTGTAACGCATGAATATTGTTTGAGATTTACATAAAAAGTTCACCATTGTACTCCATTTATTTAAAAAAATGTTCTTATCATGCTACCAATGTCAGCAAAGGAACAATATGCCAAGATTTGTGCTACTAAAATACATGTGTACACTTTTGAGTTCATAATCTTAGAAAAAAAAAAAAAAAACTAAATTATTCTAACATTCAGCTCGTACAGCCCTCCGAACCATGACTGATTCTTCTTTATTTTGACGGCACCATGCAAGGTTTCCATTCCTTCACAAATTATGTCAGTATTAGCATATAACTTTAGGCCCATCAAGATTAAACCTTTTTTCATCTACCTGAAGTTATATGTTAATGCTAGTTTGATGTGTAGAGGACTAGAAACATTGCATAGAACTGTCAAAATAAAGGAAGATCAATCATAGTTTGGGGTGTGGTTTCAGTTTAAGGTAAGACTAATCTAGATGTTGTTTCTAAGAAAATGAGCTTGTGTACACCCATATTTTAGAAACTTAAATTTTGGCATATATTTGCTTTCAATTGGGGAAAAAACTCATTTTCCAACAAGATAATGCATCGTGCCATGCCTCAAAAGCTACAAAAAAGTGGTTGAATTATAACAATGCCACATTATTTGATTAGCCATCTTGATTGCACAATATGAACATGATAAAAACTGAGTGTAATGGAGAACTTTTTTTTAATGTAAAGGGCAGAAAAAATTCATGCATTGCAGATTTTGAGGAAACTATTTACCAAATTATCAAATCTTGTTTGAAGCATGTCGAATCGTATGGCTGCATGTATCCAAAATAAAGCTGGTTTGGTTTCTTATTGAAATTGTATATATTCAAACTTATAAACAGTGTCCTTATAATTATGACCATTAAAACATTTTAATAATTTTTCTTATTTCACATTAATATATATAATTTTTTAACATAAATGAGTAAGACAGTTCATTATATGATGTTTATTAATACTTAGAATTGTGTAAAAGTTATGATTTTTTACTTTTTATAGTGTCTTTATAATTTTGGCCAGGGGTGTACATTATTTCTATCAGGCCATTTACTGAGACAAAAATCAATAAATATCTTGGTTATGAGATGAAAAATATTTCTCCTCATGCCAAAAATATGATTAGCCAAATGTTTCACCAAAATAAATATTATTTTCTAATTTTATGATCACATGAACAAATGAATAGTGTGGGCCCTGGCCTAGGTTAAGAAAAATGATGCAAATAATTTAAACAGTGGTTTGACAAATGAATAAATTTTGACTAATAAAAAATAATACATACATTTACAAACAAACAAAAACTGAAAAAATCATTGTTAATGTAATTTTTTTTAATCAATAGAAATCAAGATACAAAATATTGTTCATTTATTTCATTAAAAAGCTTTTCTAAAAGAATATGGTCTATGTCAAACATTTAAATATACTAATATGCTCTTCACGTCTAAATATCCATAGACAAAATTTTTATCTATAATTAAATTATAAACATATTTACTATGGAAAAAAATAGGAACAATACCATTACACCTTAAAAAAATTAGTTTCATATCTAAATGTAAATTATAAATGCAAAATTTTGGGTATATTTCTTCTTTTTAAAAAGATATTTGCACTAAATATACAGTAAACTCCCTTTGATCTGCAAACATTTTTAATATTTAATACATATTTGGATGTAAACAACAAAATTTTTAGTTAAGATTTTGAAGATAGTAACATTTTTTCCCTCCATTTTTTACAGAAAGTTATAGAAGTTTTTTTCATAAATTTAATTGAATATTTAATTAAATCTTTGATTTGATCAGAACCATAGATTAAACAATTAAATTAATAATTTTAAAAATATATATTGACTTTCTACCAAAACATTTTTTTTTTTTCCTGGACAGGAAATTATGTTTTTGCATAACTTACAAGATAAAATTTCCAAACATAAATTATTAAAACAAATAATAATTATGTCAATGTTTCAGAAAATTAAAACAAATGACAATTATGTCAATGTTTTAGAAAGTTAAGACAAATCTTTGACGAATGTGCATTTGAATTTGTATATTTGAATACATATGATATGTATTAGTTGATTATGCTTACATGCTTTTTTAATATTGAAGATATATTTTATTGAAAAACTTATCTTTCCATTTTAACATTCATTCATGCATTAATATTGATATGGCATTTTATATCTGCAAAAGAAAAAACAATGACTTAGTATAATCTACAAATTTCTATAATTTGTATAACTTTTGGCTACGAGCAGTGGCATAACGAGAATTTGATTTGTGGGAAGGAGGCAGATATCTTACATTTTTCTATGGAGATGGGCAGAATGTGTTCATGATTATATGAAAAACAACACAGATTTAAGGAAGGGGCTGCAGACATCTAATCCCTCACCTGGCTACTGGTCCCAAGCGTTGCAGATTAAAGGGAATTGATTGTACGTGTATTAAACAGCCTAGTTCATAGATACATGCTTTTGGTAAAAAACAGATGGTTAAAACTTATATGACCTGTTGATGTTTCGTGCATTTGATGAAAATGTTAAATACATTTCTTTGTTTGCCATCACCTGTGGATAATATTTATGTAACATATTTCAGCATGAAAACATGTAGGTAAGGATTGCATTTTAAACAATAAAACTGATTAAAAAATGTCACTATAATCACAGATTTTCAATTTTTGACTTGTGGAGAACTTCACAAGACCCAATTATTGCAATTTCATACAGAGATCTCGAATAGAGTTCAGATATATCTCTTTAAAATTAATGGAGAAAATTTCTGTGCTACAAATTTTGTACATTCAAGTAAAAAGAAGGTAAAAGACGTATTACTAAAAAATGTACTATAAAGAATAGCTCATATCTGCAGATATAACTAATATAAATGCTTGGTTTATATATTATAATATGATACCATACTATTTTGTAATTTAAAAATAAATAAATAAATGTAAAATAAATGTTATTAAAAATTTTGTATTCTGGACTCTTTTGAATAGAAAAACCTTGCTAAATATAGCAACAAGATTTTTCTTTTATATATAATCTAATAAATAAATAACAATAATGGTGTATAAAAGGATGTGTATATTTTCATATAATTTGCAAATTTTACATTTTAACTTATAGAATAAAAAAAAAGTGGAGGGAGGGGAGAAACATGTGCTCAAGTATTAGTAAAATGAATACAAAGTAAATGTTTGTGTTAGAAAAGGTAAAAAGTTAAATTAAAAATCGTAAATAAATTATAATATTGAATTATTTAACACTAGAAGTAACAGAATTTTTGTCTAGTTAGTAAGATCAAGCGATCAAATATGATAGCTGCAGGTATACACTGCTTTAGCTCACCATAATATTGCCAATTCTAATTAAAAAGCATAAATATTCTACATTAAAATGACTGCTGTTACTTCTGGTGTTAAAAGGAAAAATATTTTCAAACAAAAATTTAAAAACAGAAATGAAGATGAAGATAAAAGTTCATACTACAGTCAAACTCTTTTAATACAAGCACGGCAAAAATAAGGACACGGTTGAAAGAAGCAATTTACACATTAAGAATGAGTCATCATTTAAATTACATTAAGATTTTCACATTTTTCATGAGTAGGATCACGGCTGATACGAGCAAAACATCTGTTCATTTCAATGTGATTTTCAGTGAAAAATAGGGTAGATTTTGGAAAGAAATCCCTTTCTTATAGAATACTGTTGTTCTCTTTCAGCAATAATATTTCTACATTACAACTGTCTGTTAAAATGTGATAATTTACCAGTTTTACTAGACAGAATTTCAAACTATAAGGAGATCTCCACCTAAGAAAATGCAAAGGAATGTCCTGAGGTCTTAAAAGAATGAAAGAAAGAAGGGAGAGATAAAAACATTTCAAATAAGATGCCCCTTTATAAGATTTAGAACTGAGCCATGGAAAGGATAGAGCATAGAAGAAAATCTCTATTTGTTTCTTTCTTTAAATCCGGACTCTGGATCATATTAACCATATAATTTGTTAAAATGAAAAGGATATGTGAAATCAATAACTCAAAAATTTAGTATTGTAATGTTAGAGAGAATGTTTTCTGAGAAAAAGAAAAGTGATTAGTTGCATTACTGTATGTCACTCATGTCCTTAGTTTTTAGCGGCTTTGACTTCAGCACTGTGATGTTGTGAAGATCCGTTGCAAAGAAAAGATCTGTCTAAAAAAAAATAACACTCAAAAGTAAGACTGGATATTTTATGTTAACTTTATGATAGTAAGTTAACATTGGGATTGGTTGGTTGGTTATTTGATATGGCTGATTCTCTGCGCTAGGGATATAGGCTGGCAGGGGGGAGTAACCTCCATGGGGGGTCTTTCTAAGGGGTCCTAACCCGTATTTATGCAAGGTTAGAAGAAAACTCCTAACAGTTAGGTCGACAAGCGTGACAGGGATTTGAACCCAGTATCTCCCGTCTACCAGCTTTGAACCTCTTAGCCACTGGTGGGGAGTTAACATTGGGATAATTAGAACAATTAATAGTAGTAATTAGTTTGGTTGTGTGTGTGTTTTTAAGATTTTTATTATCTTCACAGGCATTAGGAGTAATGGTTAATACGAGAACTTTTATAATTCCCTTGCTTCTTGTATTAACTGAGTTTGACTGTATTTAACTTACCAAAGTTATAATATCTATCCATGAAAAAAATTTAAATTACTAATGACAAGTGAGTTTAAATTTTATAATTTTATCCACTCATCTATTCTCCTAAAGGGGGGGGGGGGAATACATAAAAGAACAAATTAGTTACAACAACAGCAAAGCAAAAGTAAAAAGGGTTAATTAATAGAAAAATAAATCAACACTCTTTTCTAAAATTCAAAACATATTTAAGAAATATATAGCTGCTATAACCATCACAAAAACACACAAATCATAAAAAGAAAAAAAAAAGGCAAAACAGTTTAAGACAAAAAATTAAATATCTACTGAAATGCATAATAAGGTTTTACTGAAACACGTTCAGTATGTAAAAGAACATAATTAAAAATAGTATATAAACACTTTTCAATTAGACAACTTTGAAACAATTAACAATGTGTATACATAATTAAATTCTGTATAACCAGGGTGTCTATTCCAGATCACTAACGAATTTCCCTGATATTTTCAAGTTTTTCATACCAATAAAAAAATTTTCAGGTATTGAGATTTTGTGATGTTACATACAAAAAACCTTAAAAGTTGTGAATTTGAGAGTGGAACATTCACAACTGATTCTGGGGCATAAATTACTGATTTGTTATATATTTTTTTGCAAAATTTACAAATTGCTGAACATTTTACATTCTAAACATTTTGCAGATACACACTTTTAGCATCAGGTTCTATCCATTTTATCTAATCAAGATGAAATTCTTTATCACATCAGTCACAGATAAATACAGTTTGCTTTGACATATTTTAATACAAATAATAAATATTCGATAAATTAAGGTAACAATTGTTCAGTTCCCAAACAAAGATAAGTAAGCAGAGTGAAACACCTAATCAATCTTACAACATTCAGTAGAAAGTTTCAGTGAAGCTGGAACTGAAAATCTCTGAGTTACAAAGAAGGACTGAAAGGGACTAGACAAAATGATTCGCAGGAGAGGTTGAAGTACTCTTTACACTACCTATGAAGAGCAAAGTTTGATTTTAATGGTGCTGTAATTTCAAATTCTTAGTTTTATAAGAAACATTTTCCTTTTTTTTTTTTGGAAGTTTCAAAATTTTCTAACTTTTTCTCAGAATTTTCAAATTTTTCTTGACTTTTTCTCAGAAATGGTAAATTTCCCTGACTTTTCCAGGTTATCTAGGTGGCTAGACACCCTGATATAACAGACATATAAGATTATCTGATTGTGGATTGTCCTTTTTAAAATTTTCTTGGGGAAATTAATATACACACAGATTATATGCCTCCATGTCCACCAAAGGCACAAAATTATGGTACAGAGCAACTTTGTTAAGGAGAACATTTATGAAAAATTCAGTTTTGATTCATACACATGGTAATTTTATTATTTTGTGTAGTAAAGTGCTTGCATGTGAAGATTACCAATTTAACTGGCCCCAGGATTGTCACATTAAACAGGCCTCACTGTATTACAAAGTAAAAGAATAATGAAACAAAAATGATATTATGAAAAACAATTAAGCAAATAATACATAAATATGATTTAAGAAAAATAGGATACTTTCAGGATAACATAATATAATCAACTTAACATAAAATGTTTTAAACATGTGAAATTTAGAGAAAAAATATTTATAACTCTTCAACCAGAAATACAAGCTAATACACAGTATATACCTGAACAAAATTATTCAGTTTTATGAAAACGTTTAATGTGCATTTGTAAGTTACTCTTTTGAGAAAAACCTTTCTGACAAACTGAACACTTGAATGGACGTTCTCCAGTATGAATAACTTGATGATATTTCATATGGCCTCGATTAGCTGTTGCATAAGGACAGTACAGGCAGCAATGCATAACTCTACTTTCACATCCAGGTACATTTGTTTTTTGCGAAATGAATCCATGATCATTTGCTATAAAAAGTTATTTTAAATATTTGTTAGAAAAATAATTCTTTTTATACAAACACAAAATATGAAAAATTTCAGAATATTTAACAACTGGAAAACAAAAACAAATCTTTGGCTGTAGCAGACTTAATTATTCCACTTTTTAATCCTATGTATTGTCTTTTCAAAGAAATTGATAAAAAAATCTTTTATTGAAATCAGCTACAACTGGGATAAAATGTATACAAGATATGGTATTAATATGGAGACAAACTGAAAGAACTGACAGTACATGGACAAAATTTATTATAAAACTTTGAGTTGCAATCCACTCATTAAGGGAAAAAATATAGGGACTTATACTCAAGGATGTAACCATTTGGCAAAGTTAGAGAGAACTTTGAAATTTTTTGGTGTGGTAATTCGCAACTTGTCTTTTCCCTTTATTTTAACAATATATAAATATAAACAGAAGTGGGAGAGCAAGTCCCTCCTGTCATAAAACTTTTGATTAAAATTTTTTAAATGTAATATAGATATTAGTATTCAAAGATGAAGAAGTCTAGAGGGGGCTCAAGAAGTTGCTAGGGAGGAGGAACGGGGGGCTCTTTCTACCCTACGCCCATCTGGTTACGGGTGGCCCAAACCCATATTTTCATTCATAACTTTAGAATAATGAAGATAATGTAAGGAGGTGACTACAGAGAGGAGGGGTAGGGGAAGAAGGTAGAGCCAGTACAAATTACCAAGGCCTGGATCTCTTGAAGAGCCCATGGTGGGTCTTATTTTTTAAATAAAATAGCAAAAAAGTAGAGTTGTGCAACTTTTTGTACTTAAATTTTAAAGGTATCTACTAGCAAGTAAAGTTATCAGACCTGTTGACAAGGCTCATCACAAAAATTTTAAAGATGAACAAGCAGGTGTAACACGTAGCATTTCACAAGTGTCTGCAATCTTTGAAATAGGGCATGTAAAGTGGGTATCCACCTGTAATATTTGAAACCATAAATTGGCAAAAATAATGTATCTGTGAGCTAAAGGCATTCTTATATCACCACAGACCACATACCTCATCATTAAGATAATACAGTAAATTCTGTCTAAAGCAGAATCGATTAGGACTGAGAAATTTTTCCACTGTAGACAGTAATCTGCCTTATACAGAGTTTACTGTATAGAAAATCTTTCCACGTTAGGATACACAGATTTCTATCTTACACAGAGTCTGCCTTAAACAGTGTTTATTGTATTTTATACACAAAGTGTTTTATTATTATTTTCTCTGTATTATCTTGTTATGCCAAGTCAGGCTCAAAATTCTATGGTTACAAATTTTGTAAATGGGCACCCACTTTACATGTGAATTCCAGGGTTTGTGGATGATTGCGAAATGCCACACATAGTGCCTGTGATTCTGTTCATATGCTTGTTCACTTCTAAAAGTTTTGTGGTGATTCTCATCAACAGGTCAGTTATTCCCTTGTAAATAGAAAAAAAAAAAGAATAATTGTATAAATTGTGCATATTAATGTAACTACAGAGCATCAAGAAAAAGCAATTAAAATAAAATTTTCAATCTTCTAATAAATATTTATTAATGACACAACTGTAGAAAGGCATTAAGATGTGCGGGCAAAATGTCGGATGCACAGTGTTAGATAAAAATGGGTGTTTTTGACTTCAAGCACTATTATTTTAATATAGTGATGTTTAAATTTTCAGCAAACATGTATTACTCGTCAAGTCTCTTTTCTAATACCACAATTATGGGATTGCATTCAAGTTAGTATTGGAGAATTAATGGAAATGGCCACCATCTGTGCACAAAATACTGAATTGACCACTGATATTTTAGAATGTGGCTCATAGTAAGTACATACAGTGTTACTGTACACTTCCATCACTTCTGTAATGTTATGACATTGTGCACAGTACAAAGTAAGCCTGTTGAAAATTTTGTTACATTACCTTCATTATTCTTACAGTTATGAATGAAAATAGAAGGTTCAGCTTGGAGTGAGATTTGCAATATTTTGATCTACTAAGTGGATTGTAACATCAGGTTTCATAGTAAAATTTATTTGTTTTGCTGTGTACTATCACTTCCCACAGTTTGTGTGTGTATGCTGCCAGTTTAATAGAACACTATGTATATCTAGACAATCATATATATCTTTAGACAATCATAAACTCTTGATTTTTTTTAAGAGAGTAAATTTTAAGTTTTAAACAAAAGCTTCAAACAACTTACATGGTAATTAATTGTAATAATTCAAATCACGTAACTTCAATGATCATATCAGATTTAAGTTTTGTAATTTAGATTCAACTGACATATCTCATATATTTTCAATCACACGAAAATTACAGTTACTAAAACCAGGTGTTTTATTTTGAGCTAAAATAATTGAATCATTTGGAAAGAAATTATTTAAGCTTAAAAAAATGCATAAAAAAATACAGATTGTCCCCACACAATAACTTGATATGCAACTATTTGCATGGCCTCATCATTAAAATTTTGGGACTTGGAGAAAAAAAGTTTTGTTTTAAACTTTAATAATTGTTATATTTTTAGAATGAATGTATAGTAGAATGTATTGTGTATTTTCATAGCCAGAGTTGTTTCTCTTGAATACAAAAGCCATTCACAATACCACTCATACCACTTCCTGTTTTTATTATTTTGAACAAAACCAGTAATTTGTTTAATAGGATAAATAACAACTAGAAGATAATTTACCAATGTGTTGAAGTTTAAGAATAATTTTAAATGATGTAATATCAAATTGTGGTCTATGTCTTCAACATTTAACAATGGTCAGTTTGTTTGTTTTCTTTTGGAACTTTTTTGAATGTCCTGTTTTGCTATTAGTGATTTTTATTTTATGTAAAGTTTTGTTTTTCATACATACATGATGATGTTTTTTCATACATACATGATGAAGTTTTTCATACATACAAATGATACATACATGAAGATCCCAGTTAATAATTTATGTTTGTAAATACAGGATGATATGAAAGCTGTCAACATTTTTATCACCAAAGAGAAGATTTTATTTCTGATTATATTGCGACTTTCTAAAAACATTCATTATATTAAAGAGCTGTTAAAAAAATCATATGTAAAGCATTTTTGAAAATCAGACAGTATTATCAAATTAATAAATGAAGAAATGATGTCAAATTGCTTTGGTTTTTTAAGTTGAAATACAAGAATAATGTCTTGAAATATTTCTAGTTCTTGTGAAATCAATCATCTGAATTCTCTTGTGAAAAAAATGATAAATAAACAACATTTTTCTCAAACTTAAACCTAATAAAGTTTTATTCCCAAGCAACAAGCTATAAAGAATGTGGAACAATAAATCCAATCAATTTCCCAACACGGTACAACATTAATCACAAATCGAATAAAATTACTATAAAAGGTGCACATAATTAACTCAGCAAAGTTTCTTTTTTTTTAATAACTTTTGAACCAATGCCTTTATATTTACAAAATTAATGCCAAAATAAAATTCAATGTGGGTTCAAAAATATTCAATAATTTACATACATGAAAACAAATAGAATAAAATGTGGTTTTGTAATTTGTGTTTGAAAATTGTGTAGATATATATATATATATATATATACACACACATATATATATATATATATATAAAACTTTTTATTAATAACTAGCTTCCCTCCCTCGCTTTGCTTCGGGTTAACCTTGAAAACCTTCATCTCTTTGTGTTTTCTGTAGACCTTTTTAATGTGTACAATAATTAGTACATTATTTTGATAAATCTTGTAGGGTTCAGCCTGCGTTTGCAATGTATAAGCGGAAAAAATGAAATTATTTACGACATCACATTAAAAACCTCAAAAATAACAGTATTTCTCCACTATTTAATGGATATACATATAAACCTTCCTCTTGAATCACTCTATCTATTAAAAAAAACCGCATCAAAATCCATTGCGTAGTTTTAAAGATTTAAGCGTACATAGGGATATAGGGACAGAAAAAGCGACTTTGTTTTATACTATGTAGTGATTACTATTAGCAGTGAGTGCACAGCATGCCTGATATACGGTGCAGAAGGCAGCAGGGATACGTGCCTGAGGTTCGTATAGGACAGATTGTACCCCCTGGCGATGGAAAGTGGAATTAATGGATTTTGCAGCGTGTGCACAGCACGCCTACAATACGTTGCCGCAGGCAGTGGGGACCTGGGCCAGAGGTTTGCTCAGTGAGAGGTTTACAGTATTCGAGGTAGAAATTTAGGATTTTTCCAGTGCGTGCGAAGCACGTCCGGTATACAGTGCCGAAGGCACCTCGACCCAAGTCGGAGTCGAGGTTGAATACAAATTGAGAATTCAATTAGATCCGAGGCCTTGATTTAAATTAGGGGCCCATTAGTAATAGCTATTAAAATTCATAAAAATCAACAATATATATGAACCAATAATTATAATACAATACAAAAATGTATATCCAAGAATATAGAATTCACAAATTTAAAAAAAAGTGAAAAAAAAAGTATGTGGAGAAAAAATCCTATGAGCAGAATGTGAAAATATTACAGGAAGAAATGGAAACTTATATTGAAAAACACTTTATCAAGGGTAATAATCCACACTATAAGTAAATCATAATTGATTTCTGTTTGAGTAAAATAAGCCATTAAGCCTAATTTATTCCACTCAACTTGTTCGATCAATCATAGTACCAGATGTTAAATAATTTGAAATAAGAATGGATATGTATACTTAAAATCAAAACATTAGAGATGCAATATCAATTTCAAGGAAACATTAAAAAATCACAAACTATTGTAATGAAAATATTATAATCAAAAATAAAAACAGAGAATCTAGCGAACCATTTCAATGTCAACATACCAGCCATTCTATTAATTTCAACAAGCACATGGAATGATTGTATAGTTACAATTACAATTTGAGTAAAAGTTTTTTTTATCAATTTGTAAAATAACCAAAAAGTATCAATAAATTTATTTCATTTTAAAACTATTATTTATATATATATATTGCCTTAAAAATAAATAACAATGACCAGTAAAAGAAAGTGTTTGCAATATTTTGAAACTTTTAATTTAAGAATTTATTGACATCCAATAACTAGGTTTTGTTTTGATTACATTTTCTTATAGTGCTAAATAAATTCTTGAAATTTATTTAGTACTAGAAAATTTACAGTAAGTGTGGCACCATCATCATTCACTATTGAACAACAAGTATTTACTGTAAGGAATGTGGTTAATCACCCTCCAAACTGTATAAAATTTAAGAAAATATATTCAGAAGACACAGGAGTGCAATAAAACTCTTGATAAACAAATTTAAGTCTGCCTGGAGAATGCAGGAAGGGTAACAAGGATTTATGTTAAAGAACACATTCTGAAAGTTAAGGGGGAATAAAATCAGCAATGTCTCAGATACACCTATCACAGAAACTTCAAATTTCTAAAACATGCGTTAAAAAAAATGTTTAAAAAAAAAATGTAATTTGTTAGTTTAAGTCAAGTTTTCAAATGATCACATAAATGAATGTGATAATAACAATGAAGAACATTTATATGTAAATGATCATATTTTACATTTTATTTTGCAAGAAATTTTGTAAATACATGGCATTAATTCAAAAGTTATATAAAAAAAAAAACCTTACTGTGTTAATTATGGCTCACTATGTAAAAAGTAGTATTTTAATATAATTAACTAAACAAAAATACCTTGAAAATAAACATATATTCTAAAATTTTGTCAGTCAAAATTTTTTAGATATAAAAAAACAAAAGAATCAGGCAAAACTTATAATTTAAAACAGGTTGAAAGTAAATGCATCTTTCAAAACTCATGTTCAAAAGATTATTTCTTTAATCACTCTACAGAACATTATGCCACTTTAGAATATTAAACTGAAATACATAATGTATAATGAGGAAAAAACACAAACTAAAAATTTCATTTTTTATAAATACTTGTTTATTTAGAACTAAAAAGCATTATCGGACATTTGTATTACATTTTCAAAATTGAAAAAGAAACAATGTAAAATACATGTTTTATTTATTCAAAAATATTATAGTCTGTATTAAACTGAAAACAGATGTTTGTATAAACAAAACATTTTTCTTTAAGTTAATAAAAAATATTAATTAAAAAAAAAAAAAAAAAAAAAAACACGAAATTTTTAAAATTGTTCTGTCAAAACATTTTAGGAAAGTAGAAAACAACCAATAAATCATTGTAAATTATGAATTTTTCTCAAATGGCGAATCAAAGTGCCTCTCTGTGCAAAATTCTTTTGGCAAATATTACACTTGAAAAGCCGGCTTCCACTATGCTTTACTTCATGATACTTCATATGTCCAAGATGAGCTGTTGTATATGGACAATATAAACAGGAGTATTTAGTTCTATTTTCAAAGTCAAATTTCACAAATCCTTGAGTATGCAGAGCTATATAGAAAGTATTTACAATATATTTTAGAATTTTTAAATATACTTTTATAATTAAAAAATAACATTTATCGAAGTTCAGGTTAAAATTAAACTGAAACCAACCAAACAAGAATTTTTAATAAAAATAAAATAAACATACATACATGTTTCAAAATTTGTTTTTTGGTATTTCTTTTTGTATACAGGACTTGCCATAACTCAGTTTTAAGAAAGTGTAATTTCATACCAAATATTATAAATAGTCACAAAAATGAAATGACAAACAATAAAAAAATTTCTAATATGGTTTATTTATGTATTTTTTAAATAAATTTCTGTGCATTGTATATGGTGTAAATATTGAACAAATTGCTTGTATATTTGATACATTAATAGTTATTTCATAAAGATATAACAATTTGATGAGGTTTTAAAATGTGAATAAAAGTTGCTAGAAAATGCTTTTAAAAATTTTGTTTTTCTCGTCAAATTAAATCTTGCTATTTTCTCTATCGCGCCAAGGATCCTACAAAAAGAAAGTACCAATTTTTCTATTATTTTAAAAATCAAATTTAAGTAGGAAAGAAGAGAAAAGTTTTTTTTTAATTATCCACTGCCCTGATAGAAAAATTTAAAGTACATACATAGCAAGAAAGAGAATATATTCTATTACAATAAGAATAATCTGGTTCAACTACTACTTTGTTGACATGCCAAGACATATTACAATATTTAATACAACAATATTTTCTCTTGTTACTAACTTCAAAACACAATGAAGAAATACTGTAGAGTCAATACACAAAGATGTTAAACATTAAAGATAATAATGTAAAGAAGATAAAAGCAATGCTGTGAAAATCTGGAATTCTATACAGGTAAAGCTTTAGCGACCCCTCATACTTTGTAAATATGTATATTAATAATGAACCCTTTGGCATCTTTACAAGGAAAAAAAAAAGAAAGAAAAAAGGATATGATCTAAAATTAATTAGATTAATTATTAAAAAAAAATAACTTTTAGTTTTTCATTGAAATTACATAATGTCACTCTTCACATTATATTATGCACTAATACTTCTCCCACACTCCCCTCCCCTTCTCAAATCTATATAATAAAATAAAGTATTTATGTGTGTCTGATCGCACAAGGTATCTATCATATGCAGAGGCATAATTTTGTTTTCCTAGAAGAATGTGGATAGGTTTATGTGAAGCCGATTTTTTTTAAACTTTTGAATAAGATTTTTTTTAATTAATTTTTTTTTTCTTCTTTTTTTGAAATTGCAGCACCTGCCAAAAAAGCAATTCAATTTCGTCTTTATATCAAAAATAGTTAATTTTCTTCTTCTTTTTAAAATACTTTATTTGGAAATCTTAAAGCAAATTTTAATTTTCTCCTCCTTGAAATTCCGTTTTTGAGCAAAAATAAAGCCTACTGTTTAACCTGCATTTATCCTCATCCAGACTCAAAATTCAGATCATATATATAATAATTCTTTCACCAACTTAAAGAAAATAAAAGAAAAAATTAAAAAAAAATCTTTATTGCTCTCACCAAATGTAACCTTGGTCTTGAGCAAAAAAATTATAATTTCATCTGATGAGAACAGGTACCCATTGAATAAATAGCTGTTTTTTTAAATATTAAAAATTATAAAACGTTTATAAACTTTTTGACAGTTATACACTACATATTTCGTAATTTAATACAGAGTCTATTGATACACAATAGTGCACCGTAACATTAAAAGAAATTAAGTCACAAAATTTTAAATTTAGATAATTTTGACGATACTTGTAAATTTCTTTACAATAAACATATTAATGCCTGACACACTAGGGGTTGATGGGGGAGGAGACAGGAGGTAAAACCATATCTTAGAAATTAAGAGGTGAAATTTTGCTCAGTGAATTTTGGGACATAGGCAAGGAGCAACAAACAATAAGTGCAAATGGTATTCAATCAATGGCAAAGGTATTCACTCTTCCTCCTCACCCCACATTTTCTTAGGAAACCAAAAGCATACCTAAAACTATAACAGGGACATACAGATGAAATTTTTCATGATAGTAAATTGTATATCTTCAAGATTATCCCTGGCGATGCTAGACAGGCCAGTACGTAAAATAACATAACAAATACATGCCCATAACAATTCTATATTGTTCTTAACATATTCAAACAGAAAGAAAGAAAGAAACAATGGCTCTCACCACAATAAATGTGAAAACTGCTGTAAAATATGACAGCATTGTATGGACTTTTTTTCATGAAAAAATGAAGCAAGAACCAAGAAAAAAATATATTATATAATTAGATGTGAATGTATAAATCTTTTACTATTAACATCTGTAAGAGAAAACTGGGGGGAAATACTGTTTACACACAAATAAAGAACAAAAGAAAGAGAAATAGCACAAGTTAATGTAGGAATAAACTTTTATTTCTTAAAACCATTGGACATTTATAACATTCTTAAACTGTTAATTAAGATATATAGATATAATTACATCAATAAAATGAAAAGAGTTATAAAATAATTAAACATCTGGAAATTAAAAAAATATATATATTTAGGAAGTATTTAAGAAAGAGACAAATATTTCTTTTAATAATAACAAAAAAAAAATTCATGTTTATAATCATTATTGAGATTAAACAAAATAACATTAAGCAAGAATTAAAACTGCACATGGTATATATATATCACATCTTTATTTCTAAACTGACACAAAAATAAATAAAAAGGGAAATAATAATAATAATAATAAAGGCAAAATTTTTTTTTCAAAAATGGAAACAATTTGCTTTCTTCATAAAACTGATTTAAAATAAGTTAATGATTTTTCAATACAGGATAAGGGAAAAAAATATCCATATGAATCATGTTGTAATGTTTATTTGATTACTTGTAGGCAATTGTGCTTTGTTATATAAGGCAAGTAAAAAAAAAAAAAAAAAAAGATAAATCATTCTAAACTGGCACTATTTATAGATAAGGAATAAATATTGTAATAATAGCAGATTGGAATATATATTCATGATTCACTTATGGTAATACCTCAAATTCCTACTTAACTTTTATTTATTTATTTATTTTTATTTTTTTTTTTTTTTGGGGGGGGGGGGGGGGGGAGAGGGGACTATTTCATTTTAGGATTCAGTGTACTCTATAATATAAATTGAAAAAGAAAATTCTACTTTTGGAATTTAATGAATAAATTAGAGATATTTATTCAAGTATATGCATATGTGTTTAAAAAGTAGATTTGAAACCACAACACTATATTAAAATCCACTACTTCAATAAATATGTTACACTGACTGCATAAAATGCACTTATTAAATTACACAACAATTTAAATGAATTGTAAATAAGAACAAAAGTAAAAGTTTTAAAAAAAAACCTCTTTTATAAGCATTTAATGTTTATCTTGAAAATCATGCCTAATTTTTTTCTACAATTCCTGTTTTTTCTCAAAAATTTCTGTTACGATACATAAATTTTGCTTGGGGACTGAACTTGATTATGAAAAATTCACTGCTTTTTATTAACGCTTGGCAGAAAGCGTTATTAACATCTGTAAGAGAAAACTGGGGGAAAATACTGTTTACATACATAATAAAGAACAAAAGAAAGAGAAATATCGTACATTTATAGCATTCTTAAACTATTAATTAAGATATATGGATATATTAATATAAATAATATAATAAATAAATTAATTATTAATATAATAAATTTAATTAATTAATATTAAATTATTAATTGATAAAAGCATATATATATCTTTTTAAATATTACACTATTTACTTTCTATTTATAATTTATTTTCTACTTTTTAGCCTTTAAAATGTTTCATTGTTGCAGTTTCACAGCCATTTGGCATATTTTTGCAAGCATTTATTGTCGCATAATTAAATCCATTGTTGCTTCAACTCGTATACAATTGTACACGTTATAGAGAATATTTGGTGATTTATCCCAAGTGGTGGGCTAACTAAAAATACCTTAAAATTAATGTATTAATTTGTAATTAAGTTCTAAAAATATTAAAATGTTGTACTGTTATTGGAAACACACTTGTGGTGAACATAATTTTTATAATTCTAGCCTATCAGGAAGTGGGTAAAAATAGATTACTAAACTCCATCTTTATATACAAAAACTAAATTGAGTTGCTGTGCAGCTGAGATAAAAAAGACTCTGGAACTGGTCTCGGCTCAGTCCTGCTGTCAAGGTAACTGGTCAGTCGACTTTATTTTAGGGAAGTCTGGCATTTTCTTTTCTTGCCAATTTTCTCCTGTTCAATCAGTCATTCTGAGAATTATCACAGTCTTCCTGCTCCTATGGATGAAGTTCCCTCCCTACAAGTTTTAGAATTGTCAAAAACAGGAAACCTACTCAAGGTTTTTCTAATCTTAGCTACACAGTAAATAAATGTGTGTAAAAATAAATGTTTAATTAAAACACTAAAACCCTCATGGTTTACACTTTCGATAGTGCCAGCCATCAAACACACATGAGCACACTGCTCTGAAGAAAACAAAACAAACCACTTATGAAATAGCTTTCAATTCATGAGCAACTGCGAAACACAAGATCACTTACAAGGTAACATTCGATACCTGAACTCAATTGAAAACTTGCTATACAAGTAATTTCGAACATACGCAACCAGCCAAATTAAAAAGTTCTCAGTCAACTGTTAATCAAATGGCAATGCACAAAGTTTATGAATAGGACGTTTAAATTTTCCTGTAGCAGTCCTTACTATGGCGACTCTCACATGACCATTACTACCAAAAAAATGTTTAAATTCTTCTTCCCAGTTCCCATTGAAGAACAGGCACAGGTTCATTTTTAATGAGCACCAAATTGCTGACTTTTAAATTTGCTGCTGAACGCAGCCACTTAGGACGTTACTGGAGTTAAGACAAATACTCTCCAGTTCATCGCTTCTAGAAGTGCTGGAATATCCTCTGTGTTAATTGCCAATAATGAAGTCTAGAAGGTGGAATTTCAGAAAAATCAAGTTCTGGAATAGCTGTCAAGGGAGCACCAGCCAAAAAATGACCTGGTGTCAGGATTTGTAGATCAGTTAGACCATTTGACAGTGGACATAAAAATTTTGAGTTCAAACAGGCTTATATTTGTGCCAATAATGTAGAGAATTCTTCAAGTGTAAATAGAAAATTTCTAATTGTTCTATGCAAATAATATTTTACAGAATTTATGTTAGCCTCCCACATAATGCTTTCATTAGCCACATAATTCTGTAGTGATTCAATCCTTATTAATGGAGGATATGGAATTGTGTAACTCTCATAATTCTTTCTTGCACATTTAAAATTTATAACACAATCACTGACCAATTTAGCTAGATTTTCCTCTACGGGCAACAAATCTTTCCAGAACAGCCAAAAACGTTGAAGTTGACAAATTTAAAAACAATTCAAAATAAATAGCACAGGTCAAAAAACAAATAAAAATAGCAATATAAATCTTAAACGATTTGATATTTCTACCATTTCTCTCTTTAGACATATATGCTTTGGCATAATCAACTCCAGTCTTTGAAAATGGACCACTGGGCGAGACACATATGGCTGGAAGGATATGGGTACCAATAGATGGTTGAAGCAAAGGGGAGAAGCAGATATATATTTTTTTGGGGGGTGAGGAGTTTATTAAATGATTTATTATTTATTTACCTTCCTAAATATTTACAAAAAAAGTAAAACAAAAAGTAAACTAAGAAGTTTTAAAGAGTTTACGTGCTTGGTAAGAGGGGAGGAAAGAGAAACACCGATTTCAGGGGTGTGGGGGGGGGGGGGGTGGAGACATTTTTATAATCAATTATTTATTGTTAGAATACAATAATCAATAGAGCAGAAAAAGTAAAAAAAAATTAAAGAGTTTTAAAGATTTCGATTTTTTTAATTTTAAAGAAAGTATGTGTTGTGGTAGCGTGAGACGTTGTATATATAATTAATAAATTCCATTGATCGTTTGAAACGAAAAAACTTTATTTTAAATTAACACATTAAAAAAAGAAAACAAAAGTAAAAATGAAAAAATATGATTATTCATATTCATGCTGTGAAATTACAATTTCAGAAAATCCTAAGATTCTGAAGTCTGCTCAAAGACAAGCTCACTCTAGCTTGTTTCACAACCAACTGCCGTCTTTCGTATCTCCCTCGCATTCCTTCCTCTCCGGCAAAACTGGTCTTTTCCCCCTAAGGAAAGAAACGCCATCTCGCCTCCTATGAGTGACAGCTATCTTAATCCCATACTTATCCAGTTAGAATTTCCAACTCATATGGGCTAGATCCATTGTATCCAAAGAATGCCATTCACATTTCTTATCCACCCATTCAGATAACATATCATTCAATACAAAGCATGTATTGCAGCTTGGCTTATCTCAAAGTGAAAATGAAATTCACACTATTGATAGAATTTTTCTCAATAGAGATCAATCTGTCAGATTATTTTCATTCCAGAGAGATTATCCTTTTTCCACAAATAAGGGGGGAGTTGAAACATGTCAACTCATCACAACACCTCCCCCTAAGGAAAAATTTCTAGAAGAAATTTGGCATATATATTAATAGAATAAGCTCCTTCAATCAATTTCTAAAGAGGTCAACAAAGCACAAAGGAATTTTGAATAACACATGAAAAATCCCTATAGAAAACAAACACATTCCCATACTCAGTATTTGATAGACCACACTGTCAACAGGATTTACTATAATCCCATAACTACAATACCTAAGTATAATTCCAGGAATAATTTATACAATTGATGCTCTAAGAAACAATTTTGAAATACTTCACATACATATGATACCAAATACAGATTACACTTTACATGATTCTAACAAAAAAAAAAAAATAATAATAATAAAAAAAAGAAAAAATCTATATACAACACAATGCCTAAAACGATTCTCTTAAAAACTTGCTTAAAAGCCTAAATTTAGACGCTTCTACAAATAAAAAGAACGCATACTAAATTATGCAATTATTAAATTAATGAAGTTTTACCATTGCGAAAATATTAAGCATTAAATGATAATTAAACACATTACAGATATTACAATAATGAGTACTCCCAAATTTAGAATAAAATTTAATTTAGAGAATTCTCCCAAAAACCAATATCTAAATTACTTCTATTAGAAAATCTTTTCGACAATAAATTTCGCTTTACAACTTCATGATCATAATTTTTCCTTTCAAAATCTTCTTTGACTTTAATAAAGCTTTCTTTATGATCCGTTTTAAAAGCAGAATGCTCCATTCTTTTTAACTTTGAATTTCTATATTCATTTTCTTGGCATTTAGCCCCCCAATTTTCTCTATCATTATCTTTCATCACAGAGTTAATTTTTCTGGCCACAGTCATAGGTGAACTCAATTTCTTTCTAATTCTCTTTCTAACATGCTCAACTCCCATACTACCAACAAAATACCTGGTTATATTTAAAGCATGCTCAGAATTATTTTCCCGAAATTGACCTCCCTTACATGACCTTTTATCATTATTCGTTTGAGACGCATCATCTTTTGTATCGATCAATTTACACCCTTTTGCCAAATTCCTATCAGTCACGTCTCCCGATGAATTTACCTCTATCTCATTAACAGACTTACTATCCCTGTCACAGATTTCATTTACAATCATTTTTCTAACAAATTTTTGCTCATGATCGCTAGACAATCTGAAGGTTCCCAGCCCATTTAATTCTCTCCGATTTTCCACTTGTTTACACAATGAATTTTGCTTATCCATATTTCCTAACTTTAATAATTCATAAACAGCTGGTGTTATAAGGGGCGGAGAATTTAGTTTTCTCACAACTGCAACCACCACATTTTTTTCAACATACTCTTTTTCACCTTCCATCAAAACAACCGGCACTGACACCAAATCCGCTTTTTGTCTATTTCCGAGGGCTGGTATAAGAAAGACATTTCCCACTTTCTTAGCACTCCACGGAATGTCATTAGCATCAAAAACCGCAATTTGCGCACCTGTGTCCTTAATCGCTTTTACTTTCTTACCATTCACGCATAAATCAACCATAGGTAATTCGGTTTCCACACCTTCCCTATTATTTATACCTTTCCCATCACTAGTAATAATCCAAGCTATGCTTTTATCCTCATAATTAGTTTTACTTTTTAACAATTCCGGACAATTTGGACGGATGTGGCCCACTGCCAAACAATTATAACATTGGACTTGTCTTTGCTTTTCAAAAGCATTGTCCTTCTTAAATTGATCAAATTTCCCACACTCTTTCGTATTCTCAAATTCCGATTTTGGTTTAATTTCCTTTCTACTTTTAGAGTTAAAGCTGTCTTTTTGCTTATCCTGAAAAGATTTATTTTCCCACGGTTTTCTATCCGACCTGTTAAATTCTCTTCTTATACTCTCAAATTTATCCGATTTTTCCGCGAGTCTAGAAGCAATCTTTATTTCCTCCCAATCATCCATAAATTTTTCTTTTATCTCAAAAGGGACACGTTTTTTCAATTGTTCCGTGAGCATTAGTTCTTTTAAGGATTCAAAATCCCTCACTTCTAATGAATCTAACCAATTATCAAGATAGCCCCTTAACTCATAAATCAGATCCACCCATAATTCACCCGATTTTCTTTGATGAGTTTCAAATTTTTGTTTTAAGGCGCCTGTACTTAGCCTAAACCTATCTAACAAAACTTTCTTTATGTGTTGAAAATCATCACATTTGTCTGCTGGTTGTTTTACTATAATTTCGGCAATATCAGAAGGTAACAAGGGAATTAATTGACTAACCAGATCTTCCTGAGAAATTTTAGCTTTATCGGCTTGTCTTTCAAAAATCATAAAGAAAAGAGTTATATCAATTAATTTAGAATCAAAACGCGGAACCAAATCCTTTAAATTTACCTTAGGAGTTCTATGAAAATCTACATTTGATTCATTAGATGAAACACTAACAACATCCACAGAATTTTGAATACGCAATTTTTCTAATTCAAATTGCTGCTCTTTTTCAAGTTTTTGTAATTCAAGTTGTTGCTGTTTTTCGAGTTTATCTGCCTCAAGTTGTTTTTCAAGTTTATCTACCTCAAGTTGTTTTTCAAGTTTATCTAACTCAAATTTCCTAAGCTTATCTTTTTCCTCTTGCGCAATCCTATCTAATTCAATTTGCCTCTCTCTTTCTTTACGATCTTTTTCAATTTGTCTCTCTTGTTCTGTACGATCTTTTTCAATTTGTTTTTCCTGTTCTTTCCGCTCTGCCTCCTGTTCAAGAATATATTGCAAGCGAAGTTTTGCATAACTTTCTTTATAATCCTCAGCACTAACGATAGCCTGAATTATAGCTTGATTTTTACACGTTTTTGACACACTGGTCTCAAATTCCTCTGCTAATAATAGCAAGACGTTTTTATTATATTTTACTAAATAGTCTGCCATGTTTTCCCCCAAAATATAATAAATTTCAAAATATCAGATATATTCAATTTACAATAATACAATAAATACAGAAATAGAATTTTCTTCACTATACGTATATTAATGTATTCAAAAACGACACAATTTTAATATAGCAAATTCTCATGCAACAGTGACGTCTTTCAAACTGAGTATATCCCCCAAAATAAATCTTATACCCAACAGTACAGTATAACATCAATTTATTTTGAAACATTAATCATAATCATCCACAGTATACCCATAAAATTAAGCTATAACTTTATTACTGTAAGAAATAAAATGTATATAAACAAAACTCTTATTTTCAAAAGCTTTATACAAAATTATGATTAAAATACCCTGATTAATAATCTCAATTAATCAATAACAATTTACTATACCCCAAGTAAATTTTAACATATACATAAGTATATAATTTTCTTAACCCAATATTATACCAAACAGATACCAGAAAATCAACAAACATAAAAATTCTAACTAAAAATTCAAGTACCAAATTAATAGCTTCCCTAGAATTCTTAAATTTCTCATAGAGTTTTGTTCCCCAAAATTAAAATTTATACACAAAATTTAATTTAAAACAGACCTCTATAGAAGATTTCATAAAAGAGCTTACCTTCAGATGCAGATATTTCCTCCACACTGATACCAGGCTTCCAAGCACTTTTAAAGATGACACGCACGCAGGTTTATGAAGATTTGAAGACACTCAATTCACTGAAGAGGCACTAATTGCACCTTAGATCCGTATGTAAACAACTTAGATGGTACATCGCATATCTTCATTCCACTGATATATTTTGAAAGACACACAAATAGCACCAAGTCTATAGTTGACTGTTCATACACCTCACAGCTTTAGTCGATAAAGTTCTTTTACCAGTTCTCTACTTGCTAGAACTCCAAGAAAACCCACGACTCAGATTAGACTTCAAGACTCCACAACTCTGCTTGTTCGTTTTCCACTCTCTTCATCTGTTTAATCAGGTTAATGCATAGATCCGTAATCTAATTTATTCTAGATCACATATCCCAGTTGCTGCCACCAATTAATTATATATACTATTGCTGTGGTAGCGTGAGACGTTGTATAATTAATAAATTCCATTGATCGTTTGAAATGAAAAAACTTTATTTTAAATTAACACATTAAAAAAAGAAAACAAAAGTAAAAATGAAAAAATATGATTATTCATATTCATGCTGTGAAATTACAATTTCAGAAAATCCTAAGATTCTGAAGTCTGCTCAAAGACAAGTTCACTCTAGCTTGTTTCACAACCAACTGCCGTCTTTCGTATCTCCCTCGCATTCCTTCCTCTCCGGCAAAACTGGTCTTTTCCCCCTAAGGAAAGAAACGCCGTCTCGCCTCCTATGAGTGACAGCTATCTTAATCCCATACTTATCCAGTTAGAATTTCCAACTCATATGGGCTAGATCCATTGTATCCAAAGAATGCCATTCACATTTCTTATCCACCCATTCAGATAACATATCATTCAATACAAAGCATGTATTGCAGCTTGGCTTATCTCAAAGTGAAAATGAAATTCACACTATTGATAGAATTTTTCTCAATAGAGATCAATCTGTCAGATTATTTTCATTCCAGAGAGATTATCCTTTTTCCACAAATAAGGGAGGAGTTGAAACATGTCAACTGATCACAGTGTGCATGAGGGGGGGGGGGGGGGCAAAAGTTTTGAAGGGGAAAATTTAGATGAAATGTTAATGAAATTTATATGATGATTATCTATTATTACAATAAAGTAACAAATAGAACAGGAAAAAGTTGAAAAACTTTATCATTGCTGTACAAAACAAAGTTCGATTATTTCCCAATGAATGTAATCCTGACACAGAATTATTTTGAAATTCAAAGGGGCCTGTAAAAGTACTAATTTTGATTTAACGATTTATTTGATCTCAACTGACATTCTGTTGCGCTTGGCAAAAACATAACAATAGGTGTCCCATTTATATTGCCTACAAAGACAATGTCTCTTGGGACATGCAAGGCTGTATGTTCAGGCTTATGACACACTTTACGTTTACCCAAATTCCTACAATTTTTAGCATGGTGTTTATCTAAAAGACAGTTAATAACACAAGATATTCCTTCTAGTCAACTCTATTCTTTTCTGCTCATTTAACTGCAAGAATTCAGGATTTATAGAATGGATATGATTCTTTGTATACAGAACAAATATTACTAGCAGACAACGATGTCATAAAATTAGTTTTCCTTATTTCATTTACAGTTTTATTGATCTACTGTTTTGAAGTGTAGCGTAATCCTTTAAGAAAGATAATAAATTCTCAAGTGTTTCAAATTCGTTCTTCTCAGTGTTCTTTCCCACCAATATCTCATATCTAATATCTCAGTAATTAAATAAACTATCAATACTGCAGAAAATACACTAACATCTTTTTTAAGTACACATAATGAATGCACACATTCACTTACGACATCTACACACTCTAAAATAGACTGTGCAGTATCCGAAATACAAGGCATCCAGATTCATTTCTTAATATACACATTAATTAACTTACATTTATTTTAAAACTAGTTGACCCGCCCGGCATTGTCCGGGCCCATAATAACAATTTGTTCTACACAATTATGATTGAGATCTGTATGGCTAATGAAATCAAGCCGAATGAGGCAAACTCCATCGTAATCAGGCCCATAGAACCCGAGATCAGAAAGTGCACCCTGGTGGTAGAAAGTATAACTAGAATATTTAATGCTATAGATATTAAGTCGAACGAGCCAAATCCCATCGTAATAGACCCCATAGAACCAAATATATTCTTGTAGTTCCAACTTTTACTGCCAGGGGTGCAATCTGCTCTGGAAGAGGCTTTTTCTGAACAATCGACCCAACCAAATTTCCTAGTAGAATTGAAATTTAACTACGGGTTTTGCCAAAATAGCAGAAATTGTGAAAGTGGGTCACGTAAACCACCAGTTTCAAAAGGGTTAATGTAGATATTTTTAAAAACCCAACAGTGCATTTTGAAGAAAATGAACATGTCTATGATATGGTGTATTCTGTTTGTCCGTATTCGCATTTCCCGAGTCGATGCCGATTTTTAAACCTAGGCTGAAAAGTGAAAATCTCATGAGTGAGTTTTGGAAACTATTTTTTTTCGAGGGTTAAAATTCAAATCTTTCGAAACAGATACTAGATTTTAAAAAGAAAAGGAACATGGATTAGGTGCAGCATTTTTAGTTTTTAATATCTTGTTTATAAACGCAGATTTGAATTTTTAAAAATAGGAGAAATAGTTAAAAATGCGAAATTGGCTTATGGCAAAAAATGTTTTAGAAAGAGTTAACATTAATATTTTTTTTAAACTAAAGGTTTCTGCCTGAACCCGATAGAGTGCTGATGTCGTTAGGTGTGTTTGTTTTTTGTTTGGTTATTTTAGAGAGCCGATGTGCGATTTTATATATCACAGAAAATCGGAATTCGCAAAAGTGAGTCTTGTACACAAATTTTTTCTGAAGGGTTAATATTTGTATTTTTCGAAAACGATTTCAGATGTCAAAAAGGGAACGAATGTAGTTACTGTCTGGTATTTTTAGTTTTTTGTAACTTGCTTGGAACCACCAATGCAAATTTTTAAAAATCTATAAAATCCCCAAAATTGCAAAACAGTGTACAGAAAATATACTTTTTCGAAGGGTTAACTTTTTTATTATTTAAAACTGAAGTTGGGTTTGAAAAGGGCAAAGTCAGATCTTTAATTTAATTAACTTGGTTTTTACGTATCTCTTGTAGTCCGGCAGATGCAAGGCTGGGAGAAAATAAACATGAATTTGATGCTTTTTGATTATTTTTTTGAAAGGGATAAATATGAAATTTTTTTAACCGAGGCATAAAAATATGTTCTTTGAGAATATGTAGGCAGTTTTTTCATATTTCTGGCCGTTCGCCTGTGGTGAATTTAGAAAAACAGAAAAAGAACCGGTCTGACTTGTGCTTTGTTTTTTCTATTCACGGAATGTGCAGAAAAACGGCTTCTGAGCATGCGTGCATGAATTTCGGAAGAGTGCATTTTTATTTGTTATTTTTTTATCAGTTTTTAATTAATAACTACTCTAATTTTCAAAATATTAAAATTCTGAGACTCAGGTGCACCAGGAGAGGCCTTAGACTATACTCACCTAAATTTTCAGACTTCTAGGTACGCTAGATTTTCCTAGCTGTTGCAGATAGACATACACATACACACACACAGAACGAAACTTTCTTTTATTAGTATAGATTGCTCTTTCCAATGCTGTCTTGTGTTTGAACCTGAATTTGGAAGCCATTGATTAATTTTAAGTGTACTGTTTTTACATGCCAATTTCAAATACTGTAATTTCTAACAGTCTAATAACTCTCATTGCAATCCATACAAGCCTTAAATAAATTATAAAATGATAAACTCTCTTCTAGATTATCATTAAACATGGGAAGTAAGTTTTGGTAGCTTTATCTCTGCTATTTGGGATTTTAAAAAGCTAGCATTTTGACTTGTTTTGTTTGAAGCAAATTTTGAATTTTGCAGTTAACACTTATCAAGTTATCTTGTTGCTCTTCAACATAAATATCTACTTTTCTTTCACATTGAGAAAAAATTGCATTAAATATTTCATGTAATTCCTCATTTAATTTTCCAATAAAGAATGGAAAGACTGGAATCTGCTTCAATAATACAACTAGAAATCTTGTTTTCTAATTTTGTAATATTAGATTTCACTACCCCCTTTTTTTAATTTCTTCAATTCTTCCATAATAAATAAAAGTATGAATAAAGAAATGAACTCACCAAATTGTAAGGATGACTTGTTCAATATTGCAGGAGCATCTTTTCCCAACCAAACTTGCACACTAATTTGAGCTTGCACAATCTGACAAATTGTGATATATTCAACATAAAACTATTTTTAAAGTCCACTCAATCACTTTTATAAAAACATCAAACTCTGATGGCATAACCAAAAATGATTAATGCTAGTTCCAAATAACTATATTAAAATTCAGCACTTCAATAAATATGTCACATTGATTGTATAAAATTTACTCATTAAAAATTATACAACACTTTAAATGAACTGTAAAAAAAATGTTTAGTTAAAACTCTAAAACCCTGATGGTTTATACTTTCGATAAAACAAGCCATCGAACAAACAAGCTCACTGCTCTGAACTGAAAACAAACCATTACAATGGCAGTTAAACTCCTCGAATAACCCAACAGGGAAAAACATATCAAAGCAAACCACTTATGAAATATCTTTCAATGCATGAGCAACTGTGAAACACAAGATCAGTTACGAGGTATCATTTAATATCTGAATTCAATTGAAAACTTGCAATACAAATAATTTCGAACAATATACTTTAGGTACCTTTTTTTAACACTAAATTGAAAATAATGTTTTATATAAATTAAACAATTTTTGAATAAAAATATTAATTTGAGAAAAATGTGTGAACTCCTGTGTACATCATATATTGTTTATGAACAGTAAAGGCAGTATATGCAGGCTTATTATTATTATTATTTCAAAAGTAAAGTTCAATTCATTTTACACAGATAAATTCAAAATAAAAAATAAATAAAATTAAACATAGATTAAAATAAAAATATGTTCCAAGAGTCACAATACATTGGCAAAATTGAAAAATAATATACAAAGTAAAATACATATTTACAGGACTTTTTTTCTGAAGGGATGCAGGTCTCCGCATACTCCTAAATATTTTGTCAAGCAAAAAACATACAAAAATAAATAAAATTTTGAAATTTTAGCTAAACTAATTTCAAAAGTATTATAGATATTTAGGTGATTCATCAAGTTTTATGAATAATTTGCTGACAACAAAGATAAACCATCAAAATAGTGATTTTCTTGAGTCAAACTGAGAGTATTTCAAAAAAGTTTTTTTAGAAAAAAAGGTCTGCATTTTTATGAAAACATTATAGTCTTTCTGTAAAATAATTGTTTTCATATAATAATAAAAAAAAAATCATGTTTTGAGTAAAAATACTAATTGGAAAAAAAAAATACTCCCATCTCATGATGTGTTAGGTAAGTAAAGCATAATCAGTAAATCATTCTAGTTGATGAATTTTTTTCAAATGGCGTCCCAAACTGCTTTTCCTTGAGAAATCCTTTTGACAAATATTACATTTGAAAAGTCGAGCTCTACTATGCTTTACTAGATGATACTTCATATGAGTAAGATGAGATGATGTGTAAGGGCAATATGAGCAGGAGTATTCAGTTCTACTTCCAGAGATATATGAAGAATATCCTTGGGTATCATCCACAGCTATATAAAGAACATTTACAATATAATTTTAAAATATATTATACAGAAAAAAAAGAACAACACATCAAAGTTCAGTTGAAAATTAAACAAACTAATATTAATAACAATAAAAAATCAAAGCAAAATAAAATAACATATATATTATTGTGAATATTTAGTAATAAAATTTAACTAAGTATACAAAAATAATTCCTTTATGCATGTTTTTTAAAAGACAATTTTATATCTGGTCTGGTCTCAAAGAAAATTATAAACTAAGTAATCTACAGAGAAAGAAAGAATATGATCTACTGCAACATGAATAATCTAGTTCAACTATTTTGTTTATATGCTGAGATACATTATAATATCTAAACATAACAACATTTGTTGTGTTTTTTGAAGGACAAATAGAGATAAAAGAAATCAGTAAAGTTAAAATAAAGGAATTAAAGAAACAAAAGATAATATTATACACAAATAAATAACAGTAAAAATTGAGTATGAATAATAAAAGAAAATTTGCTTTTGTACAGAAAAAAAAAGTTTCAGAATTCTTATATTTTGCAAACATACATATGCATATTATTATTTAATTGATCTTCATTTCTTAGAATATCTGAATAAAAAAGCTGCATGATAGATATTACTTAAACTGTATCTTTTAAAAAGAAAAAGGTTTGTCTTTTATAAAAACCAAGGGATCCGACCCAAGCTACACAATACAGATGAAAACCATTGTTTTAAAAAAATTGAAGACTAATAATTTTTTATATTTAATATATATTTCTTTAGAATGCTCACTAACAATAACAAAAATCATTTTTATATTAATAGTAGCAATTATGGATTTAAATAAAGTTTTGAAATTTATTAAAAGCAATACTTTCGTATTGTCCTTGTGCCAGGAGTTAACATATCATACACACTGTATTGTAAATCAGTTGCACTCCCTTCGTCTCGGCACAAAAGATTTTTCATTAAAAAGAGTCTGCGGTTCTTGAAGATTATTTTTTCTCCTTTGCACTAGCTCTTACAAGAAAGAATAAAGGTGATAATTAATGTAATTATGATAATAATGAATGACTATTTTTTTTAAATAAGTGCAAGAAAAAAATTATTTGCATTAGAAGGATCAAGAAATGTACATATAGCAACTTAAATACATATTTTCTGTCTTCTTATGGTGAAAAATCCAGAAAATAAATAAATAAAAAAATAATAATAATTAGTTGGAGATAAAACATTATAAGTCATTCAAATGAGAAATTAATAAGATTTTTTTTTAAGTTAAATTTTGTCAAAGAGAAAAACAAAACAGTTTGATTTTAAACAATTAATAGCTGTTTATAGATCAGTTCAGTACAAAATATCCTTGTTGACATATGTAAAGACATCTATCAAAATAAGTTTGATTTACACATATTAATAATATTTTTAACATTATAAAACAAAATTATGAAGCATAGATAAAATATGTTTAAACAAACATTCAAATGTTCTTTTTACTTTTTTTTTTTTACAGAGTTTATATACATTTCTTTAGATAAAAATCAAGGACTTTCAAGAACCAAAACAAAATAAGGATCTTACAGATTGAATAAACTTGAATTACAATATGCAAACAAGTAAAAATATGACCATTTTGTTAACAGAAAAAATATATCATGACGCATATATATATCTCTTTTTTAAAGATAGTATAAATGACAGTTACTTTCTCTTGAAATACTTTTCCCTCCAGTTCATGAGATTGGATGAAGAGATAAATATTTTTGGATATTTCCTGAATGAACAACAAAATAATTAGCTTTTATGCTTACCTCTTAAATTTCATTTTGAATAAAATGTTTAGCCACAAGAAAGATATTTCTTCTTTTACAGCTTTTCGTCTCAATCTTAACTAGTGATTTCTAATTTTCTAAATGCTGCAAATAGACATAGCAGCTGATCTTATTTCTCTTGTAATTTTTACATTATGAATACCTATAGAAAGCTTAATAAATTCATGTATCACAGGAGGTGAGTATTTTAAGTAGTCAACATCTAGGGCAGCCACATTTTCTAGACAGTTGGTCACGGGACAATAGTAGAAACATCTGGATGATTTTCTAAACTTTTTTTAATAGTCACCATTAAAGTAGTTTTGAAGAATATCACCAAAAGAACGATTAAATGATGGAAATGTAGATTATTATTAATTTATTTTTAATGCAAAGTAACAAAGAAAAAAATTAGATGACTGATTATTTATTGTTATTTTACAGTAATTAATATAACAGAAAAATTTCAAAAATTTAAATGAGTTTTAAATATTGCAAACTTAATGTTATGGAAAAACAAAGGATACGGGAGGGTGGGGGATAGACATTTGAGAGGAAGGTGAAATTTTTAGATAATTATTTGTTGAAACTGCAAAATAAATAATAATAATAATAAGCTTTGAAGATTTTAACTTTTTGTGATAAAGAGGAAGCAAAAGGAAACAAATTTAGGGTAATAACAGACACATATGAATTTAGATGAAATTAAATGGAAAAATGCATCTGCCAAAGCATGGAAGATTCTCAGTCCTAATATAATGAATATTGGTACTACTCATTACCAGTTATGCATGTAATGTTTTTTTAATTAAAAGAAGACAAAATTAATAAGATGCAATCATAAAATTTTTCAAAACGCTTCAGAATTTGATTTTTTTGAGGGAATTTTACAAAATAATGTATTTTTGATAAAACTTTTGATTGTTTTAAAATTTGAATTAGCAAGAAAGATTATTATTTAAAATGTAATAGAACATTTGATTGATAAAATATTTTCTTACAACAAAAGAAGAATTTTCTTTAAAATATTTTCTTACAACAAAAGAAGAATTTTCTTAACAAATATTAAAAGATAATGTTTGATTAAACAAAAAAAAAATCTTTGTAAAATGTTTTAAACAAAAACAGAATAAATCAAAATCTGATATCTAAGTAGATCAGACATATTAATTAACACAATTTAGTTTTTATTTAATGTTTTATTTGACCACAAAGAAAAATCTCAAATTCAAATTGTCTAAAATACATTTATTATGTAAAATACAATAAAATGTTTTTCAGATAATACTTGTTGCCACGTCTACAATAAGTAATTTTACAAAATTATGTATCTTTCATTAGAAAATGCAAATAAAAAAAAGTTCATTGATTGAGAAAACAATAATAATTTGATGATAATAATAATAAAATGCCCATTCTATTAAGATACATACATAGCATATATCTATCAAATTATAAGAATTAAAATACTGATCTTTAAATAATATAAAAAATAATGTTTTGTTAAGAACAGAATAAATAAAAAAATGTAAAATAATAATCTTATTTTTTTCTTTTGAACTAAATAACACTGAGATACTAAATGTACACATAAACAAAAATCAAATATTTTGAACAAGTCTACTTTTAAAAATTCATAAGCAAACAATTTATTCATAATTCATAAAAAATTTATTCAAGTATATGAATCTGCTTTAGATGCCTTTGGAGATTAGATTTTTGGGCAAAACTTTTTTGACAAATGCCACACTTGAATGCGCGAGTTCCAGTGTGCTTAACTTGATGATATTTCATATGTTGTCGATGAGGAGTAGTGTAAGGGCAGTATAGGCAGGCATATTTTTTATTTTCAAAACCAAGTTCATCTCTTTTTGGATAGATAAATCCCAAATCAAGTAGAGCTATAAGAAAAATGATGCAAAATATTTATTTAAACAGGAAATTTGTTAATATATACAGCAACAACTATGACATATGTTTCCAGAAAAGAAATATTCCATCAAATTAGCAACAACATCTAGGAGTAATGCAGTTTAATAGACAGATGACATCTAAACAAAACAGCTTCTAATACATTTTTTTTCATTAAATGCTACTTATATTTAAAAACATTGCATCAAGCATAATTGACTTCATTCCTGAATCTACTTTATATGTAAACCTGGTCTTTACATGGAGCTACATTCTGATAATATTGTTAGTTGAAAATGAAGCACTGTATTATAATTGGATTTTTAATTTTCTATTATATTTTATAGACATAAAATTTTGTTAACATTAGCATTTAAAAAAATGAAAAAATATTAATATTTCTTTTATTAGAAAAATTAATTTTCTTGAAACATATTTTCTAAAATATTTTGACAGTTTTCTAAACAAAAACATATTTATGCATATATATTTGTGACAAAAACCAGTGCTGTAGAACAGATAGTATGGTTTAGATGAGTGAACAAGATCAGCTAATAACATATGAAGCGACTATGTTATGCAGGCAATAAGATCTACCGATCATAATGATATTTGGCACTCCAAACTCTAAGATATTAACATCTATTATACCAGGATAGCATTGATATTATAACACAACTCCGGGCATGACGTAAAAAAAAAAAAACCATAATAGGCAGTTGTCATGTATGAGATGGTTACAAAAAACAATGGCTCAAACAAAACAGTAGAGTTTCTCCCAAGAAAATAGTAAATTGCAGAATCAAGTATTTATTTAATAAACTAGATGACACACACAGTGTTGCCTGGGCCCATGGTAATGAACTTAAATAAACCTCAAATTTGTATGATTTTATACCTTTAACCTATTAACTGCTGGTGCTGCATTGACACAACAGTCAAATAAATGCATATAAAAAATTAGCTATCAAATGAATTTTATATTAACAGTAATTTTTAAGTAGGGGATATTATGGTTAATAATTCAATAGAAACATATTTTCCTTCAAAAAGTTTTTTTAATTTAATAACAAGTTCCAAATTTGAAGCAGTTTTAAATAAAAACTTTCACATAGTCGTCTTTGCAGATAAAATACAGCAAAACTTTAAAGGTGATCTATTTTTAATCAAGGTCAAAGTGCATCAGAACATTCCATGAATCAGTTGCCTTTGTTTGAGTGGGGGAGGAAGAGAAAACAGGTGTTGCGTTTGCGTATCATTAGCGAGAAAAAGGTAGTTTCCCTTATTCACTCATGTCATTTGACTCAGTGGAATTTTTTCTCATTCTGTGCTCATAGAAATGCCTAAAACTGGGTATCTTATGTTAAAGGAAGCTCTTCAATGAATTTTTGATGAGGATTCAGATAATAATGACGGGAACAAAACTGATGTTATTGTTATGACGCCTGAAACAACAGAAGCTAGTGATGAAAAAGTTGAAATGATAATATATTATAATGACAATGATATTTTACCATGTGATACTGCTGGCAAAATTGAAGTGTGTGTAAAAAAGAAGTTTCTGCCCTCTAAAAGCAGAATAAATCATGTAAAAATATTAAAAAACCCCAAAAAACTGAAGACTTGAAAGGAATAAAGAAGGAATAATTGAATATGTGTCAGCCGAAAAATGAAGAAAATGATTAAATAGAAAATATAAATAATATAATACATAATACAATATAACACTAGTGATTTTGGTCTTGGTGGAGGAGCGGTATTAAATTTGCTCGGTGTTGTTAGAAATTCCGCTAATCACTCTTTGATAACTTTTTTACCTCTTTTTATCTTCCCTGTCATCTAAAAATTAGCAGTTTGAGTGCTACATGTTCAATTTGAGAAAATTGCATTGAAATGTGTTTGAAAAGAAGAGAGGGGTTATTATGAATTTCAGTATGAAGGAAAATATAAAAGTAATTGGTGTCTGAAGAAACGACAACTCTGTTGTGGGTGTTTCTTCAACATTTGGAAAAGTTCATCCTGTAAAAAATGTTTCACGTTATTCAAGAACACAAGAGAAAAAAAGCTTTTGTTCCACAACCCCATCTTATTGAATAGTACCACACAATGATAGGAGGAATCGATTTGTGACAATTTAGTAGCCAATTTAGTAGTTTAGCAATTTAGTAGTTTTATTACAGGATAAGAATTCATGGGAAAAAATAGCGGTGGCCAATAGCTACAAATTACACTGATGTAATCTTGACAAATGTATGGAAAATATCAAGAATGTGTTCTGAAAATAAAAAGCCTCTGTTAGATTTTGGACATGAAGTTGCAGTGTCTCTTTTTTAAACATCTTTTGAAAATGAAGAGTTAGCCAGAAACATATCAGCAACAAGAGGGTCTAGTAAACACATCATGCAAAAGCCATTACATGGAAAACGTGGACATTTAATCGTCATGTCCGAAGACAGCAGAAGACAGTGTTGTAAACAATGCCACAGCCAGACTTTTTATCGATGCAAAGTTTCTGATATTACTTTACATCATGATTGTAGTGAATCTTTTTATGATTGAAACTGTTTTCTGGATATAATCAGTACACTGTAAAGGAAAAATAAATTACATTTCATTTTTATAATAAATTACATTTCATTTTTATAATAAATTATTTACCTATAAAGCGATTGTTTGCTTTCGAAGCGTAACAAAGTTTAAAAAAATCTTCCAGTGTTCAACTCTAAAAAAACCCTCCAGATGTTCAGTTGAACACTAAGCATCAATACTTTCATTTCGCTAACACTCCAAATGCAAAACTTCATTTTTTGTAAAGTAAGACAAGTTTTGTTATTTTAACTATAAATTAATGTTATGTATGTTCAAATGAATAACCAATATTATTTGTATAAAGATTTCTTTTAACTCCTTATAGTTTTGGTGGTTAATGGGTTAACCTGATTTTGTATGAATTTATATTTTTAAATGAAAAATTCTTGAAAAAATATTGATATTTAGTGGTAAAAATGCTTGTAAGAAGACATTTTCTTGTGTTTTCATGTAAGGTCATTTCATAGTTTAAAAAAATAATTCTTGTCCGAACGCTTTGAAATTTTTATCAGGTATACATATGACAGTTTTGCAGCCCATGTAAAAATTTCGTGAAACAAATATTGATATCTAATTGTAAAAGAAATATGTTTTCTTTCTTGTTTTTGCTTCGAGTCCTTAAGATAACAAAAACAACAACAACAAAAAAAATATATATAGTTCTTATCGTCCAAAGTATCTAAAATTTTACTCGGTTATAAATATAACTGTATCCAAGCCCTCTTTAAAATTTCATGAAAAAAATATATTTAGTAGTGAAAACATGAGCCGAAGCCAAGTGAAGCTGTGCTGAAATAGCCTGAATTTTAGATTTTTCATCAAAAATTTCTCAGATTTTATTATTTTTTAAATATTTTTACTCATCCAGTGTACCAAAATGCTCTACAAATATTGTGTCGAAATGCTGACATTTAGTTACTAAAAGTAACTAATAGTGTTGAATAAAGATCATCTTCAGGAGGCGGAAAGTGATCTGCAGTTGCGAATTTTTTTTTAAGTGTTAAAATTCGTATTGTTCATGACTGATTGCTCCGTCGAAGAGAAGGTCTTAGCTTTAAATAGGAATTTTCTGTGAATTGGTACCTCTGAAATCGAACCCTATAAAAGCATCGAAAGGGAGAAAAAGTCAGCCTCAAAAACACTCTTTTTTGAATTTTTTTTTTCAAAGGGTAAACATCAAAATTTTTCGAGCTGATTGCAATATTTAAGACATAAAATTATGAAATTTAAGAATATGTCTTCCTTTTTTCTTTATCTCAAACAGTTCAGCCAATGGGAGTTAAGACAAACATCATAAAAAAAAAAAAAAAAAAAAACAGCTTTTGTTTTTTCTTTTTATACACTCTGGAAAGCAAGGACTGAGCACGTGTGGGTACGCTTGCCAATTTTTAGAAAAAAGAATATGTTTTTGATGGGTATTTGATTAATATTTCGGCTAATTACCAAGAAAAATCTGAGCCTCAGGTGAATCAGGATGTGCCTTAAGCTATCCTCTCCTCATACCAATTTTATAGACTTCTATGTGCAGTAGATTTTGCAAGCTATCGCCAACAGACAGACAGACAAACACACACACACACACACACACAGACAAACTTTTTTTCATTAGCATGGATAAAAGACAACAATATATGGGAGAGGTCTTCTTGAGGTATTGCCAGTCTTAATGAGCTGATTACATTTCAAAGCAAAGTAAAATGAAGTCAGCAAAATAAACTAGTGAAAAAAAAAAAATTGAAATTCCACTACAACGGGAGCCATATGTTTTGAGGCAAGAGAAACAAATAGAAAATTTGAAAAACTTAAAATAATACCACCAGAAGAAAATTGAAACACATTCTGAGATTTGCATTACACTTGCGCAAAGTGGAAAGTAAAATACATTTTTACAAAAATTAAATTGCATTAAATTAAACATTAACTTTTTATATGCATAAAAGAAAGGGAAAAAAATCAGTTTTAAACTATTTTATGTTCTAAGATTTGCAATATAATTTGTATTAAAAACAACATTTAATAGAGACATGCGACATTTTCTCAGAAAAAGTTTTAAAACACATATGAATTGGTAATAATAAAATTATAAATAAAACCTCTTCAGAAATTGATTTTTTCAATGAAATTTTTCAAATTAATATTTAATAAAATTTAAATTTATGAGAAAAAGTGCCTGTGGTAGACTATCTATGAGGTTAGCATTATAATACAAAACTTGGTTGATAAAATATTTAATGAGATCAAATAAAATAAATTTAAGAAAATTAAAAAAAAAAATGTTTCATTTAAAAACTTGCAGAATATTTTATACAAAAATAGAATAAATCAAAATTGGATGTTTCAGTAGACCAGACCATTTAATTTTCATTTAAACACTTTATAGTTCTTATTTAAAGTTTTAATTGACACAGAAAAACTCACGGTGTTCAAAACACATTTATTATATAAAATACAATAAGAGGATTTTCAGGCAATAATGCTTTTTGCAATGTCCATATCAAGCAATTTTACAACTTTTTAAAAATAATAATAATAATAATTAAAAAAAAAAAGTTGAAAAAAAAAAACTTTTATTGATTTTGACAGAACAGCTGAGAATTTAAATGAAATTTAACAACAAGATATGGCATTTTAATGAAATTCTCTCACATGCCGATCCACACAGCGTTTCTGTGAGAATTGTTTTTGGCAAAAATTACATTTGAAAAGCCGAGTTCCACTATGCTTTACTTGATGATACTTCATATGTCCAAGATGAGCTGTTGTATATGGACAATATACACAGGAGTATTTAGTTCTATTTTCAGAGACAAATTTCACAAATCCTTGAGTATGCAGAGCTATATAGAAAGTATTTACAAAATATTTTAGAAAATTTTAAAAATACATACATTACAACAGTAAAAATAAAATAACAAAATAGATCAAACTTTAGGTAAAAACTAAACAGAAACTAACGAATCAACATTTTTTTTCAAAGCATATAAATATATATATATATGTAGGTTTTGTAAATGCTTTCATCAATTATACATAACAAACTGAACTATGAAAACAAAACAAAAAGTAATTTTCTGAAAAGCAATAACTGGTATATAATAAATCAATGATTTTTTTTTTTTTTTTTTTTTTTTTTTTGTGGTATGCAGGGTACATATGCCGCTAAACATTTTGTGAATCAAATGAGAGGAAATAAAAATGTTAAAACTTTGGAATTTCAATATACCATTGTTTTGTGGTGACGCCATCTCGCATGAACAGTAAGACAAGATTTTAGCAGGAAGCAACTGAGCTAGTCTTTTGCTCAGCACTCTCTGGTTTGATATTTGCTTATGCCGCTCTGCACATCTCCTTCATCGTTGAGTTTGGAAAAACACAGGCACCTTCACCGGTATCACAATCTCCTCTTAGAACCAACAGATGGCCACACTGAAAAATGCCATAAAATCTGTGAAATGCTTATAGCTTAAAGCCTATGACTATATCTAATATCTCAAAGCCTGTCACGCCATACATCTTGGGGCACACATGTACACAGCAGCATCACCCTGGCAACTGCCATGCAGTAAGAGTAAACATAACACTTCCAATGTCAATGAGACATTCTATTCACTGGGGGTGGGGTACTATTATAGGGGAAAACTGGGGAATTTCATTAGTGGCCAGTAGTAGCAGTTTTATAAGTGGCCACTTTCTTTAAACTAGTGGCCAGTTTTTCATTTAAAAGTTCTAAACAGCAAACTTTTGTTAAAATTTCATTTAGCATTCATCTAAAATTAAATAGTCCAAATAAATATGTTAATATAAACATTTTTCAATCAGAAAAGTAGAATCATTGATGAAATGCAAAAAAATCTTATTCTTTCCTTGTAGGAAAATGGCCATAAGGTGACAGCTGACAGAAAATTTTTTAGTAGCCATTTTTTTTTTTTTTTCGTTTAGTGGCCCTGTGGCTGGTGGTTAGTGCTAATTTTGTCCTTTAGGTACTGTGGCAATGCCATCTTGCACAAACAGTAAAACGAGTTTCTAGCAGGAAGCAAGTGAGCTAGGCTTTTGCTTGGCACTACAGAACTAATCTGCTGATCTGCAGTTCAGTACTTCTTATTGCTGCTTTGTTACTTCAATTTCAAAGGTATTGTGGATGTTTATGTGATTTGTTATATAAAATTACAAAGAAGCTTATATTTAAATGCATTATGAGTGTTGTTTGTAGAATGGAATTTTTTGAGCTGTAAACATGATGCTAAGATCATTTGCATAAACTGTGATTGTTTATGTGCCAACAAATATGCCTACAGTTACATTGAGCTAAAATCATTTAGACTTTTTGCTAAATTGGTGACTGTCTTGAGTCAGGGTAAGAGCAACCCTAAACATTTTTTTTTTTTTAATAAGAAAAATGTACTGTTATTATGCATACATTTCTATAAAAGAACTAGTTTATCATATTAGATAGAACATATCTGATTAATAAAGCTATAAGTTCTAAGTAAAACAGTTTTTAATACATTTATTTTTTCTTTTAATTAAAAAGTACCAAGTTTATCAAAATAGTTGATGTCACTCCTGAAGCCACATTACACACAAACCTGGTCTTACAATCAAAATATAGTGCTGAATGAGGGAGCTTCATACAAGTATTTTTTTAAAAGTATTTTCCACATAATGTATAATGAAAGAAATTGAAGAACATGTTTTTATTAACAACAGAATAAACTTGAAACATATTCCAAGATTTGCATTAAACTAGAAAATTGATGAGTAAGGTGCATTTTACAGAAATGTTACAGCAGTAAAATAAAAAATAACCTTTTTTATATAAATTAAAAATAATATATTTTTTTTGTAAACGGATATTAATAATAAATAAATAAATAACCACTCAGTTCTGAAAACTGTTCTATGTTTTAAAGATATTTTTGGATGTAAAATTTAACAAACAGGTTATGGCATTTTAATGAAAATCTCTCCCATGCAGGTCAAAACTGCTTTCTACGAGTTCTTTTGGCATTACATTTGAAAAGTCTGAGTCAAATGGAAGTTACCCTTAAACATTTTTTTTTTTTTTTTTTAAACATACTGTAATAAAGTATTTATTTCTATAAAAGAACTATTCCATCAAATTTGATAGAACATAATGCAACTAATAAAGCTTACATATAAATAAATTCTAAACAAAAGAGCTTATAATACATTTATTTTTCCTTTTAATTAAAGTATTGCATCTAGCAACTGAATCAAGCACAATTGATTTCACTTTTGAAGTCACATTACATGTATACTTAGTCTTTAGATGGAGTTACATTATGATAATATTATTGTTAGTTGAAAATGGAACATCACATTAAAATTGGATTTTCAATTATCTATTAGGATATTTCACACATTTAAAATTTTGTTAACTTTAAAGACATTAAAAAAAAAAAAATCTTGAAATATATATATTTTTTAATTACACCAGTTCAAGCTGTCTAGGGGGGAAAAATGCATAAAAAGATATACAGTGATAGCTGTGCTAACAAAGATAGTTTGTTTCAGAAATGCATTCATCAACCAAAATCTTCATTAATTAAAATGTGGTTTCTCATAGGTTTCTACAGAAAATCCTTTCATATTCTGGTTGCTGCATCCAGTTTAAAGATAATTTTGTAAACTAAGAACAAGCACACTATAAAAGGCAAAATCTCACCAAAGTATGAGATGAACAGCTTTTCAATTGGATAAAGGAGAATTGCCACTTTATTGCAGAAGTAAAAAAATATTCAGAGATGATTGGACCTCTTTGTTTCAAAATGTTTTTAAAGTGATTGAGACATATTTTTTCAACCAAGAAGCAAGTTTTTTTTATTTTAGTTTCATTAGGAAGCCACTTTTTAGAAAAGACTAAACCTCTTCTCTAAATAAAACACAACTTTTTTAATGTCACCTCTTAGCATTTTTTCTGTTTTGCTGTCTTTTTTTCTCCTCTGAAGGACACTGAATATCACCCATGTCCCTTTTCTGATACAGTTGATTTTTCAACTCCTGAAGGTTTTCTGTTGTCAGATCTTAGCATGTTCTACAATTTCTTCCTTTACTTCTAAATGTAATGCTTTTCTGCAGGAAGCAATCTGATCTACTATGTTACCATTTTCAACAGCATGTTCTGTAGCAATATGTTCAGCAATATATGGGAAACAGCCTTTTTTCCCTTTAAAATCTAGCAGCAGTTTGGTCATAACTTTTATAAGACAACATTAAATGTTCTATTTTTTTTTTTTGTATGTCATTGCAATGACTTATGATTTCTGATGAAGAATATCATGAAAATCTTTCCAGAATTCCCCCAGAATCAGACTGATAAAGAAAGTTGGATCAAAACACCTAAAAGCGTAAAGAGTTAAAGAAAATATTTTTCAATTGCAATGTGCCTGCATTATATTAGCGAGTGTATTTAATAAAACATTTGTTAGTCAAGACATATAAAAAAGTGAAAAAAAAAATTAACCAAAACATTCATTAACTGAGGTATTCATATGCGAAGGTATTACTGCATATATTGAAAAATACAATGCTGAATAAAATAACTTCAAAATAATATAATAAAAAGTATTTTCCACTTAATGCAAAATTAAAAAAAAAAAAAAAATGAAAAACCTCATTTTACCAAAAACAGAACACAATTAAAACATTTCTGACAAGTGGCATTACACTGGCAAATTGATGAATAAGGTGCAAAATAAAATACATTTTTACTAAAATGTTACAATTTTTGCATTAAACTAGAACCCAACTTTTTTATATAAATTAAAAAATAATAATGAAAAAATAAATAAATAAAAGAATGATATATTTTTTAAAATATGCAGTTTTTAAAAATGTTCTACGTTTTATGTTTTCTTAACAAAGAGGGGACATTTTATGAATTTGTTTCATATGTCGACTCAAACTGCTTTTCTGTGAGAAGTCCTTTTGGCAAATATTACATTTGAAAGGTCGAGCTCCAGTATGCTTTACTTGATGATACCTCATACGACAAACATCAGCTGATGTATAAGGACAATGCATGCAGGTGTATATAGTTCTATTTTCAGAGATAAATGACACAAATTCTTGGGTATTCACATCTATATAGAAAGTATTTACAAGATATTTTAGAATAGTAAACAAACAAAAATACATCACAACAATAAAAATAAAATTGAAATATAAACTAAAATTTAGGTAAGAACTGAACAAAAACTGAAACCAAAAAATTTTTCAAGGTAAATAAAAAATTGATGAACATTAGTGTTTTATAAAAATTACCCTCTGAGTATTATATTGATTAAATCTCCAATATTTTCTATCAAACTGAATCTATGTTTATACCAAATTACAGAAAACTTTTTTTCAGATCTACTGAACAATAAATTATATCATAGCAAGATTTGATCTTATTTTCCGATGCCAAAGCAATGTTTGGTTTCACAGTGAATTGAAATTTACTGCATTTGAAAGAAAAATATCTTGCAAATGTTCGAGCATTTATAGACTAGATCAGGGGTTCCTAAACTTTTAGACAGGTGTGCCTCTAAATCGAAGTTCATAATTTCGCCACACCACAATTCATAAAGGTAATGTTAATATTTAAAATTACATTATTATACCCCTAAATTTTTATTGATATATTCAAACGAGAAATAACATTATAATTGCATTTTGAGACAAGATTCCCTTAAAATATATACAGAAAAATTGTATTAAAAGTTTTAAATGCAGCATAAAACAAACCAAAAAAAAATATATATCCAAAGTATTTTCTAATTATTTCTGAGTGAAAATAAATAATATTTATTATTTTTTTGTATGCATTGACATATTAAATGGTTGGGTCAGGATCTCTATATTTAAACCAGTGTGATTTTCAGTTTCATAGTAATTTTGTTAAAATAATGTACATATACTGTGTATATTTTGTGGTTTATTGTTAAAATAATTTGTAACACACTGCTTAAAATGAAGCAAACAGAGAAAAAGTGCAGTTAAAAAAGATAATATAATCAATAGAAACCTGGTACAGTAAAATAAATAACTTACATATAATGTGTCAAAATATAAACAAAACTATTGATACAGAAACAGAATTTAAATACAGTTGCCAAACAATAAAATTTAAATCTTTCAAATAAACATTTATAAGGCAGATTGCACGTGAACATATAATTCAATGACTCCTGCATACCAGTATTTGAAGGTTCACATTCTATAATTAGGAAAACCTGGCATAGACATTGAAAACTTTTACATTAAAGTACTGCAGTGGAATTCTTTGGTTAAAAAAAAAAAAAAAAAAAGAAGATGGGGCAGATGAATTTGACCAACTAAAAAAAATCAGATACTTAAGAATTTTTATGTTTAAATTAATGTAATAAATATTGTCATGTGAATAACTGAAAAATGATGGACAATAAATGAAAAGAAAGTTAACATGAACTACCAAGACTTCAGGTTTTCAGCAACTGAATTTAAATGCAAATTATCAATATCATTTTTCATCTGGAAAAAACATTATTTCTTAGTGTATTCCTGGGCAATGAAGTATTTTTAACCTTCTGTACCCTGGCATAAGTTTAAAGTCCCATGAAAGAAAATTTCATATAAAATTTATTTAATATACAGAAGAGAAAATACAGTTAATAACAGAAAATACAGTTGATAACAGAAAATACAGTTAATAACAGAAAATACAGTTGATAACAGAAAATACAGTTAATAACAGAAAATACAATTAATAATAGAAAATACAGTTAATAACAGAAAATATAGTTAATAACAAAAGATGTTAGATTTCATGAAAAACTAGCAGATCTGCATGGCATTTCTTGAGGCTGGGAAAATAACTATAAATATACCTAACATTACCTTACTGTTTCCTGGGTTTACCTTAAATATATCTTGCTACATTGGTTGGTTTTTACAAATGAACCTCTTTTCAAATAAATAAAATGCTGTTGCAAGGTCACATCAACAAATCACTATCTTTGTCGAAAGAAAAATTCCTCCAACTCAATTACAAAGAAATCCTGTCATCATAGCAACACGTTTTTGCGATAACAGGGTTTCATTAGCAAACAAACATGGTAAATTTGCTTTGTTTGTTTTAGCAAACAAACACGGTAAAATTGCTTCGCTTGTTCTATTTTGTCCTTAGAAATTTTTTCTTTTCTTAATATATTTAAAAAATCTAATTCAAATTTTAAAAAATTATATTTATTATTAATATTTTTAAATAGATTCCTGAAAGTCTACTTCATACAGACAGGGGTATAAAACAAAATTGGATGGATAAAATTTCAAATAGAAATTGGTTAATAAAAAACAAATTTCTCATTTTTTGAGAAAAAAGGAATTTTTGTTTTTAAATTCGTGAAATATTCAGAAATTGCTGTCTGACTTCTGTATAAAATTTACTAAAAAGAGGACAAAGTGCACTATAATAAAAAATTGAAAATCTTAGAGTCAAGAGTCATGGAAACTTGGACATGTCTTACGTCTATTTGGAATGAAATTTGCAGATTTTTATGTGCAATGGATTTCTGTAGCCATCATGCACACACTGATATCTTTTTTTTTAAAATTAGTATAGATACTTTACTCAGGGTTCATACAGACTGGAGAAGACAAAATGCAAGGAGTATAGACAAATTCTACGGAATACAAGAATTTTAAAGGATTTGCCATATCTTTTCATGTATGTCATGCCCTTGTGTAACACGCACACCCACTCTAAAATTTTTAATACCTCATTTAGACAGAAAACAGATTATATTCTATTAAATTCTAATAGCTAGTGCTAAAATTACAAAGTGTTCACAATGCACTGCTTTTTGTTTCCGTAAATTTGAATACAAAATAGCCAGCAAACTATTTTATGCAGTGTCAAATGGCTATATTATACAGAGGCCAGTCAAATACCAAATACTCATCATATATAACATGCACCTAGATTTTAAAAGTAAATTTTGAAAGGAAAAACCATGCAGCATATACTCTCTCTATATATGTATATATATATAGTAATTTAACTTATTTTTTTTAAATGGCAGTAATTACTTCAATTTTATCTTTGTAAACATGAAGATTTTTATTTTACTTTCTTTAAAGGTTAATATTTTTCAAGCCATACATGAATATGCTTAAGCAGTATTATTCACTGTGTAATATATGTTCCATTTTCTACTCTTGTATACTTTAATTAAATCATTCTTCAACACTAAATTATACTTTGCGATAATTTAAGGAGTATTTTGTTTATTTAAGAGTTCAAAGTACTCCTTGAAAACTTTTTCATTTCTAAGCAGTATAAGAAGTCTGTATGATCTCTGTTTACCTTACTGTGTTTAGAAAGAACAGCTAATTTTATGAAGCAGAAAAAAATAGATATTTTTTCAACCAATTATGTATGGATTATGGTAACAAATTATGTTGATGAAAAAATTGTAGGCGAAAATTTTATGCTAAACAAAAATATCTCATTGTGAAATATAATCACAATGTTTCCTTTTATTACTTTACTGGCTAACCTGCCCAGCATTGCTCGGGCCCGTGATAATAAATTTAAACAAATCTCAAGTTTGTATGATTTTATATCTTTAACCCGATCTTGTATGAAATTATATTTTTTAAGGAAAAATTCGCAAAAAATATTGATCTTTAGTGATAAAAGCGCCGCTAGTAAGAAGACGTTTTCTTCTTTTTTCAGGTAGGTTCGTTTCATAGTTTAAAAAAAAAGTTCTTGTTGTCTGAACACTTTGAAATTTTTATCGGTTATAAATATAACAGTTTTAAAGACCATGTAAGAGTTTCATGAAAAAAATATTGTTATCTAGTTAAAGAAATGTTTTCTTCTCGATTTTTTTTTTTGTTGTTTGTTTGTTTTCATGCCGACTCCTTCAACATAACAATAAAAAATAGTTCTCATCTTCCAAACTCTCTTAAATTTTAATTGGTTATAAATATAACTGTATCCAAGATCTCTTTAAAATTTCATGGAAAAGTATGCTTATTTAGCAGTGAAAACATGAGTCGAAGTAGAGCAAAACCGTGCCAAAACATCCACTTTTCTTGCTTTTTTTTCTTTTTTTTTGACAATTTCTCAGATTTTATTTTATTTTTTATATACTTTTACACGTCCAAATGTTCCAAAAATTTTTTAAGTACTGCTACTTAATATATGATGTTGAATCAGCAGTTTTTCTATCTATTATTATTATTATTGTTCCTTAAATAAAATTTTGTAAACACATATAGCAGAAATTTTCAACTATGCATAGTTATACAGTGTAGGTTTTATAAGCACTTATAGAAACTAATTTAAAAATAATACAGCTTCTTTTCTAATGAGTAAAAGGTACATCCATTATTAGAGAAATTTGTCATAAATCAAGGTATACTAGTAATGTTCTAATAAAAAGACTGCTTCTTAATTAAACAGTGTTATAAGAAATATGGCACAGCAATTATATTGAAACACAGTTTGTTTTAAAATTCATAAGAAGAAAAATGAAATATAAAACAAACAACTCAGATCTAGAAAAATAATGCAAATCATTCAAACAACTACCATACACCTTTATATTTTTTAAATGAAAAGAATACTCATTAATGTAATTTATTCCATTCACTAAAAAGCATTTAAAAAATACAGGTCATGTTAAATATTTAAAGATGCTAGTAATTTCAAAGTTTTATTGATTTGTTGTTTTTCATATTAATTTATAAATATAATTACTAAGAAGTTTGAAATAATACCATTACACTTTAAAAAAAAGATTAAAAGTTTTTTTATTATTATTATTATAATCAATGACAACATACAAATTCACATGCAAATATTTGGAAATTTTTTAATTACACATTAAAAACAAATACATGTAACAGCTACAGCATATTTATGCATATTTACATAGTTTTGGTCACAAATACATATATTAAAATCATTTGGTACTTCTTTGTTATAGTGGCCAAAACAATTACAATCACACCAAGTTGCCAGTTTCGCCAAAGTCATGAAGGACGAACATAGTGTGCACGGATAATAGAGAAAAATAAATACTATTACATTAAATAATATAATATCTTATGTTAATAAAAATATATAACAATGTTTCATAACAAATCCATCCTATAGAGCTATTCTCATACAACTAAACCAATTTTTAACAAATTATTTTTTTTCTTACAATTTTTTACGTTGCATTTCCATACAGCATCATGATTAGTAACTCTTTACCGTTAATAAGCGGAAAAATGATGTCTAAGTAAACAAAGAATGACAGCCCGGGAACTCAGCTTTCGCTTGTCTAAGTAAACAATTTGGAAACTCATTTAAAAACCAAATTTCAGGAATTACCAACACTATTCGGAAAAATATTTGAATTCTTTTGTGGTATATGGTCTATAGATTTATACATATACTAGAAAGAATGCTAAATTTCAGTTCAGTTAGGAAATGCATAACACAGTTTAAAATTACCCTTGTGGATTTCCGTCAATAAACGGAAATGTACTGGAGATATTTTGTGTTGCCCTGTATATGATCTATAGAATTTATGCACACCAAGTAGTCAGCAAAAAATTAGTTAAATTTAAAAATGAGTTCCGCAACTGAAAACACACTTCCAGCAATTATTGTTAACAGACAGTACTTTAACCGAATTTTTTGTGCGCCCCTGTAAATAAACGATGAATGCTATGCACACAATATTCTACAGTAAGTCTTTTGTAATGCCCTTTAGTGATATATATAAATTTAAATATGTTTGAAATAGTGAAACATTATTAAAATAAACTGCAAACGATTTTTCATCATAGACCGTAAAGTAACTGAATTCTTTTGAGTAGGCCTGTAAAGGAACTATAAGTGCTATGTACACCATATTCTATAGTAAGCCTCTTGTAGTGTACCTCAGTGATATATATCAATTTCAATGTGTTTAAAATAGTGTAACATCATTAAAATAAACTGGAAATGATTTTTTCCCATAGACCGTAATGTAACAGAATTCTTTTGAGCGTTTCTGTAAAAGAACTATAAGTGCTACACACTTCATTTTCAAAACCGAACATGCCATAGTAAACCTCAATAACATACATGAATCGCATGACAATCTGAGTATATTTACATGAGTTAGAGCACAGATAGACAAACCAAATTCATAAACACTTTTCAATTATGTTGGAAAGTGTTAAAAACGAGATTGCATCCATCTTAGTACAGTAGATCTTTATAACGCAAACCTAAAAACATGAGGTTGTGCGTTATATAGAATTTTGCATTATATAGATAACATTTTACACATCGCCTCACCAGTAGCTGAGAGGTTCTGCTCTCAAAGCTGGTAGACGGGAGGTGCTGGGTTCAAACCCTTGTCGTGCTCGGCGACCTAACCGTTCGGAGTTTTCTGTGGTTTTCTTTGAACCTTGCCATAAATAGGGGTTAGGGTCCCTTAAAAAGACCCCCACGAAGGGCACTCCCCCTAGGACCTATATTAGATACTACTAGGTATATTCGAATGTGTGATATTATTTATCTAAGTAATACAATGTAGTTGAGAGAGTGTAAATCTGTGTTTTTCTAAAGTGGTGGATGCTTTATTCTATACAATATTCAAGGTCTATAATAAACTATGTTATCTAGTGGCATGTAGTTGTGATATTTTGAATTGAGAATCTCCAATACTTTGAACACCATTCCATACTGACGACTGCTAATTTACTATAATAATATGGTGATATTCAATTATTGACGAGTCGTAGTTCAGTACTGGAAAATTGTCACATATATATATCTGTCATTTGGCAATTCATCCTTGGGGACTGGTATAACAAAGAAATACCAAATTTTTTTATAGAACCTGCTGAAAATGTGCTACCAAGTATTTAATAAAAATAATTTAAACACATTTCTTTGAATCATTTCTATTAAAATAAAGAAATACAGTGAAACATATAATACAAAGAGCTTTTCTTTTAGTTACAAAATGGATTTAGTACATAAAAGAATAATGTTTAACATCAGAATACACACATTCATAAAACTTTGAACAAGCTAATAAGAGATAAGTGAAGAAGACGAAGTGAAGTTAGATGAAGTGAAATTATATGAATTAAAAACCTGTATCATGAATGTCATTTATTCCCTAATGATTAAAGGGTTTTGTATAGAATGATAAATAAATGTTCATAATTAAACACAAACTACCAAAGTATTATAAACTGCCAAATTTTATTAACTTGTTTGCAATATTGTTGCCACAAGTAAAAATTTTATGATATGATAAATATGTAAAGTGAAAATCAATTTAAGATGTGCACAAAAGCAATAATAAAGGATAATCAGGTGTTTTATAGTTCAAAAGAAAGCCTGACCTCTAACACAAAATGAGAAAAAGAGAACAGAAAAGCAGCAACATATAGTGGTTACTGCAGAAGTGAAAATGCATCTATATGTAGTATGTGTCATAGCTTTTTTTGATTACTCATTTTGCATTGAATAAAAGTCTATCTGAATCTTGAAACACATAAATACCATCTTATACCTAATGCAAAAGATCTAGTAATGATTTTATTTATTTTATATGAAAGATAATGCTTATTTTAAATATTCCTCCTTTAAAGATATCCTAATATTATAAATATGAAAATGTGCTTTTTTTTTTTTTTTTTTTTTTTTTTTTTTTTGTATAATGCCAAAATAGTTGAATCAATACCAATGGAACTTTATAAATAACCAGGTTGTTACTGAGAATAGGACACAGGCTACTTTTTATTTCATCTGAACAAACATATTTTAATAACTTTTAAATTTTAATTATTTTAATACATAATTTCATGATCTTTTTCTATAGAAAATGCTGTTTTTTTTTTTTTTTCCCTATTAAAAGCATTTGGATAACAATCCATTAATTTAGCACATTTAGTATATGGTGCTTTTAATTGAGTGCACACAATATGACATTGCATTCAGCAAAGAATGAAAAATTTCGTTTCTAAAACATGAATTTTCAATTCAAGGTAGAGATAATGATTTTTGAAAAAAAAAAAATGTTAAGAATGTATTTATTTAGGCTAAGCAAGCAAAAAAAAAAATTTTTTTTTTTTATAGTTATCAATAAATTTGCCAATAAAGTTTCATGGCTTTCATACTCACGAAAGTTAAAGCATACAAACAGAGATATAAAATTTTTTAAAGATTATTAGAAAGTGTTAATAAACTAAGTATATATTCATTTAATTATTTTATTTATTTATTTATTTTTTTAATGCACGAAATAAAAAAATGAATAAATGAATCCACATTGAAGTTAACATTATACTAAACAGAAGTAAATAAACAATTAAAAAATATAAATTAAAATTTAACTCATTCAACTACTTTACTCATGTCATTAGTAAACTATACAATTATTTAGCAAAATCTATTTACCAAAACACAATATGTTAACAATGCTAAAATAATTAAAATATTAAATAACAAAATTTAATAACAAATACATTAACATAATAATCAAACATAAAATTCTCTATTTCAAGCATATGCATTAGAAAGCTGTCAAAATACATATTTGAGTGATTGCTGCAATTTTTTCCCCCATAAACTTTGCATCATTTGCAAATTTTTTTTTTTTTTTTTTTTTTTAAATAAGATAAATATTTAAATTTTTCCTTTGCTTAGAAAGCAAGATACAAACTAATAAAAATATTAAAGAACTTATTAATCTATTTTCTTCATGTTTCTACCTGTAATAGAAACAGGAAATTAAAACTCACTAATAGTTTATATTTACATAGGTATTTTCTTCAAATAAAAATATTTCACTAGAAGATAATTGTAACCTATTACCACTGAAAACAAATTGAAAGATTGACATTTATCTATAAAACTATTTAAATAAATATTTATAATATCAAAACATTTTTTGGGATGTGGCAGATGGGGTAGAAATCTTATAGGTATTAAGCTAATTCCTTTATATAGTATGCAAGTTCCTTTCATCATCATGGCTATGACAAACACCTTAATAATGCATATATTACAAAGTATAATGAAACAACATTGTATAGAAAAGAAATATACCAAGTGGTACATAAATGTAACTTGTGAAAAATAGTGTATATTCAAATAAGTTTCCATTGTTTTCTAATAGTTGGGGCAGTAATATTACTTACATGTAGCTTAATATAACAAACAAGACATCTAATACTGATACAAATTTTTACACATGCTGTGTGACATTTGTTGAAGTTTAATGAAATATTCTTTATTCAATTAAAACTGAAAAACTTTGTACCAACAAAATGTTTTCAAGAAGATTTATTTTATTTTAATCTTTAAATAAAATAAAGTTTTGCAAAAAAAATATTAACCAACTTAAAAAAAGCACTAAAAAGTATTAAATAATTCTTTAAAATTCTCTAATGGCAAAATATTATCCATTAACCACAAATCCGATATCATGTGTCGGAATAAAAATGATAAATTTAATATGTACAGTTCAATACCCACCAAACATGGATTTTTGAGAGAATATATTTTACAAGAGATGAATATACAGACTTATGATTTAGTTTACGAATATATACATATGAAAAGCAATCAATTACTTTTTGAAGTCTGTGCCAAACTACCTTAAGTTTAGTAAGAATTGTGAATATATTGTACGTAGTATCTACTAATTTATCGATTGGGGTTGTTTGGCACCGACTTCAAAAAGTAATTGATTGCTTTTCATATGTATATATTCATAAACTAAATCATAAGTCTGTATATTCATCTCTTGTAAAATATATTCTCTCGAAAATCCATGTTTGGTGGGTATTGAACTGTACATATTAAATTTATCATTTTTATTCTGACACATGATATCGGATTAGTGGTTAATGGATAATATTTTGTCATTAGAGAATTTTAAAGAATTATTTAATACTTTTTAGTGCTTTTTTTAAGTTGGTTAATATTTTTTTTGCAAAACTTTATTTTATTTCCTACTTTTTAGTTATTAATACAGTAATACACAATTATCTTGATTTCAACATCTGCTGAATAAATAAGTAATTTGTAATAGAAATTATAATTTACCAAAATTATCCATTAAATAAATACTTTTTAATAAAATCTTTGACAGAATCAAATTCTTGTCAATCTGGACGACAACTGGAGAAATATCGCCAAATTTGGCGATCAAAATATGTTGCCATAACTGAAGCCAACGTGGTTATAGTTGACTAATTTGACGAAATTCTCATTCAGATTGACGAGAATTGGGAATGAATCTGTAATCGGGTTCCACGCATTTTTTAATTTTGAAAATTTTTTAACAACAAAATTGTTCTAGTCATTAGATATTGACGAAATTTAAATGGGACCACCAGGGTGTCTTGCACTTTTAAACAAAAAAATATATACATCAAAATCGGTGCACATTTACGAAAGTTATGCGTGAACAGGACTAAAACATACATACATACATACATACATAGGGTCAAATTATTAACATCCTCCTTTTCCCACCTTCTTCTATCTAAATAGAAGAAAGTATTGTGATCAAAATTTTTTCAACTTCCGGTTTTCGACGGATTTATATGTTTTAGGAGTCAAAGATTCCGAAAAACATGTTTTTACAAAATATCTGTCCCGTGTGTGCCCTCTTTGTATCATTGAAAAGTGTGTCAAGTTATGAAGCAACCTAGAATTGAACGAAATTTCATTTATAGGTTTTTGGCTGTGACCAGAAGGTCCCACTTGAATTTGCGGATATTCTGCCGAAAGCGGGCGCTGTGATAGCGATTTTTGTTCCATTTAAATTATTGTATCATCGAAAAGTGTATTAGGTTATCCACAGTACTGAACCAAATTTTTTGTATGTATTTTTTACTATGGCCTGCAGGTCCCAGTAGAATTTGGAGATATTCAGCAAGAAGGAGGTGCTATGATATACACTTAAAGATTTCAAATTCAAAAAGATGTACAGTTAAATCATTAAAAATATTAGAAATCCTAAAGGTTTTTTTCAATTGAATGTTCAGCCTTGATCCAAGGATACCGAACAATTTTTGTTTTGCTCTACCTTAAAAAGTGGCTGAGATATAGCATTTTGAAATTTTAGAGTGGCTGACATTTTTAAACAAGACAGCAGGATTCCTCCATAAACGGTTTTAATTTACGAATTTTAGTGAACATGCTATCTCGCAAGTTTTATTTCATTGTTGTACCATCATTCTAACTCTTACATTCTTAACACTATATATTCATGTTCGCCAGCATTAAAATCTCTCCAAGCTAGGCAATACTTGGCGAAATATCAACAAATTTGGCGACAAAAACAAGTTGCCATAAATGAAGCCAAATTCGCTATAGCTGACAAATTTGGCGGAATTCTGATTCAAATTCAATATTGACGAGAACTGCGACTGAATTTTCTGTAATCGGGTTCCATCCATTTTTATTACTTGGTGTTTTCCAGCAAAATTAGCTAAAATCTTAAAACCAAGGAATAGGTGCTGTCTTTTCCTGCTGGTATAGACCAAAAGGACTTTTCGTAGTTTAGTATACATAATATATCAGCTACAAATAAATTAATCTCTCGTGTAAATATGTTTTTAAATTTTGTAATAACTGTTGTTAACTGTTTGGAAGTAATGCTATTTGAGCATTTTAAATATGACGTAAGTTAATTATTTCTCTTTTTTAATATTCACAGAGCCGTCCTTAGGGGTGTGCGACAGGTGCAGCCGCACAGGGCCTCGCGCCTAAAGAGGCCTCGCACACGGACGCAAAATATTTTTTCTTTAATAAAAAGAAGAAGGTATAATAGAAAATCCTTAATATAAATTTATGATTTTAGTTAAGAAAAGATAGTGATCTTGACATAAAATATAGCCTATGTTGGAAGAGGGACTTTCACCATCAATTTGCCACCATTACTTTTGAAATTGGTTTAGTAGTTCCAGAAATTATCCCTACAAACACACAAACAAATGCTACTTCTTTATAGTAGCTAGAGGATCGAACCCGGGCTCCCCGGTTTACAGTATATAGGTGAAAACCATTCTTTTATATTCATAGTATAGATAAGATTATGTTAAGAATCTGAAAGGAAAGGGCCTCGCAAAATCCCTGCACCTCGCTAAGGACGGCTCTGAATATTCACGTGCAAGTATATTTTTTATAACGTATTTTTCTACATTTACTGCTTTTAACACGTGATCATTTAATTATTGTTTTAAAGTTTTATTTCTGTTTTTGATAGTCACATGTAAATACGTTTTTTAATTGAAAGGGAATATTATTATGTGTGCTATTTTACAAATTGGCAACAATTCAAATAATGGACTTTTTGAAATATAAATTAAATCATCAAATAATGGAAATTTGAATAAAATAATTTGTTCTAATGATCAGATTTTGACGAAATTGAAATGGGACCACCTTGGACCCTTACTCTTTCAAACAAAATAAAAATTATCAAAATCGATGCACGTTTACGAGAGTTATGCGTGAACAACATAATACATACATACAGGTCGAATTGATAACCTCCTCCTTTTTTTAAGTCGGTTAAAAAAGGGCAGCTGAAAATCACAGTTTACTTGAAGAAGCTTGTGTGAACATTCCCTCACCCAGAATCAACATGTAGAGAATGGTTTTTACATTTTCAAAGTGGTTATTTCAGGAAGGCAAAATAAATCCAGTTCAGCCATTTAAGTGTATTTATTGCCTCAAAACTGGTATGTTATATGTTTTAATTGCAAATATTTTGAATAAAATAATCGTCATTATAAGAAAAGCTTAATTTCATTTTTTACTACAAAACATTGGAAACTTACTTGTATACACATCAGAATACTTTGGATGGCAGCATTACAATAGAATTTTTTAAAAGAAGGTAATATTTACATAGCTGCCAACCTAAAAATTAAAAAAGTCAGAGCACAGAGAAAAAGAATTGGAGCACGACTTATAATACAAAAATCTTGAACTAAAATTTCAAGGTCTGGATATATGCTTTGTTTAACAGATCCCATCCCTCTAAATAAGGAAACTTCACTTACCTGAAAAACTGTGACTTTAAATTTTCAAAATTATCCTGAAACTTATCAAATTACTTTTTTCTTCTTCTAAATAATAAAAGAGCATTTTATTGCTTAAGAAAACAGCCAAGATACTTTTGCATTGACAACCACCTTATCACACTATGCTTTAACTTTTTTCTCCTTTTACATTATATTTTTTGAATAAATTTTTTCATATTTTTGTTTAAATAATACTACATCAGCTAAAAATTCATCAATAGGTAAATAGGCACTGAAATAGCATAGGTGTTTTGATCATTCTTGCCGCCACAATTAATTAAAAAAAAAATTGATTACAAGCAATGCACAAAATGCAATCTACTTTCTGAGCCACTTGAATAAAATTAAATTCCTCAGAATAATGATCGGATAACTTTTAATTGTGACATCATTGTTTTGATTTCATATTATGTAAAAAGATTACTCGTGTCATATCAGCAAACAATTCATCCATAAAAACATTCAAAACCACAATGATAAAAAAAAAAAAAAAGAGATCACATACAACTGTGAACACAAAGTAATGCATCCATAAACTGATAAGAATAAGCAGGAAACATTGGAAAAAAAAGAGTGCCTTTTCTTCCTAGAAGTTCTTACTGTGCACCATGAGTGTGCAGTTAAACTCTGCTCGATGAACAAAGGAAAAATCAAATTTTCCGAATATAATGAAAATATCAGAGGACGATTTTTTCTGAGCACTTGGCAGCTATGTATTCAAAATATGAAAAATGTCTAAACTTTTTCAACCCAAAGTACAATATTATAGATACTACATATCTGTGTAAAACTGTTCGATTTTATGGACACGTTTAATGTGCATTTGTAAATTACTCTTTTGTGAAAAACCCTTCTGACAAACTGCACACTTGAATGGACGCTCTCCAGTATGAATAACTTGATGATATTTCATATGGCCTCGTTTAGTTGTTGTGTAAGGACAGTACAGGCAGCAATGCTTAATTCTACCTTTACATCCAGCTACATTTCTTTTTTGGGACATAAATCCTTGATCAAATGCTATAAAAAGTCATTTAAAATATTTGTTAGGAAAAATCTCTTTTTACAATCTACAGGAATAGCAGACATACAAAACACAAAAATTCTCAGCATATTTAAGAGTTGGATAACATACAAGATCTTTTTAGAACAGCTTTATCAATTTCTCTTTTAATGCTATATTATATTTTCAAATAAACTAATAAAAAATTTACTTTATAGAAGTTGATTAAAATAAAATAATAAATTAAAAATACTCTTTTTTTTTTTAAACAAATGTCTTAATGACTAAATATTTAAAGTGTAAACATTGTTGTCTTCATGATTTAATCAATCATGCAGATGACCATATACAAAGTTCTGCAATTTAGATAGATTTTTTTTTCTCAAATGTACCAATAAATAAAGGGGTTGAAATTATGTAATAAAGCATAAATAACAACTTGATACGCAGCTATATGCTTGTACAATAGTTATTTCTGAATAACCTCTACTATAAAAGTTGAAGAAGAAGGGAATTACAAAAGAAGGATGAGAAACAACAATCATTAAGAAATTCATTATAAAAAGATTATTAGAAGTAATTTTGGAACCTAGTTGAAAATATGAATACAAATAATCATCTTTTGGAAAATTAAGAAACAACAACAACCAAATGATAATTATTAAAATATATAAGGGGGAAAAAGATATTTCCTAATTATTATAAGCTACTTAGAAAAATATGATATGATATAATTACAATAAAAATAAAAATTACTAATCAAGTTAAAATTATGAAAATCTTGGATGCTTTTCAGTTTCAATGTAATAAACCATTTTTGATATCTTTGAAAATATTTGTTATCTTTTCACAGCTACTTATACAGTAAATATTTATAATTTATAAAATTCTAAAAGTTTTGATACATTTATATTATTTAACTTTTTAAAAATGAAACAGAAAATTACTGATAGTATTAGGAAAATAATCAAACAAATGAAGGGAAAAAAATTCTTCAATTCATTTGAAAAATGATTTATGATGGAGACAATGGAATACCAACTAGTTATGAAACAAGACTATATTTCATTTTATTAATGTCACCCCCCCCCCTCCCCCCCCCTGAATACCAAAACATCAAAAAAGTTAAAAACCTTCTAAGAATTACATTATTTTACGACTAAAACTCATCGAGTTATATCATCTTGAATTTTATGAAATTTTGGAGCTTTCCGGCAATAAAAAATCGTCTGTCTCACTAATTAGTGGCAAAAAGCATTTCATAAAATTCAATGTTTCATAACTTGGTGAGTTATAGCCATAAAAAATGGAATTTTTACTGTTGTACTTGTCAGAGCATGGGAAATTTTTTTAATAAATAAAACCTATAGGACTCAGAAAACAAAAAGAAAAACAAAGATTATAAAGAAATTAAAAAAAATAAAAAGTGAAACTTTTCAATTTTTGAAAATTAATGGCAAGACTATTGCATTAACATAATTAAAAACCCTACCTTATTTTGACATTTTTGTAATTTACATTGTCTACATAGCTCCAACAGGTAAGAAAATGAGAGCACATTTCAATCTTTTTGGGACACCCTGTATACAAAATGTACATGAAAAGAATTATAAAGTTTTATTGCTGTCTTAAAAAATAATTTAACTAAGAGGTTAATTTTTTTTATTAAGTACGAATAAATATGGTTGGATAACAATGGATATTTTTGTTAATATGTAAGATCAGAAGTAAAGATTTTTTTTTTTCTCTCTTACTTCAAAATTTTAGAGTGGTACAAGATATTTTTCTAAATGCAAAATATGTAAAGACATAGCTGCCACCCTTTCAGTTTTTTCAACTCAAATAAAAGCAGAAAATTTATTAATTGTTAACCACATAGAAACAAGAAACATTTCAATAAGTATTTTTCTGGTTTAAATTATGTTTATTTGACTTGAAAAAATGGGAAAATTAGCAGCTGTGTTAAAATATATAGAGAGAATGAGAGATTAATTTTTAAAAATATGATTTATTTTGCCTTGGGATGACAAAGCTCTAACTCTTTCAACAACTCTTTTGAGAAAAATAAGATTAACATTCTATTTCTCTATAGGCATCAATGCAGTTAGAAACTTGTCAAACTCACTAACTCTCCAAATACTTGCAGAAATGTAGAGTATGTGTACTCAAATTGTAGTAGACCAAGAGCTGGTGGAGAAATTTGCTTAAGAATTTTCTGAAAGTTGAATGAAATGCTTAAAAAATGATTTTTCTTGCTTTCCTGAAAGAGGTACGGATGATGTGGCATATGGCAGATTGCCAGTGGTTTAATAGAACATTTAGCGACACTGCATAGCCCACTGCAACATAAAAACAAGTTGAATAAACAGCATCCCAATTACAGATGACTGCTACTGTGCAACATCTGTAACTTGGATACTGCCCATTAGACAATTTAACAGTTCCATTTTAGTGACTAAAAAGTTCATTACTTATTAAAAATTTTAACTCTGCGATTCCTTCTGAGCTTGGAAGTGTATTTTGTATTTATAATAATATTTTGTATAATTTAGAATATATATATACAGGGTGAATCTTAACTCTTGGGCAAAATTTTAAGGGATGATTGTACACATCAAGACAAACAATATTAAATAGGAAACTAAGGGTCCCAAACGTCTTCCGAAGGAGATAGGCGGTATTAAAGTTTAGGGTCCAAAATTTCAAATGATTATAAAAAATGGAAAAATTGGTCGATTCGTTTGCAGTTTTAGTTAAAACTATTCTTTATGTCAGTATTTTCTTAAAAATAAATGTTAAAGATAAAGTTCAATAAATGCCCATAGAGGGCGCTTTAGACTTTGGAGTAACGAAAAACTATTTTTTACCGTTATTTTTTGTATCTCATTAAATGCTTTCAAAAGCTTAGACTTAAACTTAAATTTTGAGCTCAAAATCTGAATCGTTCGGAGTGATTAAGTAGTGCAAATTGAACTGCGTTCAGGAGTTGACATTTGAAACACCTCCCTACCCACCCCCACTCCTGAACACAGTTCAGTTATTTCCGATCTTGGTGTCGTAGACCAGGCAGAAACAATATGAGCTGTAATTTTCCAACCGGACAAAAAATGTCCGGGCCAGGATTCGAACCTGGGATCTCTTGAAGCTGCCATGCACTACCAACTGAGCTATCCCGGTTGAATCTGGAGGGCATAATTCATCCAGTTCATGCCGGGATGGCTCAGTTAGTAGAGAATGGCAGCTTCAGCCAAGAGATCACAGGTTCGAATCCTGGCCCGGACATTTTTCGTGCAATTGGAAAATTACAACTCATATGATTTCTTTACCAATTTGAATAATTTTGTTAAAATTAATCCAGGCAGAAACTACAACCCCCTACACGTCAAATAAACGATAGCGTAATGACAAAATTAAATAGAAAATTTATTCATAACAGACATGAGCAATTTCTCCGCGCAAAATAAAAAGAAACAATTTGATGTATGCATGTAGTGTGCAATATGAATGAAGGTTGACACGTAGAAAATGGTACACGCATGATGTTCATGAGGAATCACAAAAACTGCTCGAAAGAGTGCCCACCAGCAACGCTACAGGCCTCACGCCGCCGGCGGAGGGAGTTGCGAACATTAGCGAATACCCTGGGCATCTTCCGGATATCGCCTGCTACGACGGCAACCCTCGCAACCAGATCGGAGTCGGAGTCGACAGTAAAAATTGGTTGTTCATTACTCCAAAGTCTAAAGCGCCCTCTATCGGCATTTTGAACTTTATCTTTAAAAGTTTCTGCCTGGTCTACGACACCAAGATTGGGAATAACTGAACTGTATTCAGGGGGGGGGGGGGGGGGGGGGGGGGTTCAAATTTCAACACCTGAACACAGTTCAGTTTGTGCTACTTAACCAACGATTTAGATTTTGAGCTCAAAATTTAAGCTTTTGTAAGTCTAAGCTTTTGAAAGCATTTAATGCGATACCAAAAATAACGGTAAAAAATAGTTGTTCGTTACTCCAAAGTCTAAAGCGCCCTCTATCTGCATTTATTGAACTTTATCTTTAAAATTTATTTTTAAGAAAATACTGATATAAAGAATAGTTTTAGCGAAAACCGCAAACGAATCGACCAATTTTTTCGTTTTTTATAATCATTTGAAATTTTGGACCCTAAATTTTAATGGCACCTATCTCCTTCGGAAGACGTTTGGGACCCTTAGTTTCCTATTTAATATTGTTTGTCTTGATGTGTACTATCACCCCTTAAAGTTTTGCCCAAGAGTTTAGATTCACCCTGTATATACAGGGTGTCCGAAAAGTCTGGAAATGGTCGACTAACTCGAGAAATAAACATCAGATTGAAAAAAGGAAAATATGTGTTCAATATTTTTGAAAAATCTATTTAGAGATATCAAAACTGCACCCCCCCCTAAACTCAGCCTCCTGGGGGGGAAACTTTGAAATCTTAAATGAGAACCCCTTTTTTTTATTGCAGATACGGATTCTACGAGAACAAATATATAACTTTTGTATTTAACATTTCCTTCAGAAATCGTAGATGGCACTGTAATTGTGTAAAATGCAATGAGAATCATTTCCATTGAAAAGTCTGGAAATGGTCAAATAACTCGAGAAATATACATCGGATTGAAAAATGGAAATAGGGATATGAAAGTTGCCCCCTTGGGAGGGTGGGAAGCAGGGGATACCTTTGAAATCTTAAATGATAACACTCTTTTTTTTAGTACAGATTCGGATTCTATAGGTAAAAATATGTAACTTTTGCATTTAATATTTTCTTCTGAAAATCGTAGATGACATTGTAATCAAGCAAAGTGCTGTTAGATTTGTTTTGTGAGCAAAAAATCCTATTTTTTATTGATTCACCTAAATAGATTTTTCCAAAATATTGAACATGTATTTTTCTGTTTTTTAATCTGATGTATGTTTGCAGAATTTTCGTTGGAAATGCGATTCTCACTGCATTTTACTTGATTACAGTGCCATCTACGATTTTCAGAAGAAAATGTTACATACAAACATATTTTTACCCATAGAATCCGAATCTGCAATAAAAAAGAGGTTAACATTTAAGATTTCAAAGTTGCTTCCCCTCCTCCCCCTTTCCAAGGGGGCAGAGTTGGGGAGGCAACTTTGATATCCTTAAATAAATTTTTCAAAAATATTGAACATGTAAATACTCATCAAACATTTTCTTCCAACGTAAAATTCGTTTAATAAATATGAGTTATTTTAAACTACATATATAAATAAACCTTGACGTTTCGGTTAATCTTTATAACCATCATCAGGAGAAAACCTTCATAAATATGAACAGCAAAAAATTCAAATTTGTTACATGATTGATTCCAATGTTCTAACTGACACGACGCTAAAATAACGGAATTACAATATATTCAAAATAAGCCAGGTGGCACCCTCTATGAATCAGCGATGTAACTAGAAACTTATGTTCAACTAAATTAAAGTTCCTTCAAAATGCATTTCCATATAGCTGGAACAGAAAATGATGAGATATCGTTACAAATTTCATGTTTTCTTAGTGAAATTTCAATAGATTCACAGATGTAGGCTTTAAAGGGGTTGTTTTGTCTGGAAATAACTTTAATGTTGTTAAAATCAATAAACCTAATCTGTCCATTAGCAAAAGTCCTTGATAAGGCAGTGGAAAGTTTATTGTATTTCAAATCACACTTGTGTTCTTTAAGTCTTTCTACGATGCGACGTTTTGTCATACCAACATATGCAGAATTTGTACCATCGGTCAATTCAAATGGAATTTCATATACCCCAGAGAAACAAGTGGCTGATAATGGGTCTATGCTTCTATTCAACAAATTAAACAAAGTTTTGGAGTATATATGTAGTTTAAAATAACTCATATTTATTAAACGAATTTTACGTTGGAAGCAAATGTTTGATGAGTATTTATATGTACAACGTAAAGTCCTTATTAATTATTGAACATGTATTTTTCTGTATTTCAACCCGATGTATTTTTCTTGAGTTATTCGACCATTTCCAGACTACTTCATTACTAAAAGGTTATGCATGCACATAAAAAATGGGCAAAGCTAAATTTGTATTAAAAAACGTTGGGCGGCTGAAAAAAACATGTCTGACAATGGAGCCTGGTAAGTGATTAACTTGTTTTCGCTTTGCAGTAGGCCATGTAATGTTGCTAAATGTACTTTTTAACTGCAGGCAACATGTCATTGCCATGTCATTCATAACTACTTCCATACCTAAGCAACAAAAATCTTTTTTAACCTTCATAAAATACTTTATTTCTTCACTAGTTCTTGATCTATAGAGAAGAGGAGAAATTTATTAGATGACTTTGTTTTACTTTAGACAATTTTGTTAGATACAGTCCCTGGCCAAATTATTAGTGCAATTGTTTTTATTATAATTTATTAAATATCTGGAAAGATACATGAGGAATTATCCTGAAACTTCAGGAGTGTAAACAACATAATAAACGTCATATATTTCCGCGAAGATTTTTTCCCGAAACCCCATAAGGGGCCGTCCACAAATTGAAGAAAAACGAATATCTTTTGGATAACCCTGTAAAAACTAATGTTGCAAAAAGCATTCAAACTGTAGATTATGATTAAGTGGCTTATTGTAATAATTTGGGTTCATTTTTATGAAGATAGCATGTATAATCGAAGATAAATTCACGTTTTTATAAAAACAGTCCCAAATTTTATCAAGTTTTTTGCTTATAATTTGCAGAGTTTTTAATATAAAAACAAGTTATTTTCAGAAAATATGACAAACAAAATTATACACAATACCCTGCAATCAGAATTAAAAAATAATAAAAATTGTATGAAAAATGAGCAGGTTTACTAAATATTGTTTCACTGCGCATGCGCGAATGCAATCAAAATATACTGTGCATAATATATTAGCTTAATGTATAGACCAAATTTTATGAAAGTCTCAAAAACATAGCTTGAAAATTCTGATAGTAGTCGTCGATAGAATAAGCTTGAAATTCACTGTTCCCAAAAGGAAGCAAAAAGATAAGGGGTTGTATCCAAATATACAATGAGAGACACTTCATTCTTATTATGTCAACTTTCATAAGCTAGTATATTTGGATACAGCCGCTTATCTTTTTGCTTCCTTTTGGGAACAGCGAATTTCGAGCTTATTCTATCGACGACTACTATCAGAATTTTCAAGCTATGTTTTTGAGACTTTCATAAAAGTTGGTCTATGCATTAAGCTAATATATTATGCACAGTATATTTTGATTGAATTCGCGCATGCGCAGTGAAACAATATTTAGTAAATCTGCTCATTGTTCATACAATTTTTATTATTTTTTAATTCTGATTGCAGGGTATTGTGTATAATTTTGTTTGTCATATTTTCTGAAAATAACTTGTTTTTATATTAAAAACTCTGCAAATTATAAGCAAAAAACTTGGTAAAATTTGGGACTGTTTTTATAAAAACGTGAATTTCTCTTTGATTATACATGCTATCTTCATAAAAATGAACCCACATTATTACAATAAGCCACTTAATCATAATCTACAGTTTGAATGCTTTTTGCAACATTAGTTTTTACAGGGTTATCCAAAAGATATTCATTTTTCTTCAATTTGTTGACGGCCCCTTATAGGGTTTCGGGAAAAGATCTTCGCGGAAATATATGACGTTTATTATGTTGTTTACACTCCTGAAGTTTCAGGATAATTCCTCATGTATCTTTCCAGATATTTAATAAATTATAATAAAAACAACTGCGTCTAATAATTTGGCCAGGCACTGTATAACCTTATCATTCCAAAGCAACAATATGCGCAGAAGTAAATTTTATCATTTGAATAATTAGCTTGAATACAGTGTTAAGAAAATGGATACATTTATTTATCAAAAAACATTAAAGTACATATTAATTAGCAAATTCAAACCCTTTGCCATCATGATTAATCAAATGATGACGCCTTAAGCTACTTTTTGCTGAAAATGTCTTTTGGCACAATGAACACCGAAATGGCCTATCACCAGTATGCTTGACTGCATGATAAGTAATATGCTGTTTAGTTCTAGTCGAATAGGAACAAAATTTGCAAAAAAATCTTCGATGCTTCTTGTTCGGTGTAAATCCAGGTTCAATAATAGAATAAAACATCGGATAATCTTCCTTGATATGAATACCTACAAAAAGAGGGGGGATATGTTTCGTTACATTACATAATAATCAATGACAAATTAAATTAAAAAGGAAAATATGTAAAATTAAATAAATTCAAAATAAATAATAGCGATTTTCTAGACTCAGAACTAAGATTAATGATATATTTTTTTTCTTATGTTTTATTTAATTTTTTATATATACAGACAATGTATTTGGGTCATACATGAATAAACAATGCAATAAATCTTTTATATATAACATAAATTACAGTTCATACTGAAATTAAATATTGTATAAATGAAACTTTATAAGAATTTATAATTTGAGAATACAACTGCAGGATTTAGGATGCTGACCAATTTTTGTCCCTGAAATATATTTTATTAAGTTACATAATGATGAATAACAAAAAGAAAGTCAAAATAAGTAATATTGTCTTTTATGATTTAGAACTAAGCATAGAGAGAATATTGTTACCATATTTTATATTTGCATAAGGATAATATCCATTTTGCGTAAACAATTCAAGAAGTTTTTCGTACAAAGAAATTAAAATTATATTTTATCCCAGATTTCGATATTGCATAAATCTTTTTTATAAGAGCTTATATCAAGGAATACAATATTAGGTTCTGTGATGCTGGTTCATTTCTGCTTTAGCAAAAACTAAAAAAAAATATTAATTTTCCTTCAACGATATTTAAAATAAACTTATTTATCACTTTAAATAAATATAAAAGAAATAACATTTTCAACTTTTAAGACACGGTAATTTTGATACTACTAATAATACATTTAGAAATAATAACTTTTCTATTCTTTGGTATATTTGTTTGCAATCTAATGCATAAACTATTAACTGAACAAATGTGATCATGAATTAGACACAAAAATGCAATATAAATACTAATATGTCTTAATCTGTTTCTGTGCTTGGATCACTTAGTTTAAAAATTTCAATTATAAGTTATACAAATAATTACACAAAATTCAATAGCATATTACTATAATTATGTTTTGTTGGGCTAACAAGGGAACCACTTTTGGTGCAGCTCACATCCAGCATTGAGACCTGGTGCATTTTAAAGCTCTATATTATGAAGTTTGAGAATCAATGAAATTTTTCTGTTAAAATTGTATTTTTTGATTTTACAGCAGCATAATTTTCTGAAAATGCAATTTTCAAGACCACTTATCACACTATTAACATAGAAGTTTTTTGTGAAAGAAGTACTTTCAAATACAAATTAGTTAATAATAAGAATAAAATATCGAAAGAAGTTTAAAAATTCCTTTAAAAATCTACGAATTTCATTTTGAAAAAATACAACATTATGCTTGCACTTTTGGCAGTGCAACATTTACTGTAGAATTTTAACCGGCAACCCTGGCTGAATGTCATAATCTTCTGCTATGTGTGAGTGAAAAGTGGGTTCGATTCATAGCACCCTATTTGTGGACTTAATTCGCTTTTGGCGTGAAATTTACAATTAAAAATCCAATAACAAAAAATTAAAAGCATAAAAAAATATATAAAATATTATTTTAATAGAGAAATTTTATTGGTTCTCTAACTTTAATGTATAGGACTACAAAATGCACCAGGTCTCGATGCTAGGTGCGAGCTGCACCAAAAATGGTTCCCTTGTAAGGACAATGACAAGATGATCTGAATAATTTTCAGTAACAAAATTATTATTGTTAAATTTTCATCAAATGCATTATTCACAAAGTATAATATGGACCATTAATCCTCATTACTAAATAGATCTGAATATATATTAAAAATAAATCAACTAATGACAAACAAACAAGTCTTCTTAATACATGTTCCTAAATAATATTCAAGACAAACTTGTTTAGGAAAAATATTGATTAAAGTGTTGTACAGTTTATTTAAATTGAAGCAAGGAACAAAAAAATGAAAACATTCAAAATACCACTGCAGTTAAAAAACAGTTATATAACAATTATTGTAAATGTTTTCTCAATACATGTAAATTTCAGTAACGGAGTGAAATAAAATAAAAATAAATAAGAATCTAGACAGTTTTTTTTCAGTTTGATTAAAAGAAAAAAGAAAGCAATAGAGGGATATGATTATCTTTTATTATAAATTTTTTTTAATATGTAACCTCTTAGCATTAACAAACAACCTGGGTATGTTTATATTCATTTTTGATGGGGCCAGGGAGTTAAAAGGTCAATCTTACCTATATTTACAGTAACTTGGTAACTTAAATGAATCATTGAATAACAAAAAAGTTTTCTGAACAGCCAGACCATATGTAAAATAAAAAAAAAGTATGTCTATTTAGAAAATGACATTTTGACTGCCTCATTCTTTCCAAAATCACAGACTTTATAATTGAATAGGTGTTAATGTTTCAAAATTTTCAAACACTAATTATGAAATTATTATGAAATCTTTTAAATTGAAATATATTTTCACAGAATATTTATTAACAGATGCTGTTGATGCTATTGATGAAAAATATTCTTTATTAATCTTAAAGAACTATGCCAAACAGCAAAAATTAAATAGACATAACTTAAAAGAAATATAAGAAAACAACAAATTTGTGATACAGCAAGAAAAAAACCCTTTGTTTTGTGATACAAAAACAAAAGATTGATCTTTCCAATCAAAAATTTTTTTAAAATTATTTTTCTAGCCTAATAGCACATTTTAAATAAGCCTAACTGAAAGTGAATAGCATTATAATGAATAATTTCAAAGAGCACAAAAACTGTAAAGCATGTTTGTAGCTTATTCATTTTTTAACTTTAGTTAAATACCATATAGTAACAATTATTTTAGATGATAGATTTTAGTTTGTGTTTCTTTTGCAAACTTTGTATTTCAGAATAAAACAAAGCTGACAAGAATAAAAAGAAAATATCTACTAAAGTTCAATTCCGTGATAGATTATCATATGGAAAATTGAAGTTAAGAATTGTTGGAAAGGGGGGGGGGGGTATACAGCACCATTACATGCTTTCTCATTTTTACATTAATTAAAGCACCACTTAAAATTAAATCATATATTGTTTCTTAAATGACAAAGATCAAATGGAACAAAGGCTATATAAATAAGACAAATTACATCCAGTGGTCTGAATTTAGTAAGCCATCATCAACCAAAAGAAAGAAAAAATATACTCAAAATTTAAATCATTAATCAAAGAATAAAAGGAAAAAATAATAAAAAGCTGTTAGCTTCTGAAATTTCACAATCTGAAAAAGGTGTAAAAACTGAAAAGAAACACACAATACTGCTTAAGAAAACATAAAATTTATGCTATACCAGTTCAAAGATTGATAAGAATGATTCCCAAAATTCATACCTCAGAGGACAGCACAGTATAAATGAAAACCAATATAAAATATTATTATTTATTTTTACATTGTTAAGAAACATAAATAAATATCATAATGAATAACACAAATAGTGTATACTTTACAAAGTATTGAAAACTTGCCGAAACACATGTGAAATTTCATTTTTAAGCTTTAGTGTTTGAGTGATACATATTTTTTCAATACACTGACCTGAAACAGATGACTTTACTTCATTTATTTATATTAATTTTTATTTTTTAAAGTAATAAAAAACTTTTAAAAATCAAGGTCACTTTTCTAGAATTCCATAAAAATAAATAAATTAAGAAATCCATCCTTCATGACTTATCAATAAATGTCTCTTTAAACTGCTTTTCACAGAAAAAGTTTTCTGGCATATGGCACACTGAAATGGTCTAGCTCGAGTATGTTTAACTTCATGATAACTTATGTGATGGCTGTTTCTTGTTGAATAAGAACAAAGTTTACAACAGAACCTGCGGCGTTTATATTTAGGAAGGTCTCCTGCTTCAATAATAGTAAAAAACATGGGATTCTCTTCAGTGATAGTAACATCTAAAAAAGGAAAAGAAAAAATAGAAAAAAAAATATGAATATTTTATTTAATAAGGAATTACAATGAAATGAAGATTACAGAGCTTAAAACAGACATAATTAGTCATTGTCCATTAGTTATAATTGATAATCATGCATTAACTATGCAATTAGCTGAATGTAAATTTATAAATTTCATTATAAGTAAGACTATAATATAATGAATTCCAAAAAATTTTGATAATATTCACATGTTGAGATTTTTTACATTTTATACAGAAGGTATCATTACTTATGCTCCATAAAATAAAATATCATCTACATAAAATATTTATAGCAGTAAATAAATTAAAAACCTGAAATACTTGACCAATATACATTCATAACAACACAAGAATAAAACTGATAAAAATATTTACCATTTAATTAAAATGGATAACTTGTCCTTTATTAAGGAAAATAATAAATGAATTAAAATCAAATTATCATTTGCATTCCTCCATCTACCTTATTATTTCAACACAATATGATACTGACTTCATATTATTCTTATTTTAAATAACTTTATATAAGTAAATGTTGTGCATTTTCTATTAATGACAAGGAAAATGTTAGATGTTACTCAACTTAAGATTAATTGGAAGTGAAATTAATGGCTAATAATGGTGCTCGGAGAAGTGTGAAAAAGTAAAATCTACAAAATAAATAAGTAATCAAAGTTAAAAAATAAAAATAAATCTGTGAAAATACCTATAAGTATTTTTTAAGAAAGGTACTTCTCCATTATCCCATCGATCACTTTCCATAAAAAAAAAAAAAAAAAACTATTGCCAAACTGCAACTCCCAATAAGTAAATAAAAGAAATTGGGGAAAAAACCCACTCACTAAAATGTCAACTATTAGTAACTTTAAACAATAAAATTTACAATATATTCATGAAAACAGAAAAAAGTAATAATCTTTTATATTTATTTATTCGCATTATTTTTCTTAATTTTTCCTTTTGGTTGGTTAGTGCTTGTGGCGTCAGTTGAAACGGGTCTATCTATTCTACATAACTATGCATAGCAACATATTTTTCAATGCTTTTTCTCTTTTAATATCATTAAGGGACTTAAATTAATGAATAAATAATTATTAAATCAGTAAAACCTTATTAAAAATACATATAAACATTGAATTGAAAATCACTTGATGATATAACAAACACTGGAAACGCTAGAGGCCACATTCCTGCATTTTTGGCATAAGTTTTTCTAATAGTTTGGTGATATTTTTTTTTTTTTTTTTTTAATGGAAAAAGGTTTATGGGATAATGGAGAAGTATCAAAAAAACATTTTTTTTTTCTTTTATCTTAAAACATCTTTGAAAAGTCTCCATATTAATTTTAAAAAAATCTTAAAATTGTTTAGGATCAATTTTTTAAAATGATCTTTTTAACTAGATTGAAATAGCTTTCTTCTGAAATGCTAAATTAACCAATTTCGTGTATATTTCTACAGAAAAATAAAGGTTAAATATTTTTTAAAATATTTGTGGTTAAATTTACATTTTCTTAACTTTAACATCTCACCTTTTCCTTAATTGATAATTCTCAAGAAAATACTTAGCAATTTTTACAATTAATTTTTCAAGCAAATTCTTTTACAATTTTTATCTTGCATTTTGCAATTGAACTCCAATAAATAATTTTTTTTTTTTTTTAAATCGATTTCTTAACAAATCTATCTAAAAATCCTTTTATTAAAAAATTCAAAAGTTTACATATGATAAAAATAAATAAATAAAAATAAAGATCACAAAGTTTTATATGGGTTTCGAAAAACCCCATTTTGATATAAACATATTTAAATATACAAATTTTTAACATTGTGTCAGCTATCAAGTAATTTCAGAAAAAGGCAAAATTTTTTAAATTTCTACTGAACCAATTAACTAGCGCAATATCATTGGGGGAGAAAAAAAAACTGCCTTATTGGCATATTTAATTTATATATGAAAGTGGCCAAGGTAAATAAATACTTTTTAAACTACCCTTATTTAAAAAATTCTTCAAAACCTTTCGCTTGTAAGTACTTACATTACAAAAAGCATCTTTCTTCTATAGTTCATGATTTTAAGACCAGTGGATGAGGCTGGACATAAAAATGTTGATCATTGTCAACTATATGATTTTCTATGACTTACATTACAACTATCGCCACAACTCTAAAACCAAACACCCTATATAGATGTTCAATATAATCTTTCTTTCCCAAATTATCTAACAGTACAAGTACCTCCAAAATTGCACACTTTCTGGTCAACAAATTTTGATAAACAAAATCTATCACCAAATAGTGTGATTTAATGCCAATAATGGATATGTGGGACCTTATATTCACAGTTAACAACTGTGGGTACTGCTTGTCACACACAATCTAGATGTTCTATTTTTATTCATTTTGAAAATAAGAGTTTAGTTTTTGTAATAAAGGACATAAGTTAGTTGCTATTTCTGTATTTTATCTTGCAATTTGAAAAAAAAAAAAATGATAAAGATTTGGGACCTCTTGCTTACAGAATAGCATATGGATTATTTTGGATATTTTCAAAATTACAGGATTTTATCATAAAAAAAAAAAAAGTGTGCATTAATGGGCAGGATATGGAACTATCTGAAATCGCATAAATAATGGTGATACAATGTGAAAAATTGCATCAAGCTTAAATATCTATTAATTAAGGAATGTGGTTTAAGGGATCTTAAAATTAAGTTTCGACTGTACTGATTATTCTTGCAAATACAGGCAATCACTTAGAACAGGAAGGAAAATGTTTTGAAATATTTTCCAGCTAAATCATTTTTGCTTTTGTTTTTTTTTTACATTTAATTTCTTTCTACAGAAACAGGAGTATATTGTATAGCATAATATATTATTTTCATACAATGTAATGAACATGTTTATTAACATATGCACACAACATACTTATAAATAAACATATCTAATAGATTAATAGATACAAGGTGATAGTTTACAACTAATGCACCTATACATACATTTCAAACATATATATCATTAATGATATGTGATGGCTACATTTAGTAAAAATGACTATATGCAAAACAATAAAACTATTTGCACCCAAGGATAAAATTCAGAAAACTATTGGGTAATAGGGGAGGGCGAAGTCAAAAACAAAGTTGTAGAATATCAATTTCTAATCAAAGTTACATAAAGTTATTTTTTTTTTCTTTACTCTCTTGCAATTGAAGGGTTCTCGCAACAAAACTAGCTTCATTCACTGCACATGCCCTTATTGTGAGTAGAGAAAGTCTTTATTATTGTCTTATCAAAATAATGGTAGTCCAGAGACATTTTTATGTCATTGAATTTTGACCAAATGCTGTTTCTACTCTACAATTCTTAATCATAAATTTAATAAAAGAAAATATGAATAACACAAAGAACAGTGGCACACCAAGCACCTGGATATTAATTCAAGAGCAATGCGAAGACATGAATGTTGAGCAATGTTACTGCAGAACATCCTCTACCTCATATAAAATAGCAAATTATGAACATTAATACAAGACTGCAAATAATACTTTATTACTCTTCCAGGGTATTTTTTTGTCGGCAGACAGGCAGGAAGAGCGTATACTAAAGTAATTTATATGGGGCTACTGAATATAATAGTTCTAGACTTTTCTTTTTAAAACTAAAGTACTTAGGTAATAAAGGGAACAGATTGGTGCTGTTTCAAGAACATTTACCAACTTTGGTGCACATATTTGAAACAACATAAGTAAAGTATTGTCCGCACACGATTACTAGGCCAATGAGTAATGCAAAGATGAATTTATTTATTAATAATTCAAGTGACATTCGCCAATAACAACTATCAGAAACTAGTTTTTAATTAAAAAATGTATTTACTACATCACTTGTTTCTGTTAGTAACTTTCTTCCACGTAGCATGGTGAAATTTTTCAAGGCCGCCAGCCAAGTTATCATGAGCGGAAAATACTTACTATTTCCAGGTTAATTTCTTTCTCCTACTTAAAAGAAATAAGCAGTAGGCATATCATGATATGTGAATATAAAAATATGAAAAGATGATATTATTTATTAATAAAGTAGGAATAGGAAAAAGATATTGTACTTTTATCAACTTATACATTATATAAACAACAACAACAGTTTTACTAGTGAAATGTAATTGCTTTTTACACCTTTGAGTCAAAGTTGGTTCTTCCACCCAACAATAAATAAATCTACATGCCTATACATGTGGAATATGGAATTTATCAAACCATGTTCCAATACAAAGTTCTACTTTTCTATTGCAAACACTACATTTCCAAGTAGGCTTAACATCAAGTTACAATTGCATTTTTAGTCAATTAAAAGAAATGCATTTTTTCAGAAGAATCTTTTTTAATTAAAAAAAAAAGGAGGGGGGGGGGATATAGCAGTTTTTTTTATTTGGCGGGAGATCCTAAATATTGATTTTAAAAAGCCAAACTAAAGCATGGAAAAGCAACCATGAACAACAGAAAAATTCATAAAGAAACTTCAAAATATTTTTTTCTAAATATAAATAGAATTCAAAATCTTATTTGACCAATCACAATTCATTTTTAATGAATTCACTTTCTGCTATCATTAATACAGTGACCTTAGAGACAGCAAGTATAAAGTCATACTACCATACATTAATCTTTAGCCTGCATTTGGCACCAAAGAAATTTCTGTTTCCTTTAATACCTAAGTAACAAAACTAAGTATAAAAATAATCTGCCCTCAGGTAAAAGAAATTCCAAAGTATTGTGTTCATACAGATTTGTAAAATTTGCATACTAGATTCTTTGAACATTTTCACATCCATTTCAGAAGTCTTTTAGAAAGAACAAAAAATTATATCAATGTAATCAGTTGTGCAGTAGACAAGGGTGACCTTTTGTTAGAAAGTCTGTTGGCGAAAAATATAACAATAGAATGAAACTTCTTTGGTAATTTTGATGGAGACAAAAATAATTTTCATACCACTAGCCTAACAAAAATGGAATGGAAGGGAAAAGCAATTTGAGAATTTGCTACCTTATAAATGCTACAGTCAGCAATATGGTGCATCAAAAATCAGACTCTAAAAATGAATACTGTTTCAAAACAGTTTATTATTATTATTATTTTTTAATCTTGCTATGATTATTATCAATTAATTTACCTGGGAGCGAAACAGTAATGAAAAAGTTAAATTTTGCATGAATAGTCCATTTTTTATAAACAAATGAAGATAATATTACTTAAAAAAATACCAATGCCAAACATTTATGCATAGTTACAAGCAATAAAATCATTAAGCAAATATAATGGACAACAATAAACATAATTTATAATCAAAGAAATAAGTGCATTCATAGAAAATGCAATAATGCATTATTTTAAACTATCTGTACAGGTAACAAACACAATGAGAATGATTTTCCTTCATAGGTATTACAGGTGAAATAGAATTGTCACATATATTTTCTAACAATTATACAGTATTTAAGAGCTAAAATTGTATATTTTTGAAGAAAGTATATAAAAAAGTCAGATAATCACTAAATAGAATAGATGAAGTCAGATAAATAGAAAGGCCTATGATAATGAATATGAAAGATGTATAATCAACATTAACATATAGAATTTGTTTTAGAAGTTCACCGAAAATGCCTTCTTTTATGTTGTGTGAGATGTGACGATTGACGAAATGATTTTTTACAAATATCACATACATGAGGTTTTTCACCGGTATGTATTAGTACATGTTTATGCATATCAGCTTTATATCTGAAGCACTTTCCGCAATAAGAACAACCAAAAGGTTTAAAATTATCAAAACATTTTTTTCTTGTTTCATAACCATTATTAGAAGCTTCAGGTAATTTAAAATATATAGGTTCATCGCTTTCAGGTTTTTCAAAAGACATATTAGGTTGATCTGGTGTTTCGCTGAAGATATTTATCTTGAAAGCATCTGAAAAAAATAATACATTAATAAAAATATATTACCATTTTATAAGTTATTTAGTACCACTTTATTAAAATATACACTTATAGTAAAAAAATAAATAATTATGAGGGTCACAACTGAAATTTTTGAGATACAGCTAAATGGTACAATTAAACTTACTAACTTTTAGGAGTGATCAAAGTAGTTCTCTTCCAATATCAATGCATTTTTGTAAGCAAATTTTCCAAACATTAAATGCCTCAAGCCATCCATTTCTTGGAATAGAAGAAAAATATGCTTTTATAGCCTCATCAATTTGATCTTCAGAATGAAAACAATCCCCACATCAATTTTTTTTTAATAGCCAAAAGTCACACATAAGCTCAGGACAATATGGTGGATGTTCTATAACATTGATGTTTTTTTGTTCAAGAAATATGACTGTAATCCTTGCTGAACGAGAAGATGCATTGTCATGGTGTGGCATGAGTCTCCTAACATTCACTTCTTGAAGAATTTATGGAAGACACTTAGTGGTGTATCAGTTTGCTGTAACTGTCCCTCTAGCTTTATGGCTTTGACCAACCTTATACTTCTGAAGAACACGGCATACATTACTTTTTTTTTTATTGCTCGTTATCTTTTTACCATTGTTGGCTTGGGGTCATCTTCAAAGAGCCATACTTTACTTTCTTGACATGGTGGAATATCAAAAAAAGGTATGTATGTCTCATCACCAGTTATGATTTTAGAAATAATGCAGTGCCCACCATCATTACATAATTTTAGCGGTTTTTTTACTGATTCTGTTGTGCTCTGCTTTTTGGTATTCTGTTAAATTATGGGGGACCTAGCGACAAACTAATTTTTTCATGTGGAGTTCATGAATAATTTTATGTATAGCTATGTATTCAATATTAAGTTCCTTCTGTATAATTTGGTAAGTACACCAATTATCATTGATTAACATTTTTCATTTGGCCGATAGATTTTCTGGGACTACAGCTGACAAAGGTCTTCATGTGTATTTTTCATCCAGGAGCGAATGTCGACCTCTTCTAAATTCTGTAAACCATCTGAATACGGTGGCCAAAAATGGAGCTTCAAATCCACATGTTAACTGCAGATGTTGAAGGCATTCTTGTTGATTTAGCCCCACTTTAAAATCATAGACAATCATAGCTCGATATTGCTGGAGCCAACTCCATTTTTTCTTCTTTCAAAATTTATTCTATGATAGCTCAATTGCAATTCTTGCCACAAATTATCATCTGAGTACATAAGAGTTCAAATTTAAATATCCGATCAATAAATTTTTTTGCAGCATATCATTTGCTCCTGTCTCAAAAATTTCAGCGATATTCTCGTAAAATAAAAAATCTTAAATTAAAAGAACACTGATATCCAGAAAATAACAAAATGTAAATTAAATCATAGTATGGATAAAATAGTAAAAGAAGTTTGGAGTGTGAATGACTGACTATTTTCTATTCAAGACCACTCAAAATGCCCCCACAACAGAAGAATTTATTTTCATTCAACAAAAATTTACAATACAGTTCTGAATAATAATTACATAACCAGTGGACTAGAGTGGGGCTTACACGCAGCAATTGTTGAGATTATTTGCCAATAAGTTTTTTATTAATTTTTAATCAAACAGGTTTTAAATGAAATATGAATGTACTATGTCAAAAGTCTGCTCAAAAACCTTTCATGTGATACGTCATTCATCATTGTGTTTTTTTGTATGTGCAAAGAAAAAGGGGTGTTGATATCAGAAATAATATATATGATTTTGAATACTTTTCTTAAATAGAAATTTGAAATTAAAATAGCTTTCTTCAAGAATCAGTACACAAATGAATGTTTAAAAAATAATGAAATAAAGTACAGCAAATTTCACAGCATATTAGCAGTTAGTTAGAAAATTCCTATAAAACATGCAAGGGATAGAATAATTTTTTTTTCTAATATGTCCATGAAATAGCTGTTATTTGATTTTTAAATCACTCATTTTGAAAAGTGATTGCAAATTTAAAAATTACTGATTGGAGCTAAAATTTTGTTAGATTTTACTTTTACTTTTTTTTTTTTTTTTTTTTTGAAAAGGTATAGAGTATATATAATCTGCAATTTCATTGTCTTTTCAGCTGCATAATAATAATTCTTCAAAATAAAAAGTTTTTATTGTTAAACGCTTTTTATTAATTTTAATTATGGAATATGTAGTAAGAAAGAAAAAAAGTTTTTGGCCTCACATATAAAATATCATTTGACAAGAAATTCTTCTTGCAGACATATAATAGCATCAATCAGTGAATAACTTTGGAAGTTTTGTTAATGATTTCCATTAGCATTCTTTATTTAATGTTTACTGAATGAAGTGATATGCTAGTTTTTTCTAAAATGTTTAAAATTTGATTATTTTCTGTGATAAACTTTTTGACTAAAGATCATAATCCCAAAGAAATAAAACAATACTTGGTCATGTTCATGATTCACAGTCTTATTATTCTATAGTGAAAGAATGGAAAAAATAATTTAAATGCACCGAGAATCGGAAAAGGGCGATCTTCATTAAAGATGATCTTTGAAGGCACTAATATCAGAAATTGTTGTTTTTATCCAGGAGATAATATCAAGATTGGATCTATCTAAAACAACTGTCTTATGTATTCTACATAAATATCCTTACATGAACTAAGTCTTTGTAAAATGGTTACCTGACATCTCTATGCAGTTAAATGTTGCCAAAGAAATAACGCAGAAATTTTTATTTCAAGAGCTTGATCATCCGCTTTATTTCCAGATTTAACTTCAATTGACTATTAGCTGTTCTTGAAATTCAAATCTGAGTATCACAAAATAATGTTTTATGATGTTAAAGAGAGATAAATATAGCAATATTGTAATATGTTTTTTAAAACAAATCGTCTGATTTTTTTTTTTTTTTTTTTTTTTTTTTAATATTGAATTGTTAATTAAAAAGTGTTTCAAAGAACAAAAGAATGAAAAATAAAACATTTAATTTATATCACTTTTAGAAGAACTCTAGGCTGGAAATTATTAGTTTTTGGTTTATTAGCTGAATCTAAAAATCCTCCTATGATGTACAACAAATATATTTTTTTTTCATGCCTTTTAATGGGAAACAAATACAATCAATATCTTTTATTTATTTATATTTAGAAACCAAGAAAGCTTTTTCAATTTTAAAGTAGCATTCTTGAAAAGAAAAATAAACAAACAAACAAAAAACAGAGGATAAATATCAATCTAATTAACTTTGTTTGAAATAATTTATGTTCTTTTGGTATTTGTGTATGTATAACATAACAGTATGAATAAGTTATTACTTTTAAGAAATTTGTGTTAGTATTTTTAAGAAGTTTTAATTCATTTAGAATTGAACAGTACTACATGTTCTTAGCATTCTTGAAATAAGAAATTATGTATACCAAATTCAAAATTTTAGCAAATTTTATAACAAATGCATAAATTATAACTGGTAATAAAATTATCAGAATAATCAAATTAAAATATATAAAAATTTTCCTCAAATGATAAAACATAACAGTAGAACAGACAAACATTTGAATTTGATAATATTGTATAAAATAATAAATTCAGTAAGACAAGTACTTATAAATGAAATCAATACAGCATATTCAAATTTACACACACATATATATAGAGAGATTACTCTTCTCAGATTTGATCACACATACCTTGGTCTACTTCTTGTTTCTATATTTTAGATCATTCTCACATATCTTTGTCACATCGAAATTCTCTCACATTTATCAGTTTTAAGTTTCTCTCAATGCATAGGAAAAAAGCACAGATGATAAGCATCCAACTGAATAATTAAAGGATTAAAAGAAAACAAAAAATATCTAGAACCAGGCTTTTTAAAAATCTGTTCTAAAAAAAATAATTTACTCTGTGAAACTTTCTGACACATTTACGGACTCATTTTTAAGCAAATGAAGCATGGCACTTGTAAGCTTGATTATTAAATTAATTTGGAATTTAATACTTCTTTCATTTTTTGATAAATTAATCACATCTTGAGTTTTACCTTGAGTTTAGCAATTATTGTCTCATAACCACTTTTATCGGCTGTCCCACCTTTGGTAACATTTTCTGAAAGATTATCTTCTTTTATCAAAAAATGGAAAAACTATATGATTTCATAGTTTCTGAATAAGAGCACCTGCCATTCTTATGCATTTATAAACAGAAATGAATTCAGGAATGAGTCAGAAAGTAGCAAGTTTGAATTTGAAAACAGCTTTAAAAATAAATGATTACACATTTTACAATAATAAATTGAAAGTCTCACTAGAATAAAGCAAGAAACTTCTTATATTTTAATATGAAGTCAAATACATATTCAGAGAAATTGAATAATGTATAAAGATTATTATTTTGGGAGAGGGCAATTCACAGAAAGGTAAAATCTTTCAGACAAATTCTATGGATTATGTAAAAAAATATATATGTATATATATATATTACTGAATGGCAGGTGATAAAATTACGATAGATACATTTTTGCCTGATAAAGTCATCAACAAGCTTTTTTTTAATGAGATGCTTATTTTAAGTTATCAGAATTTTTATTTAAATGTTCTACTTTTCTTTTAAATCATTTTGAGCAAGCAATCTACAGCTTTTCTTCAAATAAATTTATTCTGATTTAGAGTGTATAAAATTGGCATTGTCAAAATAAGAGAAAAATTAAACGAGGACCCTAGAAGCCAAAGGATACAAGTGACAAAATTTCAATTTGGAGTAAATTGAGTTCAAAGTATTGAGTCAACAGTAATTGACTCAAATAATTATGAAACTGTTGCTTATTTCATAGTGGCTTTTGAACTCGTATTTCAATAACTGTGTAAAGAAGGTGGAGTACAATTTTTTTTTTTTTTAAATTTATAATTAATCAATATTGATAACATGGTGTACAAGTTTCGAATGCTTATGTAGTTGACCTCCAGAATGCAGCACATAATTAAAAAATCATTTATATTTCTTTACGCACAAACAGCCTTATTTCCAGATCACCTGTGCACTTAGATCAGTTTTTTCAATTTTGTCACTTATACAACTTGGTTTCTGGGGTCCTCAAATATAATGATGAAACAATAAAAATTGAAATCTATTAACATTTATACAAAAATTAATGAAATGTATCATTATTTATAGTAAACTACATTCTATAAATTGTATTCAATATAATTTTCTTTAACTGGCCATTCTATCATCTAATTACAACATGTTACAGAGTGGCTACAGAAATTGAGAAGAAAAGTTTCCTGATTTCCCTGACTTTCTTTATAAAATATATCCATAATTTTCATTAACAACTAGGGTTGAAGGTTTGTTCGACATGGGTTTGATACAATTAGATTACAAAAGGATTGTTTTTTATCTTACATGAATTATTGTGCTAAATTTCAAATAATTCCGATGGCTAAGCAAGGAAATCAACATACAGAAGTAAATGAAACATAGAGCAATGCATTGATGATTAAGTGCTACATATTAATACCTAGCTATAATTTATAGTTTAGAGAAATTTAAGTAGTACAGATAGTAACATTTATCCAATTCTGCAGTTTTTGAAAGTGCAATTATTCCTTGTCTATAGCCGCTTCAGAAGCAAACTTCAAAATCCACATCGTGCTGTAGAGATTTCTAAATTGGTCAGTTCTTTTATATTCCTTTTGCACAAATTAGGTAATTCTGCATTGAAAAACTTAGAAAAATCATTTAAAGGTATCTTATCATTCAAAGCTCTAATAATCTGAAAAAGACTTCTTAAACTAAATACAAAAATTTCATAAACAAGAATTTGAAAGCATTTTAAGAGCCCCAGCTATTGTTAGCTCAGACAGGCACGACAGCATAAATAATTCTTCTTGCAACCATAGTTTATTCATTCATGTTAATCCATGAACAACCCTTATTAATAGAAAAACCTCTTAATATTACTAATTACCATAGGATAATATCACCTCCACCTTAATAACAAGTACTACATCATTTACATTTTTAATTCAGATGATAACATAGTCAATAAAAAATTATCAATTCTCGCTGTTTTTTTATATAATTTCAACTTAAAAAAGTTATATGGCTCAAAACATGCTATCTTAAGTTGCTTTTTTGCTCAGTAAGCAAAAGGACCAAGACAATTATTTTTGCATAAAATGAACGTTAACTTTGTTAAATTTCTCAAATTATGTTTGGTTTAAAGTTACTGATGGATTAAAAAGAGAAACCGCTATTGTTAGTTCATATACAATGGCTAACATTGGGCAAGATATCGATTGTTTAGCAAAAATTAGTATAATTAGCAAATTGAAAATGCATTTTTTTTTTTTTTTTCCAAATTTTGTCAGTTTTCTTGATTTTTACAGATTGATAAACTCTCTGACTTTTCCCGGATCCACCGCAACCCTGTTTTACTCATGGTAAGAGAAAATTATGAACTTTAGAGATGCTATTAAAAACAATTAAAAAATTCTAGAATCTAAAAATATTATAAATTTAATTGAAAAAAAGAAAAGAAAAACCACAAAAAATTGGCACCTTTTAAGATTTAAACATTTTATTTTTTATTAAGAGATGGCAACATATGATGAAAGCTGTAAAAATTAATAATGCTTTTGTACATATGGTACATTGTTTCTATATACTGTCATGCTATTGTAAAAAAGAATATATGTTCATTTGAGAAAATGTTACTGAACAAACATGGAAAAGAAAATTTAAACTATAAAAATATTAATGCAGGAAAATCACTTTGAAGTTTAAAACTTTTTCAAAAGTTTGGCAAAAAAAAAAAAATCTTGAATTTTCTATTAGAAAAATTAAAACTCTAAAAGGATTTTTTCTCAAAACAATCAATGAATGTGTCATAAACAAGAATCTTGATATAAATAGATGAATGTAATAAAATAATACTAAGAATTTAAATCCTTTTCAAGAAAAATTAATTTTTTACATATGAAAACAAGATGTAGCTTTCTATTTTTCAAATGATGCAAAAATATTACCCCCGCAGATTTTACATTACTGAACATGAAAGGGGATGCTCAAATGAGATATTTGATCACAATACAAAAATATATGTATAATGTAAAAGTAATATTATAAATGATACTTCAAATAATTTACTTAAATCTAAGGAACATAGTGAAAGAAAATGTGATTTTTGTTTTATTATATAATAAAGTATGTGTTTATATGTCAATATATAAATTTATAGTACATTAAATCAAACTGAGAATAAATTTAAAAAAAATATTTAAAAAAAAAATAGAAATCTAAATTTTGCATTCTCAAGGTGTCTTGTTATTTAGAGGTATTAGAATTCTAGAATATTTGAAGGCTAATGGATCAGAGTCAAAATTATACTTACATTTTTAATATTTATAGCTAAACTATTTTAAAGAGTAACATCTTGGTCTTTAAATATTAAAACAAGGATGAAAACAGATGTCGAAACTGTAAAATGCACAACGGTTAAAAATAGGAAAAACTGAATGTATTATATGAAGTGAACAAGAAACTAGCACACACACACACATACATAGAAAGAAAAAAAAAGGAGATGTAGCCAGATAATTATGTTAATTTAGCTTCTTTTTTTTTTTTTAAGTTGCTTTGCTGATAAAAGAAGATTTTATAAAAGTTATTAACAAAATTGTTATTATATTTTTAACTATTAGGTTTTGAGCAGTAATGCAAAGCCTGGAATTCAGAGCAGAATGGAGGATTTACAACCAAAAATCCCGCTAATTTTTGGAGAATTTGCTTTTTTGGAACAGCAATCAGGTGCGAGATGTTCAATAATCGCTTTCGGACTTAGAAGCAATTTTCTCAGCCATATAAGATGTTTTTTTTTTTTTTGTGGGGGGGTGAGGTAGGGGGTATACAAATGTGAACATATTTATAGAAAACATATTAATACATGTTTACAAGAACATATTTATAGGAAAGAAACCCTAATGATTACAGAGAATCTGTAAATGTTGAAGTTTCTAATCTTTTATCAAAGGTTAAAAACAAAAATAAAATAAATCTAGCAATATCTGAATTGAAGCCAATTTTAACACTTATTCAGATATATCCTTTGTAGTTTTGTAGAAGTTGTTCATACTTGATGTTAAATATTTTAAAGAATTCTACCACTGCAACAATGCTGTCATTATTATTAAAATTACTTTAATAAAAGTATTTTGTTTACATTGATGATAAGTTTATTTGTAAAATAATGTTTCAATGCAATGATGCTACTTACAACAATACAATATTTATCTTCAGATACATCAACAATTATTATTTTTGTTTTATGTACTAAAATAACATGATCAGCAAGATTACTAGATTTTGATTTTTTATCAATCAAACTTGCATGAGATATTGTCAAATTTATTTTAGATTTTCATTGTTTATAGTCTGAAAGCATAGTAAAACTACAGGAAATGATGTCTGTAACTGTACAAAAAACATACACCAATTAATGTTAATAATGAAAATTAACTTTAGAAAATAACATTACTTTAAACATCCAAATCTGAACAAAGTTTCTTTTTATGAGGGGAAATGAAATAATAACCAATAACTGCATTATATATTACAAATATCATATATACAACCATTATTTAGCTTGGTAAAAAATGAATTTCTTAAGAGACCCCATGATGAATGAATATTTTTACAGTGTAATAAAAGTTGTTTTCTAAATTATATGCCACAGTCAACTATTTCTGAAGCTGCTTAACAAAAAAAGGTAAAAAAAAAAAAAAAAAAAAAAAAAAAAAACTTCAACCAAATATTTTTATGTCAAAAATTTGTGTTTGATAGTTGATTCAAATGACTCTGAAAAAATATAGGATATTCAAGGTGATTTATTATTTACCAGCTGTAGCACATGAAACAGTTAATTCAAACAGTTTGAAAAATCATTGTATTTTTAAGTTGCAGAAAATACACAAACAATGGCCAGCTGTCAAATTTCTCATTTCTTTTGAAAATAGAACATGCTTAAAAACTATTTAAATTAATTATGTTTTATTTATAAACTGTCAAAATAAGATGTAATTTCAGACACACATCAGTCCAAGATTAAATAGTAATAGGCATACAGCTAACTCACAACTGTTCAGTGTGAACCCTTCGTTTGAACACATCAATTCGAATCAGATTGTTTTCAGAAGTTCTCACATTAATGGTTTGTACAGCAGTGTTAATGCAGTTTGCAATTCATGGGAGAATATCCTTTACATATCCTAACAGAGGATTAAAAAACAGACAAAAAAACAAGATATATATTTGGTGACAGATACTGAACCAAATCTGGATGGAGCTAAAATATGTAAAATAATGAAGCGTGCTTATATTGAGTAAATTTTACGGTAACCACTACAGCTAAACTTGGTCCGTTACATTACATATGTGAAATTTAATTACATCTTTTTTCGACAATTTATGAATAAAATATCAGCTAAAATCGTTCATATTATTTTAAAACAGGTTGCATGTGACAGTTGCTATATATGGCAATTAACATGTTAAAAAAGTACCAGTTATTCTGATTTTTTTTTTCTTTCTCTCCATCAATGAATGCAAAATAAAAAGAAGCAAATTCAATGATCATTGTAATATTATTACAGATACATAATTTGTCTTTTAAAAAATTACTAAATTAAAACATGTATTAATATTTAAGCAAATAAATACTATTTTTTAACGGAAATGTTTCTTCTTTAGATGCTGTGTTAAATTGCTCCGCTGACGAAATTTTTTCCTACAAACAGTACAACTGAAGGGGAATTCTCCATTATGTATCCTCATATGCATTTGGAGGTTCTTTTTCTGAGTAAAAGTTTTAGCACAAAGCATACACTGAAAAGGTTTTTGAACTAAATGCTTCTGTTCATGGTTTTGTAATTCTAAATAAGTACTTGAGAAGAATGGGCAATATTTGCATTGAAGTACTTCGCTGCCATCTTGTAAACTGATAGGATGATTTTCAAGAAAAAAGGATTTTGTTCCAACTGAAATATGGAAAGAATATGTTTCTAAGAATGTTTAAATAGAATAACATAACTAGAATGCAGTAATTAGAAGGCATCATTAATTATATTTAAAGATAGTTCTAAATATATTTTTTATTTGGATTATTATTATACTTTTAGTTATAAATAAGGCTTAAACACATTTGGAGTTATGCTTTAGAAAAATTTAAAATTGTAGAATCTGAAAAGTAGAATTATCAGATTTAAATAGTTTGAGGAAAATAAGGAAATAGAATAGATAAAATAATTCAGTAGATTATGCTTTAGTAAGTATAATAATAATAAAAAGTTTGAATGTTAATGCACAATAACAAATGTTTTTTTTAAAAGTGCACTCATTGAAAACACTTATGAAGCATAATTTAGAATATGTTAGGTTGTACAGAATTTTTTACACGCACACTAATCTATATGCAACAAATTTACTTAATAGCATTTATATAACCTTGAAAGAAGGTTTCCATTTTTTTCCACAGTATAATTTATTTGTTGTCACTGCAGCATAACAAAACAGGGGACAAAAGATAAATTGGAAATTCCAGGTATTGTGGATGAAATTTATTAATATATGGAAGATTCTCATCCCTGTTAATTAAAGTGAACAAATAGCTATCATGGTTTGAATCATCAGCTCAAAACTTCAAAGTAAAAACTGTTTCAAAATGTGAAACAACACTTATATAAATAAACTGAATTACACTCACAGTATTATTGAAAATGTTCATTTTATTTTAGACTATGCAACATTATAAGTAACAAATACTTCCTTTGACTTTCTGCACTAAAAAAATTTCAAAAGACACACATAACTCTATAATGTGAATAAAGATAATTTAATATAATTAAATTTTATAAATAATCCCATTCAGTTTACTTGCGTTACAGGAACATAAATGTTGATAGGTAAACTAGCTATATGCATGTAAAAAAAGAAAAATGGGGACAACCCAAAACAAAATAAGGAAGTAATAATTCAAAATTAAAAACAAAATGAGCTTCATGTGCATTAAACAAGAAAAATTATAAAGCCTTTTTGTTTGATTTATTTATTATTGAGGAAGGATGGGAGTAATGCTAGTTTTATTTTCTAAGAAAAATATTTTCCATACTTTTTTAGGGTTTCGTTCATCTCACAAAACCCTATTACCCCCGCACAGTCTATCTGTCACAGAGCCATTCTCAAAAAGTATGTAACTTACAGAGTTGAAACTTAGTGTATAAATCTGAATAGCAGCTGTAAAGAGCTCAAAATATTAAAATTTGAAAAAATCGTATTATTTTAATAAATAGAGATAAAAAACCAAAATGCAAAAATCCTAACAGCCTTTTTCCTATTAAATTGAAACATTTTTCGTTATAGCAGATGCCAAAAATTTTAAATCCACAATGAAATTCTTTCTACAATAATTAATTTTCTATCAGACGATTTTCACGTGAAAAATGAAAATGAAATAAAAAGTTTCACCAATTGAAAAAAAGATAAATATGAAATAAAATTGATTGACGTCATAGTCGTAATAAAACGGAAAATGTCTAAGATTTCTCAATAATACAAGGAGTATGAGTATGTGTAAGTGGATAAAGCAGATTAATATCACGTCATTAGAGAATTAAAAAGAAAATCTGACGTCATATAGGAAGTTTAACTAATTTTTCAAATGTTTGAGAATAATACAAAGTGAGTATCAATATAAATAATAGAGAATAGTAAATATATGAGTTTGAGAAACATATTGAATCGTGATAAAAATCCGATTATGGAAATATTTGCATATTTTAACATTTTGAAAGTGTACAATTTGTTTAATTTTGAAATTATTATTTTTTAAATATTGCATTTAGTCCGTATGACGAATATTATTATGACAGAATATAATAGTGGGCTTGGACCGCCATCCGGCTGGTTTAGATATTCGAAAAAACGAAAAAATAGACCAATAAATTTTTACTTTATAAAAAACATGACTTTTTTTTTGTTGTTGTTGCTAAATGAAATTTGTTTGAATTTATTAAAGAAAGGATAAAGTGTTTTGAAAGGAATATTAAACGAAACCCTTTGAGCGATATTCGATCACACTTACCCACTTGTTTATTATTATAATGGATATTTTCAAGCTTAAATGTTGGCAAATATACATTTTTTTTCTTTTTCTGTATATCAGATCAAAGAATGTAAGATTAAACAGAAAAAACATGCATGTATGCATGCACGCACGCACACACACACATACACACACACATATATATATTAGACATTCTGTTAACCCTTTAACGGGCGGTGGTCACAAAAAAGGACACCTATTTTTAATTCCAAAACTGACAAACGGCACCAAGAATATTTAATTAAAATTTCCCTTTTGTTAAGTACCGGAAAATAAGCAAGTTTATATTTTCTAATGAATTCGTTTGTTATTTCTGGTATCAGTCCATTATTTCATCATTTTACAAACAGACTTACTCCGCGCCGGAAAGGGTTAAAATTTTATCAGTATTAAAATAAGAAAACTGTAACCATGAAGATTTGGATAAACAATTTATTCCAAATGCATCACAGGCTGTTGAAGAATAACAAACAAATAATATATATATATATATATATATATATATATATATATATAAAACAATCAACATTTTTCACCCTTTTCATTACTTTTTCAAAGAAAAAATGTATTAAGATTTCACATATTACATTCTTATTTATGACTCAAATTTGTTAAAGTCTTATAATGCAAAATATACAAATATAAAATAATAAATTTGCAAAGTATTCCACAGCATTTATATTTAAAATGAAAAGATTATGTACACTACTGGGATCATATATAATTATAAATATTCTGCAGTGAAGGAAAAAAAAGAAAAAGAAATTTGTACAAGAACAGTAATAAAATATAGAAATAAAAATAGATAATTTAGCTAAAATCTGTAGACAATATACACACACACATACTTAAGGGAAAAAAGAAGTGAAATGAAAAATATAAGAAGCAAAAAATAAATATGCATTTGAAATACATTCTTAGTTACACTTAATGACAAGAGTTTACTAAAAAATCAATAGAATAAATGCAAAAAGTGATCCATGAAAATTGAGAGTACATTCATAAAACAAAATCTAGAGAATAGATACAACACTTTGTTATTTTTTTTCAAAATGCCAATGACAGGCAATTTTCCTATCATCCAGTCTTCCTTTCAAAGCAAGCAATAGGGTATTTTCTGGTAGCTATTTCACTAAATTCTATATTGTTGAAATAATATGAGCATCTGTATTGAATTTTCATCTATGGAATTATTGTTTGAGTAAAACAGCTGCAGAAACAATTACTTTAATCAAACAAGTTATAAACACAAAAGTTTTTTAGTAAGTTGATTTTTAGATATCACTGTGAAGGAGAAATTTTATAAAGAAAATTCGGTACTTTTTGATAAGCTGGGCACTTATATATATATATATTTCACTGGCATCCGGCTAACCGAAAAGTACCGAAAATTCAATATAGATATTCATGTTACTTTAGCCATGTAGGTTTTCATGGCTGAAGTAACGTGAATATACATAGCGATATAGCTTATACAAAATGCTTTGAAAAGTAGACTGAATGATGTGACCACTTTATATCATGCAAAAAAAGACATATTTGAGCTTTTTTTTTGGCTGTGCCTATATTTCTATCCTTTTTAAATGATTTTACACTCATCTTTAATGAAACACTCCTTCTACAAGGGACTGCCATTAATAAGTGTTAATAATTCAATGTTTCCAATATTGTGCTAATGAAATATTATTTTCTTTATATTATCACGCCATGCATCATAGATACATGTCAAGATTTAAAAAAAAAAAAAAAAAGAGAGAGAGAGAGAGAGATTTATGATCTAACCTTACAATAAAAATGTAGGCTGTGAATTCATGTTTACTTTAGTGGAAATACAGGATAAAGGATATGGGGATGAATGCACTATTTTCACAATCTGAAAGTTCCTGTATGAACTATATCACACATTGAAGTAAAATGCACCTACAAAGCATCATCAGAAAAATAAAATTTAAAAACTTTGTAACAAAACACCAGATAAAGATGAATTAACACATAAAACTGAAAAAAAGAAACGTTGGTTAGTAGCATTTGAAAACTGAAAAAGCGATATATAAAAAAAAATTATGTAAAAGAAAATTATTAATGAATTTGCAAAATAACCACTAAAGGTGATTTTTATAAACAAACTTTGTCCTTAAAGAAATATTATGACAGTTAATTATTTAACTCAAACTTTTGAGTTTTATTTTTTGATGGATTCAATTTCTTTCTTCTTTTTTAAAAACAACTTTACATAAATAAACAAACACTTAAGAGGACTTCTCTTTATTACATTTTTTTTAATCTTAGAAGAAGTGGATAACAATTTTTATATTATGTGAAAACGTGAACATTCTATCTTTTCAGGAAGTTAGCTAAACAACGTGATTAAAAAAAAAGAAAGATTTGGCCAGTTGAGTAAATTATCTAATTTGTTTTTTTAAGTTTAATTGTCTGCTGGTGACTGGTGAGTAGTTATTTTCAGTTTTATTAACAAGACAATTATATTTTTAGAACAAAATATAAGTCCAATGTTTCATCAGGTGGGAGCAGCCAGTTGTCTTCCTCTCAATCGACGAAGGAACAGATTTATATTTCATTCTGTAACTATCGACATGTTAATTCATATAAATCTGGTGTTTTATTACAAAGTTTTTGTTTTTATTTTATATCTTACATTCATATCAGATTGCATTGCTGACCATGAAAAAGTAGTTTGAAAATAGAATAGTAAAACAGTTTGCTGTTTTTTTTCTTCTAAAATTTAAATCAGTATTCAATGAAGAACAGAAACTGTGATATGGAAAGTAGACTAACAGCATAATGAAACAACTTTTCTTCTAATTCAATGCATTCTAAAAAGAATGAACTCATTAACGGCAATGTAATTCATTATATCATGACTTTAAATATACTAATATTGACATATGTCAGAAGAAGTATAAGTTTAAAAAAAAAAAATAGAATAGGCAAATAAAATAATAAAAGATTACCTCAGTGAAAATTAGGAAGGGAGTAGGAGAGAAAATACAGGAAAACAAACTTAAGCATAAACTATTCCAGGCTGATTGCCTGAGTATTTTGTATTCATATATCACAATAAAGATTCCATCTATAATTGGACAGGTTGTGAGGTTACCTGAACTTTTTACACATGAAATACAATGTAAAAGATTAGTCATGATCAACAACCATGGTGAGTTCTTTTATGTTGAGTCAAATTGCTAGGTTGTCTAAACCTTTTCTTGCAAATATTGCATACATACGGCAGCTCACCAGTATGTATTCTCATGTGACGTTGCAGATTTACTTTTTGGGTAAATGCTTTACCACAGTCTGGACAGGTAAAAGGCCTGTTAGCTATGTGGTCCTGTTCATGATGTTCAACATCTATAATGTTAGCAGAATGAAAAGAACAATATCTGCACTGATGTATTTCACCTACTATTTGCTTTTGTGTATCATAGCTACCTGGTGACAAAATTTCTGGAATAATGCATAGTGAAGATGCAGGACTAACTGAAAATTAAAGAAAATTATTTTATAAATGTACAGTAAAAGTATAAAACATTTAAGTATATTCTGAATAAAATACATCATTAATACATTTAACTGAGCAATATCTGTTAAATCTGCAAATCAGAATAGGAAAATAACATACTATTAGAAATGCATAAGAATCAATGTTCTGCTGTGGTAGAATAGTATGCTTGATATCTCTGAATAAAAAATAGCAATGTGTGCACTTAGAGCAGAATAATAAGATAAGTAATAATGTTTTAAAATTAACTAAATAAAAATAACTGATAAAATGTTTTTATTATAAATAATGAATGTTATAAAGCTAAGATAAATTTGCACTTATTGGAAAAGCATATTTTTTTGCAATTTTTAAACATTTACTTTATTACAGAAATCAGATGCTCCTCTAATACAATTTTAGAAAGGTTATATAATTTTTTAAGTACTTCAAATCTATCCTTGGGGGCCGCTATAACAAAGAAGTACTAGATAATCTAATACAATATAATCATTTATCAAACATTATTTAAGAAAACTAGCATTCCAACCTGCTAACATATAACCTAAGTCATTATTTGATAAATCACTGATATATTGAACTTCTTTGAGTAATAATGTAATTTCAAATTTTTACAGAAGTATCTTTAAGTGTTGAAATTGTTTCTGTTCTTTAATAATTTAAAATTGCCTGTAAATGGGAGAGAAAATAGGTTACCCTGCTACTGTAAATTTTTACAGCACTACTGTAAGAATTTTCAGAAGTATCTTTACTACTGTGAATTTTTACAGAAGTATCTTCAAGTGTTGAAATTGTTTCTGTTTTTTAATAATTTAAAATTGCTTGTAAATGGGGTGGGGGAAGACTACTCTGCTATATCCCCCCCCCTTATAGACCATTTTCTTAGAAAAACCTTAATGTTATCTTGTTAGTACAAATAAATTGCAACAACTGTTTTTCTTGTTTTATGAATAAATATTAGAAATAGAATACTTGTTTCCATTTCCAATATTCTTTTACAAAGAGGGTTATTTTTAAATTAGTAATGTAAATTTAAAAAATGTTTTTAATGTTAAATAGATTCAAATGAATAAAAAGAATGATTAATTAATCATTTTAATTATTTAAAATTAAAAAAAAAATAATCGGATATTTTCGAGATTTACATAATGTAAGGATTCAAACAGCTTATTTTCACTTTAATAACATCTTAAAATGTGTACAGAAAGAAAATATATAAAGATTCTAAATATGCATTAGCCAATTCCTCCCTAGCTAAAAGAATAAAATAAAATTAAAACAATGTCTTTTTTCATTAGGTCATGAACAAATAATGAAATCACTGAAAACATCATTAATTTTATTAACAAAATACATTGAAGTTGTTAAAGCACAAAACTTAAAAGGCTGTACATTGTGAAAGAATGAATCCTCTTTCTACATGCTACAGAACACATAAAACAGCTGTTGCAATACTTGAACAGGGTTTCAAGTGATCTGGTTTTACTCTTGTAATGGTAGTTTAGAACGTGTTTTATAATGAAGAAGATCCACTCCTTCAAAACATAATGATGTCTTAAGGAATTTAATACTTTAAAAAGTTTGTCATTGCTTTTTCTTAATAACCTTTTAAAACAATTTATTATTCAAAATGTGATTTAATTTTTTTTTAAAGAAGTAATTGAAAAAGCTGATTACTAATGGCAAGTTTATTTGTAGAACTCCTACAAAAATATGAATTAATACATCTGTATAAAAGCAGTACATAAATACATGGACTAAAAGATGTTACAGCCAAATTACAAAAACTAATATCCAGATTTCAGAAATTTAAACAACCAAGCCAAAATGTTCATTAAGAAAATCACAAGTTTCCGATATTAACTCTAAATTTAGATATAAATGTAGTTAGGAAAATTTTATTATGATGAAACATATTTCAATAAATTTACATTATTTCAGGGTTATAAATCAAGAAAATTTTTGCTTATCAATCAAAAAATGTCACAAGCCACCATATAATTTTGAAAAATCTCTATGTACATTTCTCAAAGATCAACACAATATTTTATGTTTATGGTTGAAAAGACATCTTTTATATAATTCCAGTTATTAGAAATGACATTAATCTGTTATATAATGAAACAAATCCAATTCAAAAGGGAAAAAAAAAAAAGGTTATTTGACCTTATCACTTTTATTATAAAAGTTCCAATCCTCACAAAAAAGTTTCAGCAATTTTTTTTAAAAAGTATGCAATAGCACACTTTTATACTCTTTAGCCAATTCTAAAAAACAGCTTTAACAAAATAGGATTTTTACTCTTACAGCTATATATTTTTCTTTTTTTAGTGTTGCTGCAAACGTCAAAAATCAGCTTTAACATAATTGGGTGAATAATGAGAATCTTTCTCACCTTAACAGTTGTTACTTCAACTTTAACTTATACACAAATTTTACAATTTATATGCACATTCAAATACACTACCCATACAATACTTTGAAACTCTAAAAATAAAATCTATAATAAATAAATTAAAAAGCTAGTAATAAAAAAAAAAAAACTTTTTTTTTTATTACAACCATTTTATCGTTTGCTTTATGCAAAAACCTAATTGCTTTTCATAATACATGCAATTCACAGACCATCACATTATAATCAGATTTTTTTTTCAGAGATTTTCTTTTCACAATCAGAGAGTTTCATCTACAAATGAAGAAAGAAATTCTGCAATTACTTTTTGCTAATTTGATACAAGTGTTTAGTGGTCTGTTTTAATTGAACTGGTTTCTTCTTATTTTCTGACAAGCAGAAAAGAAAATTAATGAAAGAGCATATATATATCTTTTGTTCTTTTAACTTCTGATCCCTAATTCTACATCACAAAAAAGCTTGAAATAAATAAAATTTTTCAGTAGATAGCATTCAATAGTTTACATCCCCCACAACTTTAAAATACAAATGTAAAATTTAACCTTTTCTAATCGTTTCAAAAGGTAAATTTAACCAGGTATCTAAACAAATACACAAAGGATATTTATTACATATACAGTTATTGAAAAGTTTTGCCACATAATTAACACTATTTCACATAAAACAGAACATCAGTGTTTCAACAATTATGGTACTTCCTCTTATGCTGAATTAAATTGCTCTTTTGACGAAATCTTTTAAGACAAATGTCACAAGGGAATGGTAATTCTCCTGTGTGGATACGCATATGTGTCTGGAGAGTTACTTTTTGAGTAAATCCTTTACCACATTCTTCACATTTAAATGGTCTAGTTATTAAATGCATCACTTGTTCATGTTTCTGAACAATTGATTTATCAGTAGAATGGAAGATACAATATCTACACTGGTGTATCTCACTAGCTACATGCTTCGGGAAGGCAAGCTGAGAAGTATTTTCTGTAATTCCCATTGTTGCAGGCATGGGATTGACTAGAAATTGGAAAGAGATAATCTTAATCTCCAAAAAGTATACAAAACTAAAATACATTTTCAACAGCATAACAAATTAGTGAAAAAATTGCGGTGTTATGAATTTAATATCAACATATTAGACTAAAAGTTGTTTAGCCAGAATAAATGTACAAAGTATGGAAAACAATAAAAATGCTTCTTTCTATAGTAAAAGTCAATTTACTATCTCTTAAAATAACACTGACAAATTACATGAACATCAATACACAAGCTTGAATAATAGTTATATTAAGGTGGAGAAGAAATTAAGGAATGATAAGAAACAAAAGTCTATAATGAAAAAAGAGAGGGCATTCCAATAAATCTTTACTAATAATAATAATTAAAAAAATTACTGTGAAAAATATTCAAATACTAAACTATAGCTATTTTACAGTCTGGTAATCAAATAATTCTAAATAAATTCCAGGTATGTACAGTATTTGGATTACAGTTAAAATATCTAATGATGACAAAACTACATTTGCTGTTATTTTCTTACAGAGTGGTAATATTGATTTTTTTCCCATTTAATTAATGTTCTATAACTTGGGGGTTATTTAGACCCTAAGGTGTTACTTGAACCCAAAACAATTTTTTTTTTTTTAATTAGTCCTGTGTCCATTGTGTTGAGAGTATTAATGTGATTCACCAATACTCTAACAGCACAGCTAGTAACACAATAGATCCAGGACTAATTTAGAACATATTTTTCTGGAGAAGGAAAGGGGGTCAAACTAGTACCCCAAGATCGAAGTAATCCCAAGTTATAATATTTAAAAGTAAATAAATAACCTGAAATATTATATACTTTTCAAATCAACATAAATTCAGAAACCTTTAAAAAAATTATAAATATCTTTTGTCAAACTGTAACTCATAAATTAAATATGTTACTAATATAGATAAGTACAATTTGCATAAAACCAAAATATAGAAGCCTCAAAAATAAACTTTAATAAATATTTTTTTTAATGAATTTTAATAAAATAATAATGTTAAATAAAAAAATAATAATACCCATAAACCTCCATATATATTAATTTAAATCATTGATTGTTTTCTACTTTCATAATGGTTCTGTTATTTTATAGTGGAAAAACAAATTTAACGAAACTTTCATAATTAAGCTATTTAAAAGAACAACACTGAGTGAAATATTATCAAAAGTGAAGTATAATTTTTAAGATTATATTATAATCTTATTATTGTAACTTTTCTATGAAATGATAAAAAGAGGCTCTCTGAAAACACAATTTCTAAAAATTCTGACATGCAGTACCAAATAAAGAAACTGTATTATCTCAGAGTTTAAAATACTCCTAAAATTTGCTTACTTAAAAAAAAAAAAAAAAAAAAAAAATCATTTACTAGATATTTTAACAAGGACACAGAGTGATTGGAAACATTTAAAATTTTTTTCATTGAGAAGGATATTTAATCAATATTAAAATGCAGATTTGACTAAGCCTCAGTCAATGCATTTTTTTCTGGGAGTACACATATCCCTAAATATTTTGTTAATCTAATGAGAGGAAATAAATATTTTTGAAGTTTAGAATTTCTGCTAAATCAGCTTCAAAGATACTGTGGATATTATCAGAGTTCATACTTATTCTCGAAAAAGAAGAAGACTATGTTATTTTCTAGGATTATTAATTTTTTTCATATCAACAATTAACAAATTTTTTTTAACTAGTATCACCCCCCCCCCCCCTAAAAAAAAAGATAGTATCAAATGTAAAGTTATATAGTCAACTCCGTGAAATCCGCTGATATAAAATACGCAAATGTCTATTATCCGCACTACCTGTTGGAATGTAAACAGTGAAAATAACAGTTAACAGTTAAGCTCATACATAAATGCAGTGTTTTTTTTCATTAATTATCAATTTGCCAATGAAATAAATGGTGATTTAAGAAAATTCATATATTTTGTACCCTGCATTTGAAAATAATAATTTGAGCTAAGTAAAAGGAACAACCAAATTGAAGTAGCAATTTTTGTTTTATATAGGCATCTATGTTTGTTTGGTTGGTTATGCATAGCACAATTGTACACTTTGCTCTAACACTGATGAAACTGTAATGTTAACTGACTTTATCTCATATGTTTGTTCATTTTACAATACGGTTGAATATTTCTTTCAGTAAAATTTCTGTGAGTGTATTTATACCTACTTTTGCATACTGCATGTGATTTTTCTTACAAGTTATTATTCATTGATACTGAAAGCAGCCAAATACAGATTTCAATGGCTTTCATACTAGAGATGCAAAAGAAAAAACCAGTGATCTTTTAAATTATGCAAAAGATGCAGTGAATGATGTTCCTGCATTTTTAGTGGAACAAAATTTGGTTCAATGGCTAGCTTGTGAAGTTGAACTTACTATAACTCGATCAACGACTGAAGATGAAATTATAGCTAATGTTTTAAACCACACTGAAACTGACATTGATTCTGACACTGAATCAAAGGATGAAAACACTAAGATAACTTATGTACAGGGTTTAGAACTGGGATATAAATATTTCAATTTCCTTGAGCAACAAAATTTTATCTCAGAGCATGATGTAATAAGTGTTCATAAACTTCAGAAAAAAAAAAAAATATTGACACAAACCAAACCTTAAACTATCTTTGTGTCAATGTTTAAAAAAATTAATAATCAGTAAAATTTGTATTATATATAATTTTTCTTTATATTAATTTAGTTATTGAATATATTAAACCAAATTTGCATAATATTTTTCTTTTTCATTATAATTTTTGTGTAATTGTATTCAATTTTTAGTCTGACTTTAAAAAATAAAATGTAAACAAAGAAATGATCTATAATCCACAAACAACTATAATTCGCAAAACCCTCGGTCCCTAAATGTGTGCGGATTTCACAGTGTACATCATATATAAAAATCAATATATTTAATTTTCCACTTACTTTAATTGTATAAAATTGAAAACTACCAACAAACGCAAGTATTTGTCCAAAAATCTGCTAAATAATATAAACTCATACACACATCTCAAAAATGAAAAATTTTATTCATTTACAAGCTGATCCACCCGGCATTGCCTGGGTCCATGATAATAACCTTAACCAGAACTCAAATTTGTATGATTTTTTTAAAGAAGCTGCACCAAGCGCTCCAAGGAGATTAATATTCAAAATTGGTGGTTGCTCAGGTCTGAGAAATTTTTTTGTCATTCAAGTACTAGCTGGAAGTCCTAAGAAGTTATTAGAAAGAAAGAAAAAAAAAAAAAAAAAAAACCAATGAATCAAAAGATTTTTAAGGGAACTATAGCAGGGGGCCCAAAAGGGGCCAACTGACAGTTCTGAGCAAGGCCTAAGAGGAAAACATCTTAAAAGGTCCTAGTGCTTTAGATCTTCAAATTCATCGAAATTAAGCAATTAAGCATTGTGTATAAATTAATCATTAGAATAAAATTTAAAGAAATGCTTAAAAAAGGGCACCAATAAAAAAAGTCCTTCCGGCATGTATTGGGAGGAAAAGGTAGCTTTCCTATATCTTCGTTTTAAAATTTTAGCTAATGTTACACGAAAACAGCAAGTTAAAATGCAAAGAAACGTTTACAAAAGATTCATTAATACTGAATTTGAATAAGAAATTCGCCAAATTATTGAGCAATAGCCAAATTGACTTTATTTATGAAGACTTATTTTGGTCACCAAATTTGGCGATATTTCACCAAATGTCGGCAATTTTGGTGAGAATTTGGCGCTAACGGATATGAATATATAGTTTTATGCATATGATTGGGAAAATTATTACAACAATGAAAGAAAATAATTTGCGAGTAATCGCGTTAATGTGCTGTTTTGTTTTAAAATGTCAGCCACTCTAGAATTTCAAACTGCTCTATCTCAGCCATTTTTTAAGATAGAGGTAAACCAAAAAATGCTCTGGAATCCTTGTATCAAGGCCTAACACGTAATTAAAAAATAAATTTGAATTTTTAACTTTTTTGTGTATTTATTTTAATTTTAAATTTTTAAATAGCCGCCATCTTGAAACAAAATGGTGGATCAAGTTGGCCAACGAACTCGGTCGAGACATTGGTGCGCTTAATACACACAATTGGTTTAATCGAAATTGATTTATAAATACGGGCATTATCGTATGACATAGGTCAGATATATATATATATATATAAATCAACATTTGAACGAAGGGTGGTTTTGGGGTCTGGGGGTCATGATCGGTGAAAATATATCGAAATTTTCGGAACTGCTATCCTCCGAACGGCTGCAATAGGTAGCTTTATACTTTTTTGTATTGAAAGCTACCTAATATGAGGGTGTAGACTGGGGAAAGAAGTCCGAAACTCAACTTTAAAGTTAAGCATTGAGAGGGTGACAAAGTTAGGAGGGTGAAAAATTCATGATGAATAAAAAGTTCAAAGGCCCCGGACCGAGGAGCCACTGTCTTAACTAGAATGTAGAAATGGGAAAATAACTAAATAGAGGAAAAGGCCCTTAAAACGAAGAAGATCAGATAAAATGGGGAAGGTATTAACAATTTAGGGAACAAAAACTTCAAGGGGCCCTATACCGGACCAAGAGTCTTAAATGGAATGTAGAAATGAGGAATAACTAAATGGAGAAAGGGCCCCCAAAACAAAGAAGATCGGATCAATCGGACGATTTTTATGGGAGCAATAGTAGGGGGCCCAAAAGGGGCCAACTGATAATTTTGAGCAGAGCCCTAAGAGGAAAACATATTAAAAGATCCCGCTACTTACCGCTTTAGATCTTCAATTAGTCCAAATTAAGCATAGGGTATGAATTAATCATTAGAATAGATTTTTTAAAAAATGCTTAAAAAAGGGCTTTAGGGCCCCAATAAAAATATTAGGGTGGTGGCCCAGAGAAAGGAGTCCGAGACTCAACTTTAAAGTTATGCATTGAGAAGGTAACACAATTAGAGGGATAAAAAATGCAGGGTACACGAAAAGTTCAAGGAGCCCCACAGTCTTAATTGGAATACAGAAATGAGGAAATAACTAAATGGAGAAAAGGCCCCAAAAACGAAAAAGATCGGATTAAAAGGGAGCAAGTTGTTAACAATTTAGGAAATAAAAACTTCATAGAGCCCCAAAGGGGGCCAGGTCTTAAAAAAGTAACAATCTGAGCCTCAGGTGCAACAGGACCTGTATTGGACTGTCTGCACCCAAATTTTCAGACTTTTACGTACAGTAGATTTTGCTAGCTATCACACACAGGCATAGACAGAGAAACAACTTTATTTGTATAGATTGTCGATGGTCACATTATTTATAAGAGATTAAAGAATGTCTTACTTTAAAAAAAATCAAACAAATCCTTTGACAAAAGAAATTGTCTTTTAAGAATTAACAAAATCCTTAATAAATGGGACAGTGGGTTCTCACCAAGCAAAATGTCTATCAATGATTATCTTACAAAAAATACAAATTAATTATTTACCTAGTGTTATTCTCCAACTTTGCTACTTAATTTTTTTTAAAAGTTTGCAAATTTCTTCATTAATTTTTTGTGTGTTTGTATAGTTGCTTCTTTAATCTTAGTTTGATTTCATTATGACAGCACAATCATGGCATAAGCAAATAGTAGCGATTGTTTGCATTTCTCAGAGTAACTGATTGATTCTTCAGGCTTTGGAGTATATTTTGGACTTTTCCCTGAGGTTTTACCACCAAAAATTTTCCCCTGAGATTTTCCTGATTCACAGTGCCATTGAGGAGTATGAACCCTGTGTATATGATTTATTAAGTTTTATGTGTAGTTTGTTAAGAACAAAGATGTTTACTTGACTAAACTTACTATAATTTTTTTTTTGTTTTAATTAAATGTTTTTGAATATTGAATATGCTGTTCATATAACTTTCATAATCTCTGATCATTTGGGTTCAGACAAATACAAATAAGTTTACAGCTACATTCGTCTGAAATCACTCAAAGACAGTTCGTTTAAATGGTAAATTTCCCAACTTAAAATACCCCCCCCCCCACCTTTTTTTTTTAAAGAAAAAATTCATTGGTCTTGGTTATATGTATGTAGGCCTTGACAAACATTTTCCTACATATTTTTAAAATTGATAATTGTTGTACAGTACAACAACTTTGTACTTTAATATGAATGTAAACCAACTGTGCCTATTCATGTTATCTTTTTTAACAGAAGGAAGAATTGTTTCTCATCTTTAACAATCTCCTACATCATTTTGCATAATTATAACTACATATACTTATAATAAAACTTGATAATAATGATATCAAGAATGAATGAAACTTGACAAATTTTATTATAAAATAACAGAAAATAAAAATAATAAAATATGCATCTTCATTTTATGCTAAAATAACTGAATTTAAATCTTAGATTGAAAGTAATTTTTTACTCCCATATCACAATAACACAGGAAATTAACCTGCAATTATCTCTAAGAAGATATGATGTTCTATTTTGGTTGGGAAGTACTTATTAATATCAGAGCACATGATAACAGGGATACTGATTCTCAGATAAAACAGTAGATGAGCAAATTGCATATTTACTTTATTAAATGCTTAGATGTTTAACAAGCAAAGCACATATCAAATGTTTACAAACATTCATGATATACGGTGTTAAACCGCTCTCTGGTTAAATCCCACATAAGATAATTAAATATTTTATGCATGTATTATGATTGCACATAATTGCAAAATAAAAATTAATTAAAACAAGTAAAATCATTATGATTCAAATAATACTAATAAGAAAATTCAGAGTTTTTAAAGTGAAACTAAAGTTATGACAATTGAAGAATAAAAAATAATTTTATATCATGAAAGAGAAATATAATAATAGATGACTTTAGAGAAAAATATGAATAAAATACTTCTCTAGTACTTTTTGAATAAAAACAACAAATAGGAATAGTGTGAAGATACATATTCTTTACAAATGGTCTTAGGTAGGTGTGGTGGGCACTCCAGCGACTGTCAGCATGTGATGGTCAAGGGAAGCAGGTACTCAATCCAGGGCAGTTTTCGGAATACTGAAATGAATCCTGCTAGGAAAGACAAGTGGTGTAAAGAAAGCGATCTCGAGTTGTGGTACATTCCAGCTACTTTAAGTCCCATTTGTGTGTAGTGACCTTACAGATGCACACAAGTGCTTGCTGATGTTTGATGAGCTTACAGCAAGATTACGGTAGACTAATTGATCATATTTTAAACAAACAAATAATAATAATAAAAAAACTTGTCAAGTTCGAACCCCAGCAGTATTTCCAATACATTTTCTCCATCTACTTTTAAAATACTAAATTCAAAGTTGAATATCTCATTTTTTTGGTTAAGAGAGAAGTTGGCTCTTTTTTTTACATGAATGTTTTTAATCTGATTTCGACACTTTTGGTTTAGTTATCTTTATTTCTGCAATAAAATTTGTCTTTTGTTGTTTCTGTTTAATAGCTGAAATAATGAATTACACTCACATTTGAATCTCTTGCATTTTAGCTCAAAAGTATTCGTATTAGACTGCATAAATGTTGACTTTATAGTTATGTGAGTGAAGCATATTAAAATGTGTATGTAAAAGGGGAAATGATATTTTGCCCGTAAATAACATATGTAAATGGTTCAGACTTTTAATGTTTTCAATTAACCATATCTTTAATAATTTTTCTTGGTCTCTTTTTTCACAATTGGGATGTCTATTTTTTATGATTGGAATTCTTTTGAATCTTTTTCATTGGCTTTCATTTCATATCTTTCAAACTAAACATAAGAAACATCATGACTGAATACCAGAAAAGTATGATGTATTTGAAATATGAAACATATTTTATTGAAAATTTAAAATTATTGCTCTTTGGAAGGTTTTTTTTTTTTAATTTTAATTCAGTGGTAAATTAATGAACATATTTTAAAATTAAGTAAAGTTCCATAATTGGGATATTCAGTAAATTTTGCTAATAATGCTCTTGTACAACGAAAATAATAACTAATCGTTGAGAAAAATATGGCCATAGGGGTCAAAACTTCATTTGAGCTAATTTTTGAGATTCGTATTTTTTTCGAACCATCTTTTTACATTCTTCGATATACATAAGAAGAAATGTGCATCTAGGTTTTAATGCCACACCTTCTGCATGTATTTAAGCTAGTGTTTTGAAAAAAAAAAGGGGGTTAAATAGTTATTTAAATATCATATATGTAATATATCATATGTGTATACATGTAAGACATTTGTATTTCATACAAAACCGAGGACACTCTACACTTTTGTATTTGACTTTTTGTCTTTATCTTCTCAGTTTTCAAGAAAGGGTTGATAACTTCCAAATTTTGACACTAGGGGGTGCTGCTATAGGTCAGGAGTAGTTACTTTACTACTCCACTATCACATTTCCATAGCTATAGCTCTTTGTTCACACGTATTTTCAAAATAAAGGGACTTTCCTATGCATCCTGCAGAAATAAATAATAGATAAATAGAATAATTTAAAATTTTATAAAAGGAATTTGTAAAAGATTAATTGATTTTATATCTTTCCTTTCAGTTACATGCAAAATTTCAGTTAAAAATTTCCATTATTTTCTAAGTTACAAGGCATTGGATCAATAATGTTTAGAAATGCTGAAATACATGTTGCAAAATGAATAGGAACTTTCAAACTTTACAAGAAAAGTAAAAAGAATTTGTCTGATTTTTTTCTTAAATTATTATTATTTGGTTACAAGAAAAACTTTTTTGTACCGCATTTCAATTTTCTAAATACACTGGAAGTAGTCAATTAATTTTGATCACATAGTTTATGAACAGGCAATGAATGAGTTTTCCAAAACAGTGATTTTTTAAATTCTATATCTCCAAATCTGTATTATAAATGTAAAATATGAAAAATGCTGCATAGTAATAATCTTATTTTATTAAATAACAACACCTTAGCTGAAAATCTGATTTTTTTTTTTTCTTGAAGCTTTGGTGAGAGGCTTTGTTTTTCTGCTAGTTATCAACTGCTAAAATTAGTGATTTTTGAAGTTCGATATCTCGGAACCTACAAATAAATATATGTGATTAATGGTGCCGAGTAGAAATGATGCAATCATATTATGTCAGTGAAATTATATTCGTAAATCTCAATTATTTTCTGAGATACAAGAGGTCAAAGATGGTTCAAATGGCTTTGTGTAAATATAGTGAATGAAGTTATTTGCCATATGCATGTAGTCACTGCGTGCTATATGAACTTGATCTGTACACTATGTTATCAAATTGTTATTGTAAGATGAATTTTAAAAATTGCTCACATTAATTATTTTGAATGCAAATTTCATATGCAGTAAAACTTGTAAAAATGGAACCTATCTATGATGGAATCCTGTCTTAAATGAAAATGTTTTATAGTTCCGTTGGAAGGAATACTATACAATTATATCTGCTAAGGTGGAAAATTATCTAAAATGGAATCTTTTTTTCAGTACCAAGTAATTTCATTTTTACAGGTTTTACTACATAAAAAAAATGTGTGTATTTTAAAGAAAAACCTTAAATATAACTTTTGAAAATTGATTGGTGATTTTCAAATTTGGTTCTTTTATTGACTAATGACCTGAATTACACAGTGCAGTCCCTGATTGTGATTCATGGAGTTGGGGAACCTGATTTTACCCAAACCCCGTCAGGTTGGCGCTGATTATTTTCACTGTGGGAGGTTGAGTTGATTTTTCTTTTCTTTTTTTTTTTTAAATTTCAGGTTGGGTTTTGACATTTGTGGGTTGGGGAGCAGGTTAACCCGATGTTTTGAAGAACAATCCAGGATATTTTTAAGAAGCAAAAAAATACATATATGAATACTAAAGAGTATATGTACGTCTATTTTTCTGCATAAAAGATAAAATGAAAATGAAAGATATAATTGTAGACTACTTTTTAATAATTTCACTAAAATATTAATTTTCTTTCATTTAGGCCTCGGGTTGAATTTACAAAAATAATTTTATCGAGTTCTTGTTAACTTGAAATAAAATTTTCGGGTTTGGTTTGCATGTGCAGGACTGTAGTGCAGATATATAGGTTCTGAATATAGGTTTAAAATTTCAAGATGAGGTTTTAAATGCTTGAAATGTTGTTGCCTCTAAGAAATTTAAAAAATATCACATTTTGAGAAGCTTATGTTTTACTACAAAACTTACTCTCGTCACAATTGCAATTTAAATTTTTTCTCCAGTTCTTTGAGTTAAATATTATTTAACAGTGTTTAAATTCTTTAATGTATCTCTTATTTAAAAAAGAAAAAATAATCTAGTTTCCTGAATAACTGGTAGACATTACACACCCTGTACAGAAATTTAATTTCATAATAAAATTAACTAGATTAAGGAATATGTTAATTTCAATAATCTATTGAAATTCATCATAAAACTTGGCAATGAAAAAATACTGATTCTATGTGATTCCGGGCATTCATTTTAAGGGCAGATATAAATTCATTCTGAGAAACCACGTTCTAGCAATCATTATCAATACTATTAGCAATAACCGGCACATATTCAAGCGCATGCTATTTATTGGCCATGATATATCAAGCTTTGATATATTGCAATATATAGGGACCAATAGCAGCAGCTGAACAAGAAACGGACGTGTTATACATCTCTAACGAACAGTGAATTTGTGGTTTGTCGGGGAAAAGAATGAACGTAACATGTGAAGTTATTGGATATTGATTGAGATATTTTTTTATTTGTAGATAATCAGCAGAAGTAGATATTGAGGCTCGATTAAAGCAGGCTAGTGAATAAATACATATATCGGAAGAAAGAAGAAATGAAGATATTGGTACAAGATATTCGGGACTGTTTTTTGGAGTTTCAAATTGCAGTGTGGGAAAACAATATTATTGTTATTGGGATATATCAGCAGAGTTAAGGCTTAGATATCATTATTGCGATATTTAAAAAGTATCAGATATATGACTGATATATTGATAAATAATCCAGCCCTACTGGCTAATTGGTATTTGATTTACATTTTGAATACAATATTTTTTACTGCATATTACTGTAGTGGTCTGAGAGCTAAGAAGCTGTAATAGTATAATTAATTTCCAATTCTAATCTTGATTATTTATATCTAAACGATATAAATTCCTTTGCTAAAATTTTATTGACCTGAATCAGCAACATTTGTTGTGGGGAGAGGGAGTTTCTATTATCAGTCACAGAAACATTCTTATGTTTGATGTATAATTGAAGTTTCACTATAATTTTCATAAACTCTAATTTTTGCCCGAAAGTATAATAACATTTTTATTACAGAAAATCTGTAAACATGTTTCATAAAATTAAACTACATAAATAATATAAGAAAGAACATATAAAATGAATTTTCAAAAGTAAACTTATGGCATCATTTGTGATTATTACAATAAATGTATAGCAAATAAAGTTACAAGTACAACAAATGTTGAAGGATAGTAACAGAACAATATCAATATTATTAGAACATACTATAAAAATTGCTTCAATATTATTTTTATTAATGACATTTTTGAATGATTTATATATAATCATTTTTTTAATCTGGCATTTAAAAACTATTAGAAACAAAATAATTTTGAGACAAATTTTTTTTCAAAAATAGTTCCTTTACTGTTAAAAAAGAAAAACAAGAGCTTAAAGTCCTGCACAAAACAAAAGGCTTTATTTAAAATAAAACAACAAAAAGTGAGAACGAAAAGAAAAACTAAATAAAATATTAATTTTTAAAAATCTTAATTTGTTGAAGATGAGTGTGTAGTTATAGAAAGAGGTACAAAACAAATAAAGCAATGATTTAAAATAAAAATGGTTGATATTTTTTGGAGCTTATTTTCTTAGCTACAAAATCAAATCTTTATTAGGGCTACCCCCCCCCCCCCCCCAAAAAAAAAAAAAAAAAAAAAAAAACATTGTTTATTTGATAGCATTATTTTAGAACAACACATGTACTTTATCTTCTGGATTCTATTTAATATATTTGTTTTTAACACCTATCCCTTAAAAAAATAATAAGAAATTTCACAAATTTCAAAATAAATATGGATTATTATTAATGCTTTTGTATAGAAATACTTGCAGTTGAACTATGCTTTGACTAGAAATGCAATAAGACTCAAGATTTTGAAATGAACAGTTGAAAGACATATTTTTCTACAATTTTAACTATTTTATTGGTGAGAGGATATTGGCAGATCTCTCTTTCTTCAAAAGAATACAGATATAAGTAGTAAAAATGCATCAAGAACAGTTGCAGAATGATGATAGATGAATATAGTAGAAAACTTTGTTCAGATCACTATTAACAAAAAATAAAAAAATAAGCACAACAGTGCCTTTTCGGATCAGATTAAATTGATCCTTCATCACATGCCTTTTTATATATGATGAAGAATCAAATTTATATGATCAGAAAAGTCATGATACTTATTTCATTGATCTAAAAAAGTTTTCTATTTTACGAATAACAGATATTACAAGTTAGAATTTTTTTTTTTTTTTATGTTTGATAACAAAAAGATGAAATACAAATATTGTATAGATTGATAATTACAGTCATGTAATATAGATACTCAAGCATTAAACATTATGGTGTTTTCTAATGTGTTGTATTAAATTGCTTTTCTGTCGAAATCTCCTCTTGCAAACATCACATAAATACGGAAGCTCTCCTGTATGAATACGCATATGCCTCTGAAGACTTACTTTTTGAGTAAATCCTTTACCACATTCATGACACTGAAATGGCCTATTTACCAGATGAATTTGTTCATGAATCTCTATACTTGCTTTATCAGTAGAAGGAAATGAACAATACCTACAATGGTACACATTATTTGTGACTTGCTTTGTTATATTCTGATAAAATGGTGAAGTTGTAGATATTCCAGCACTGACAGATTTGCCGCTAACTGAAAATCACAAAGAATATTCTTTTTAATTTTCTCTGAAACCATAAACAAATTAAATATTTGAAAGTAATAAAAAAACATTTAAACATTTATTATCTTCAAATATCTACACTGAAAATAACAACAACAAAAAAATCTGCTGAATGTATGTCATGCAATGTTACTTTTAATACCTCTATTTATAGTTCTTTTTCTAGAGTTTTGCATTATTCAACAAACATTATATGGTACTTTATATTGTAGATTAGGCAATGAAAATAGCATGCTCCTCATAAATCAGTTGGTGATAAAAACCAAATTCAATAAATGTAGACATTCACAATATAAACAAGAATACAAAGATTTTTTTTTAACTCTAGACTAAATTTATGTTTTGTTTTCAGAATTAAAAAATTTAGTCAATAAATGTGTTACATAATAAAAAGAATAATAAAATACTGTATTTAACCACTTTACTGGCGACAGGTATGGGGAAACAGTGCTTTTACCCCCGGCTTATCTCGGGGCAAACGGTGAAGTGGTTAAACTGGTAAGTTTTTTTCAAAGTTCTTAGATATAAATAACAACATTTAAGTCAAACTTATAATATAGCCAAGTCTTGTTAGAATAAATTTCACAGGGTTGTCAATGTCAATACATTATTCGCAGTAATGAAATGTCTTTAATGAAGAATGCTAAATATTTATCATTTTGTTATAACAGATTTTTGATCTATTGTATTTTGCAGTTATAGAACACAATTATATTAAAATTTTCTTGCACTGTGCAGTCTTCAGCTAAGCTGTGAACTTTTAAATAAACATATATATGATTCCAAAAAATGCAAAGACTAGAGCAGACTATAGGCTACAGGACACCTTGCACTTTGGAGCACCCTCATGGGGCATATTACCCCTCTTTACACAGATAAAGGAAACAGAACATTTTCCAGAGAATTCAGTTTTCAGATCTAAAAAATAGCAACTCTAAGTTTTTATTTTCTTAGAAATTTTGCAAATAAAAAAATTTTTGAAGTTAAAATTTTATTTGTTAAAATCTAACTTGCTTACAGGCAGAGCCGGTGGTAGGGAATGTTTTGTTTTTAATTTTTTGCTATAAGGGTTGGTCCTATAAAAAGCTTGTCAGTATAAAAGTTTTAGATAATATTAAGAGAATTTATAATAAATTTAAACGGATTTGATATCTTTTTTCTTCTAAACCCGCACCTCCCCCTTTGGGGCCATTTTTAATATCATCAAAAATATGTCATACATAAATTTTCGCCCCTTTTACTAGAAGTAATAATAACTTTAAACGAATTTGATGTGTATAAATATTAAGAAGTTATGGGTTTTTATCTTTTTTCACAACCCCCCCCCCCCCGGTTCAATTTTGCCCATTAACGAACTTGACCGAGATTTTATGTATCAGTTTGAAAGAGATTAGTGCAGAATTATGGGAGTTATCGTGTCCATTAAAAAGTGACATGGATAGATAGATAGATAAAGTTTTGAACTGAGGGTGGTTTTGGGTTTTAGGAGTCATGATCAGTGTACATCTGCAAAAATTTTTCAGGAATTCCAACTTAGGGGAGAATGTAATAGGTAGTATTTCTTACGAAATCTACCTAAAAAAAAATTCTATAATTTTTCCTTTTGAAATAAAATATAATTTACATTATTGAACTGAGTTATCAGAACACTAACATTATCAGAGAAAAATCTTATGACAGAAGCAGGGTTCGAACCTACACTCCAAGAAAACCAAAATTCCTCTTTCTGGCACTTAAGACGACTTAGCCATCTCAACTTTGCTCAATGTTATTTTGAAATGAAACCAGTTTAAAACCAGTTTCCCACTCCGTTTAGCCACAGAAAAGCACCCTAAAATACTCATTGAGCATACTCAGATCAGTCGAAATCAGTCTTAAGCATTCGGCTTTATGTTTTGAATCCATAAATATAACAAGTGCACAAGCAATTTGTTCACTATTTATACCATTTAATATATACATTGAGAAGCAATTTATTTAATATATACATAAATATGACATCTATTAATTTAATATAAAATATATAACATATGTCTACACAACCACAGCAATCACTTCTAATATTGATTAAAAAACTTTATCACAGCCTATGTGATATCTCTGGATAAATTTCATTGGATACGATTCCAGATGATGGCGAGGCATACCTCTATACTTCACACTCCTCTACTTTGCAGATACCCACAATCTTTCTACCTTCTGGGCATGATAGTGGTAGTAGAATCTATAAAGTTATATGTATGATTAACTATAGAAAATGATAAAAGCCAGCTTCTTCAAGTTGTTCTTTGGTTTTGTAATTATTTCAGCACTCCGTGTAAATGATTGAACTCTCATTTTACTTGATTTTTAATTTTTTGCATTTCTATTTGGAACTTGTACTAAAATATACTCATTGTTATAGCAGTAAATACCACCTAAAATCTAATGTTGTGGTAGAATTTTATGAAAACAGATTCATCAATTTCCATGATTTAACTTGTCCCTGGCATTATTTTGCTGAATGGTTTGTCATAAATTCAGAACAAACTTCTCACATGTACAGTAGACATTCCAGTCTACAACTTATGCTTCACACATATTTAACTGCTTTTCACAACATCGGAACAAAGTCAATTCCTCACTCCAGTAATACACAAATCGCAATGGCGAAAGAAAGGTATTTTAGAGCTGTTGAACCAGTGTGCCATGCAAACTTTTTTTTTTTTTTTTTTTTTTTTTCAACTGCTTATATTATATATTTTCAGATTTTTTTGTTTTTCTGTTGCATTTTATGTGCATTTTCACAGATTCATTCAGATGGTAAAATGCCCCTTTTTTGGAAAAAAGCTATAGCATCATTTTTCATTGATGGTAAATTAAAGTTAGTAAACATGTTGGAAATTTTAGAAATGAAAACATTGTAATTTATCAAAGACAAATTTCTTGTTCTACAGAAAAGCAAGCTACTTGTAGACTAGAATTTGTTTTCATCGATTGCAGTTTCATTTTGCAATTATTTATAATATTTGACATTAAATTGCACTTTCTTAAGACTGAGTTATGCCAAAGGCCCTATACCAAAGATGTATCTAAATTTTAATTAAATATTATCATTTGAATATACAATAAATTAAAAATATGGAACAAAATAAATTTTTCAAATGATATCATTCCTATGGAGATAGCAATAACAATAGATAAAACTATCAAAAGGATTGAAAATATTTTTAAAAATTATTTAACTATTAGTCTGAAATGTGAAATATCAGTACACAAACAGTAATGTGCTATCTGTATAACAGATAATTTCTAAAAAAAAAAAAAAACCCAAAGCTTTTAATAACTTACCATTAACTGAATGTAAATATTTATTCTTCAATACTGATGCATTAAAAGGATCAATGTGACACCATAAAAATAGGTTTTTAAAATGCAATCAATGAAGCAATCTTACATACTCATTACCAGTTAAGGTTTAGCAGTCTCTCAGGCTGCCTTTTATGGTTAAGGGTTAAATTAGAATAAATAAATAATAAGCATGATTATATTGATTGCTGTTGCAGAATTCTTTCATATTCACAAATTCAGCATTGAAAAATTGTGAAAACAAATGTTAAGTTATCATAATTTAATTTTCTTCTGCTTATTTAGAAATATACAAAAGACTTTATAAAAGTAATCATTCAGGAATTTTCAATAATTTAATTGAATTTTTTCTAATTTTTTTATGTTTTATTATGATACGATTCTTTAAACTTAATTATTGTGAGAATTCTGTTAAAATGAGCAAATTTTAAAGTTCCTTTAATCTTGTTACAACCATTTTCAACTGTAATGATTTACATAAATAATTTTTATCAATATTTGCATCAGTAATACATTTATATAAAAATTATCATTTATATAAATAATCTGGTTCAAATATGAAATGTAGAAATTGTCAATAACACAGATAGCAATTACGTAGGTCAATCAAAAAGTTAATAACAGCTGGCAAAAACTTACTGATTACAACATATTTCCATGAAATTTAGTGAGAACATTGGTAAAATAACAGTCTTTAAGGCATATCAGACATGTGGGCCGAAAAAAGCTTTTTTCCAATTTTCGATGATGGGTAGTGTGGAAAAAGTGCCACTGGTGGCACCAAGTTCACACAAAAAAATTGAGATTTTTAGGATAATTCTTTGATTTGCCACAAATTGCTTGAATTGAAAAGCATATTCTTTAATGGTAGAAAAGATAAAATGATCTTCATATGAAAAAGGGGACAAGCAGTACAGTTGAGAGAAAGACAAAGAACATATCACCATGATGTCTGAGCCTGGTTTGAAATAGTATTTGGGTCACTGGACACTTCGTTCCGGTCATGGCAAAGAAATAGAAAAATCTTTATATAATTTTCTAAGCCAGAACAAAGTAGATTTTTCTGAACTGATAGCAATCAGGTGTGACGGCACCGCTGTTAATACAGGGAAATGCGAAGTCTTGAAAAAAAAATTAAGAAGATAATTGCAATATATGATATATATTCTTCATACAAGCGAGTTTCCACTCCCACATCTAATATCTAAACTAGATGGTGGAACCACGGGACCTAAGACCTTTACCGGCCCAATAGGAGATGGCTAATAAGATTAACGGCATGCGAAAATCTACATGTTGCTTTGTTTGAGCCTATTCCTGTTTCATGGACATCAGAAATGCAAAAGACTCAAGATTTAAGGACAGATCAAAAGTATTTATTTGATATTTGTGCAGCAGTTTCAACCAGACAGTGTTCTTTAGGACTTGAAAACAGAAAGCTAAGACCAATAGTGAAATTGAGATGGATCACAACAGCCAGTAGAACTTTACACCTGTACGTTTGTAGTTCAAATCCTGATGAAGCTCTGAAATATCTTGCACAGTACGTGATACAAGTTTATGTGCAAGTGTGATGTCCTGTAAGGACACGGTCAGGTTGCACAGAGACCTAGACATCTGTGGCAGATTGTTCAACTCTCGATGTTCCTATCAGATGAGCTAATGAAGACATTGCATCCAGTCATTGAAACAAATGGATACAATGGCATCCAAAGAATTTACTGTTAGCCATGGCGACTGACGATAAGCAAAATATTAGAAGAACAGCATAAAAAGAATTAAAAAATGCTGCAATTCATAAAAGAAAAAAACAACAACAAAGTACGAGAATTTCAGGTTCCAAAGTTAAACTTTAAGGCAACAGAGTACTATGACTGTATCGACTGTCTCTCCACCGAAATCAGTGAACCTCCAATAAACAAAATTCTCTCATCAGAAGAAATTGAAGACAACATAATTTCAGGATCTATGTTAGATGAACCATTAGTCGGCTTTCCAAGTCACTCCCAGGCTGTGGAAAGTACTGTTAAAATTGTAACAGAAGCTGGATCAAACATATGTGGGAATGAAGGAAGAGATGCTTTCAACAGAGCAAAACTGCAAGCATGAAAAAATATGCCAAAATTCCTTTCGAAGAAGGACTTTGTAGCCTAAAAATGGTATACATTCTGAATATAGCATTCCATGGATAGGAGGGTAGGTGGAACTTGCCGTGCAGCTACCTCCTCGTAGTGAGTTCTGCATTCTTCAGCGTTTGTCCTGAATGCAAAACAAGCTAAAATATCTACATTTTTAAAGCATATAGTATTAAAATAATATGTAATCAGAGCTTATATAAACATTTGGCACACTAAACATGACTTCTCAAGTAAATACAACCAAAATAAATTAAAATGAACATTTAAAAAATTTTTGCTATTAAAGTTCAAAAATCAGCATTTTAGCAACTATTCAAGACATTTGTGGCAAATCAAAGAACTGTACTAAAAATCTCAATTTTTTTTGTGCAAACTTGGTGCCATCAGTGTCACCCTTTCCGTACTACCCAAAATTGAAAATCTAAAAAAAAGTTTCTTTCGGCCCACCCTAATGTGCAAGTGGCTGCAGCTTAGTTTTTTAAAGCAATGAAAGATGTGGTGTCAGTTGGATACTGCATCTAAATTGGAGCTTCACATCACTAGAAATTAATGCCAACTGCAAGAAGTGTAATGTAAGGAAGCACTTCTGAGTTACAAAATGCATGTTGTTTCTTTATCACACTACCACTACAGTTGATAACAATTAGGGACAACCATTAATTGCAATAGTGATAGGTAATGCTAATGTGTTAAATAACCAATTATTATAAATAGGTGAATCACAGCAGATAATATCATAACTGAATTGCACTATTCACATGAAGCTGTTTAGTCTAATCTACCTCGCATCTGTGCAGTTTTTTGTAAAAGCAGAGCAAAATAAATTTAGAAATTTATTGAAATTGATTCTAATCAACATATTAAAATAGTTCATTTTGTATATTAATGTTATAAATATGTATTAAATATGATTGCATAATTTTGGTTTTCATTACAGACATGTATGCATACCTGTCAACTTTTGTAAATGGCAAAGTGTAAAATGACGCATGAAGAGATTTCACACAATTTTTTTTAAACATAAAACCCATGTAACCCATTTTTAAGTAACACATACACAGCCTTTTTCAAAAAATTTTAAGTACATAATAGATGAATAATATTAAATAATACAATGCTGACCATCATAAAGATAGTTTGATGAGAAAAATATGAAAAACATTACAACACTCATTAAGAAACTGATTTTAAAGACATATACACAGCTTTTCTTATCTAATTTTTGCTTTACATCTGAGCAAATTTATTTAAAACACAACTTCTTACATGCAATACAAATTTTAAGAATCTTCCTGATGATTTTTGTCGATGAAACCTGAACTCATTCTTTGACAATACTTAAACATTCAACTCACATTCATCATTTACTGTTACTATAAACAACTAGAAAGTTATTTATAAATTAAGGGATAAAAAATGAAACTTTGAAGAAACTTTACAAAAAAGTGTAAAAATATGTGTTCTAAGTGTAAAAAAATGCCCCAAAAGTGTAAATTTTACACCTAAAGTGTAAAAGTTGGCTAGTATGTGTATGTATTTTTTAAATATTTTCTATGAGCTTCCACATGTAAGGTTTTATATTTTGCAAACAAGTATTAGTCAGCAGTGATAATTAGTTGATTCCTTGGCAGTCTAGAACAGTGGTCACTAATTATTTTCCCCATAGGTCCGTTTCAAAACATTATTAAATTCCATTGTCAAGAGAGCTTAAGTGTCCCCGCCCAATGGCTATGCTTATGCTTAGTAAACTTTTATTTGAAATCAGTTGTTATCTTATGTGAAAAATGCAATGGATACCAGAGAAATTAAGTACATAAATATCATATGAATAGTTTTATCCTCATTTTTATAATACAAGAAAAACTATACAAAGTAGATATGAATTCTAAAAGAGTACTCATGAAAGTTCATTATGGTTAATGTTCAGAGGGGAAAATTATTTTGCCCAATCTGCCTGAAATTTGGTGTCAAGCTGATGCAGCTGATACTCATCAAACTGTTATGGTAATCATCTCTGAGTCGAGATCTGTACAGGTTCTTAACGAAGTTCATTTTTGAGAATGCTGCTTCACAAACATAAGTTGAACCAAACATGGTACATAATTTTATGGCTAAAGCTTTTAGTTCTGGATACTTTATTCAGACACATTTTTTTTTATCCAAAACTGGTCAATCCCAAGAGTTTGTATTCACAATTTCATTACGGTCCGGATGCGGACCGCCATTTGGTGATCACTGGTCTAGAAGAATGGTTCCTGACAGTTTTAAACGCCAAAATGTATTGGGGCTTCCTATCTTAACTCAGGACACAGAATTTGGACTCTCTTAGGGGACAAATGTTTCTATTGTTCTAATGGAGAAAGAAGAGTGGTTAGAAGGGGAAGGGACAGGAACAGAGCCTTCCTTTCTTGCATCAAATATTCCATAATGTGATGTAACAGGGCTAAAATGATAGTTATCTCATTTGGACGCACCAGATTCCCAGAGTTTTTTTTGGATGACAGAGAGAAGATTATAATTTTTCTCTCAGACATGCACATGTAGTCAAAAAATATTTTGCATGGAGTTGTAAGCTCTAAAATATTCTGCTTCACTCTTCACTGAGTGCCCTTTAGCCGATATTTCCTTTGCAGCCCACTGATGATGTCAAGAGTATTATCCAAGGTATTTAATTTCAAACTAAATGATTCTGGTTCATTTAAAATTTATTTACGAGAAATGTTGTATGTGGCTTATTAGCCAATATGGTCTTAGGACGGGCATCTGGCTGCTGTTTGCAAGAAATTATTGTACAGTTTTATAAATTCTTCCAGCAAATACATTTGGTATCTCAAATAATTAAATTTAATAATAATCAAGCCTAAGGTATCTTGTTAGTTTTTTATACAAAAGGTATAATGTCCAATTTTTTTCTTTTTTTAAACTTTCTTTTATTATGATGCTTGTAAATTTCTTGTATTAATGGGGTAATTATGAGGCTTTTTTTAACTGGTCTTATTTCACTCCAGCAAAATGGTACATCCAACTGATGCGACATGTCTCATGACTAAAAACAGACTTACTGGTGTATTCACTTACAAAACTTTCCTTTGTCTTAAAAAAGGCATTTTACCAATGTTCCCACCAAGTTCTGTTTTTAACTACTTTATAAACACAGAGTTATTGTTAACTGAAACTAGCTTTTTGAGAGAATTTATGTAGTTAGGCAGTAATTGTTAACTATGCCTACTTTTTTTATTGCCAAAATTGTCAACCAAAAGATGCAATTAATAATGAACACTTAAATTTCATTCTAATAAGGGAGAAAATATCTTACAGGAAGTTAAAAGAAATTCAATTATATTTCAACACCTTTTCTAACATTTAAATTAAATGTTAAATTTCATCATTTCAAAAAAGTTAGAATATTATATTTTAAATCATAAGAAATAAATGCACCTTGTAAATTTTCAGTAATTTAATAAACAATATCTTTAAAACATGAGCTGGAAAATTAATATTTCAATTCACCTTTTACTTTCTTTGTTATAAATCATTAATTAAGATGTGCATGATTATAATAATCAATGATCGAAAATGATAATGAAGGATTTAAATATAAAGTGAAAAATTCAAACAGATTAAAGAGATAATTTTTTATTTCTTTTAAAACAGCAAAAAATAACACAGAAATTATAGACAAATATTAAAATTTTCCCACGCTGGTTGTTTCTGAATCAAAATACACAGAAAAAAAAATCACAAGGAAGAAAAATATCTACTTATCTTGTCAATTGCAATTTACTTATTGAAGATTATCAAAGTACAAATCCCATTTACAAAAGCAATATTAGTAAATTCACTTTTTTGAACATTCAACTTCTGTCAGTCACAAACAGAATATGAATGCTTTAAAACAAAATTATACATATTACAAGCAAATAAATGAATTAAAAATAACTACTTAAATAAAAATCAAACATAGAACCTTCCAAAGAAACTTAAATATTAGGGACATTTAAAAATGTCACATCTCTAAAGTAAAACAGATTTTAAAATCCTGTGACAACAATATGGAGAAATTTAAACATAGGGTTATTCATAACCTATTATAATTATCAAAATTCGTTTTACATCATAAAACAGAAGAAACAAATTGACGTCTGATAGAAACATACTGCATTTTCAAAATTTATTTTCCTAAATTTTAAATATTTTTAAAAACACAATAAACATTAAAATATTTACTTGATCAAAATTTTCAAAAATATTTATGACAATTTTTTATAGACATCATAAAAAAAGTTTAAGTCTGATATTTATGTATTGTGTTTTTAAATTTCTTTTCCTAAATTTTAAGTATTTTTAAAAATTCAATAAATTTTTAAATAATTATTTGATTTTTTTTTTTTTTTTCAAAATTTATCATTGTCTGACCAAGACTCACTTCAGACTTCACAATACGGAGAAAGTCTATGGGTGAAAATGTCCGCAGTAATTGTCAACTTATTAACTGACTTTCTCCGGAAAGTATCGCCGCTTGGTGCATATTACCGATACTAGTTCATAAACAGTTGCGTAAAAAAACAAAAAGTAACTATGAAAAAACATTGTGTTAATGACAATTAAAAAAAATATTTTTTGAATTCCACAAAAAAACAAATACGTAAAAAAACATTATTTTGCCTAATTTCTAGCCTCCAAAAACATTGAAGATTTTCATATAAAATTATTACATAATGTAGTATTTTAGCTAATCTGCAGAATTCCGATCCACAGCCAAGATTAGCACCAAATACGGGTGATGCTGGAATAATTTATTCCAAGTATGCGTTAGTTACAACACTGGTTAAAAAATGAAATTTATTTTGCACTAAACTACACTTACTATTTAACAAGCCAATTGGCCCTTTCATAAACAATAATAATATTTAGATTTTATACACATTAAACAAAACTATATTTATTATATAGTGCCATTTTTGTTACTGTCTATAACAAATGGCTCAAATCACCCTTCTTAAGTCCCAAATGTGCCAAAGTATCTATAAATTAAAAAAACACTCAAAAATTCATTTGCCTTTGTCATTTTGAATAAAAATTTTATTTGGGCTTGATTTCACTCATTCAGCTTAACGTTTTCAGAATTTCTAGATTGATAAAATCCTCAACAACAGCAGAATGAAGGGCAAGATTTTTTTAAAGAAAATTTGTGATAAAGCTGATACTTTAAAATAAATGAAAACATGGATAATCTTTCGTAATCAAGTCCACAGCCAAAGTTGGAGTCTATCAGGAGCGATGTTGACAATAATGCATTTTGGAATGTATGTGAGTTGTAACAAGGAAATTTATTATACGCCAAAACATTCTAACCCAGATATGCCAATTGGCTGTGATGCATATTATGGAATGTTTCATGGATTAATACATAAAAACTTTCTATCAAAAAACTGTGAAGCTTGCACCTAAAGTATTTAAACTGAAATGCTCCATCATCACTTCAAACATAAATAAAACGATAGATCAATAAATAAATATAATAATGAAAGTGTGCATTTAAAAAAATTAAAGGAACAGTGTTAAATTAATACTGTGAAAAAAATTAAAAGGCCAATAATAAAGTAATTCATGTATATAAAAATAGAAAATATATTAAAATATTTAATTTTTGGGAATATAGATGCTATCCATTTACTTCAAAGGCTAATATTACTGAGGAATTCATGGGAAAAAAATATTTCTAGATTATTATTATTTTTTTCTTTTTTGATTTACATAACAGAATACAGAAATAAACCATTTTGGTTTAACAATAAAAGCTCATGTTATAAAATAAAAATGTCTCGAACATATAAAAATTTCCAAATAAGCAATTCTCATTTGAAAACGTAAAGCAAACAAACAAATTTAAATATAGTCTTGTTACTGATGTTAGATGGTGCAAGTAACAGGAGAACCATGTGTAAAACTGTCAAAGGAAACTTAGCGATTGTGAGATCTGAATTATGATAAGGAGGTCTTTGTCTGAACAATACTTATAATTAAAAACAATTTTTAAAAATGCACTATGTCGGTATCATATTACTTTCTGAAGGTTAAAATCAAATTTTGATAATTACATTAGGAAATGAATAATACAGTCTCCATAATTTAACATGGGATTTTGCAATCAACAATTATTGCAAAAGCATAAGTTAGATGTAAAATTTTGGGAAAAATAAAAAAGATAAATTTTAAATTAACCTTAATTAATTTTTTTTTCCTTTTTTAAATGTATGAACAGATGGGAGGTATACATTTATTTTTATACCGGATAATTTTATATATACAAAAAATGCAGTTTTAAAATTTAAAAAAAGTAGAATAAATGTCACTATAAAAATAAATTTATCAGATCTTTATCTCCGTTAAAAAAATTACATTGTTATAATCATTTTTTAACAGCGGCAAGCAGAATATAATAGGTAACCGGGATTAAATATGAACAATCATTTATATAAAGAAATAAATGACAAAACTCTAAATAACAATAATAACAAATAATCACATTTTTTTTTCATGTTAGTTGTATATTTGTTTATAATGGATTGTTTTAGTATGTCTTCTAAAGCTAGAGTCATCAGAAAAACATTTAGAACAAATACGACACTTATATGGTTTTTCACCAGTATGAATCCTCATGTGACGATTGAGATGGCTAGAAAAATGAGTTGAATAGTTACACATAGAGCAGGCAAAACGGGCAGAAGTCAGATAATTTGAATATGTTGAAACTTCTTTAGCAAATCCTTAAAACAAAAATTTAAATGTAAATAAATGCATTAAATACTATTGACTAAATGACAAAAATAAAGCATGGCAAAAGTGCAATTAAAAAATAGCAAATATGATAGAAAGAAAGAAATTTTCGAAATCACATAAATAAAAGAAAAAGCAAGTGAACTGCACAGAAATTTAAACCAAAAATAACTTTGACATGTAACTTTTAAAATAAAATACTGAATTATCTTTAGAATAATAAATATTTGCAAACTTTTAAGTGACAATCTCAATTAATTATAATTTAAAAATCAATAGATAAGTATCATAAATGATTGCAGTTTTCACTAGATATTTTCAGGACTCTTCAAACAAGACAAAAAAAATCTGGTAGGCAATACAAATTTCTGATTGCCGGTAAAAAACATTTGTAACCCATCTCCCCCACCATATACACATTATTTAATCGTGGATCTTCAAAAGGTCCATAAGTTTTTTATACATTGATTGAGGAAAAATGATAACTAATATATACAGTTGGACCCGGTTAAGACGCTCACGATTAATACGCGATCCCGCTTAATAAGCGAATTTTTCCCCGTCACTTGAAAATCAGCCGTAAGACTAATGTAAAAATATCACGTTTAATACACGAACGGTTATTACGCAATCCCGCTTAATACGCGATAAAGTTTCGGCACCTTATGGCAAAAAAATCTTGCTTAATACGCGAATCTGTATACAGAGATGAGAATTTCTTCTCTCTTTGCAAATTTAATGGGATTTTTTTTATCAGATATCTACCACTATTTCTCCACTATTTCGAATTATGTAATGACAGATTAATTAAAGCGAATGTTACTAATCGGAAATTGTGATAGATATTTCAATACATTACTCATTATCACAAGTACTACATACAGTTTTAATAGGTTGTTCTGTAAAGATTTAATTTTTTTTTGTATATGTTAAATAAAAAGGCTAGCAGTAAAATTACTTTTGTTGTTTATTTTTGGTTGTAATGCATTAATCGGAAATAAAGTCATATTTGAATCAATATAGTCCTTCAGCTATTATTTCAGGCAGTCTTATAAAAACAAACAATGAGTTGTTTGAATACGGTTAAATTTTAATCTAACTAAGCATAAAATACACAATTTTTAACCGTAAACATATAAATGAATGATCTAAAGTTCATTTAGACGATTAGATGTGCAAATAGTTGCTGTTCCTGTAACATTATGCAAATCACCTTTAATACGTGATCCTGCTTAATACGCGACTTTTGTCCAGTCCCTTGAAACGCGTCTTAACCGGGTTCGATTGTATAATGATATATCATGCTTTAACTCTTCAATTAAGTTAATGAATTAATTTTGAAAAGTAGCAGTACACAGTCACCAGTTAAAATATTTTAGTCATCAGTGGCAACCACATTTGTCAAGCCCTCTTTATACTTTACAGATATCAAATGAAAGATCATGAAGTATAACATTTCTATTTACTTTAGTTGTTGATAAAAAAAAAAGTGTTTTGGTTTAAAAACAATTTTCATTTATAATTTCACCAAATTGGTCAGTTAGTTTGAAGGTGGCTTTGTTTTTTTCTGGCAAATTTGGCAATATTTTGCCAAGCTTAGTGGCCGGTGCGTGTGTGGGAAAGAATATCTATACAGATGCAAGTTTCATTGTGTGTAAACAAATGCCCCACTGTATGGTGAACATGATTTTTCCTGAAAGATATTTAACTTCATGTTACATGTTTTACATCATCAAATAATAAACTAAAAAATGAGAAGAAATGAACTTGTCTCAGTTCTTACTTTAAAAAACAAGCAAACAAAAAACTATCAAACATATAGTTCACCATTTTACTGTTACTTTTTTTCCAAAATTTAAAATAACTAGCATTTTAACACATTTAAGATGAGTAATTCATCATGTTGGGTATTCAAAGTCTTCGGCATAGTAAGTGACTTGCTATGAGGTATATGGGTCAAGTAAAATTCATTTCAAATAGTCATTGAGTCTCTTAAAATAATTCATAATAGATGATTTCCCACATATTGAGTTAATATAATAACAACAATAACAATTATATGAAATATATTTTCTTATTCTTATATTTTTCGATTATAGTTTATCATTAGAATCGGATAAATGCTGCTGGCAGTCGAAGAGTAATTTAAAACATTGGTCTTAAATGTTTGAAAGCACAATTCTGTAAAACCTGGCATGAAGAGGTGAAGCTGCCACAATATAAAACAAAACTAACATCATAACAATGATATATATATTAGGAAAATCTATCTCACTACTTATTAACAATTAAGGAAATAAGGATTATGAAAAATAATCAGAAACTGATCTAGAAATCCTTCAAAATATCTATTGCCTTAAAAGAAAATAAGCTGATTATTATGTCCTAGTTTCAACAACAGTAAAATCCAGAGAACTTCTGAAATTATTCCTCTAATTCAACATTTCTTAAATAGAGTTCCTTGGAATACTGGGGTTCTGCCAAATAGTAATAAATCTTTGCAAGCAGTTTTTTTTTTTTTTTTTTTTTTTTTTTTGCCCTCAATTAGCCCAGCATTCAAAGTGCACAATTTGTTTCAATATGTTTGAGGAAATGTGAAAAAGTTTTCTTTCACATAATAGTTGCATAACAGTTAAGAATATTAAAACATATGCAAAAATCACACTGCTATTTCAATATTATAATTACCAACTAAACATTACAAGAATAGTCAGTTTTGAAAAAGCCTCAGAGAAAAGAAAAAATGACTAAAATAAAAATTAAAAGACAAAGTTGAAAAAGTTATTGGTGATTTCTTGAAATATATTTTGTATTAAGTAGAAATTTAGAAGATTAATGAAGAATTTCAAGCTCCATCTCTGAACTTACTTTCTGCTATCTATTGCATTGATATATAAATTTGTAGTATTTCTTTTGTCATGGCAATATTGCAGTATTAAGGATTTGTTTATTTTTCAACATTTACCATTTATTATTTTGAGTGTTTGTGCTTGTAAGTATACCTTGAATTTTGCAGGTTTGAAGAAAGCTTATGCTACTATTAACCCCTCTCCCTTTCACCAAGAAAAAATTCAATATATCCACTTTTTGAGCTTAATAGAGTAGCAAAGACAATCATCTAGGTTCTTTATACAAGTAATAATATCCAATAGTCTTAAACAATAATGTCTAAAAGCACTGACTAATTTTCTTTACCTGTATCTAAATAAAATTCTGGTCATGCATAGATATAAAACATAAGGAATTAAGTAGAATATGAAATTTATTTCAAATGTTCCACAACAAAAAAAATATTGAACAATGTTGCTCTAATTCAATAATTGAGGCTCCATATTATTAAACAAATGAAAAGTTTTTATTGGAAAGAAGGTTTCTTTAGAATTCCAAACAGATTATTTATTACAATATCAGTAAGGGTCGATCCAGGTTTTTATTTTCAAATCTCCATTTTGTTGGGGAAAAAAAATGGTGATTAAAAAATATATACCGTAAAATCCTGATTGTAAGCCCCCCATTTTTCAACATCAAAAAGGGTTAAATTTGGGAAGGGGGGCTTATAATCGAGATAAAAAAAATCATTTAAAAATCTGTTTTTATCATTAATTTATACGTATAAAAAGGGGAGGGGGGTGATAATCTTCCGTATTTTAGCAGATTAAAAAATAAATCTCCCCTTCAAAATCCTGCCACCTCCCACCCATCCCTCAAAAAAATAAATAAATAAAATAAATTTAAAACAATCTTTTTTTTTCCTTATTTTATTGTAACAATAAATAATCAATCATCTAAATCCAAAATTACTGCTTCCCCCTTTGCCCCTCCCTCTGGTAATAAAAATGCATAGTTTAACACTTTTAATTTTAAGCTTCTTTTCAGACTTATTAATTACTCTATATTAAAAATAAATAACTCCAATCTACCACCTAAATAAACCCTTCCTCCTAAAATCCCTGCTTCTCTCCCCCTGCCCCTCCAACCTGATCTCATGAAGACCCCCCTCCCAAATGCATCTTGTACAGAGAAGAGCAGAGAGAAGGTTTTAGTCTTTTTGTAGTTTGACTGCTCTCACAGCTGATATTTTATTAATGGAAGGGTGTTATTTTAGAAAACATAAATATACACATGATTCAGGGAAGAACAGAAAGATTCTGCAAAAAAGATGAAAATTTTTGTTTTCCTCTCACATATTTCGAAATCCATCCCTCTTCTTTTGGAGAATAGGACAGAACAAAAATTTCAAAAGGGATGAGGATTTTAGATGAGATGAGTTACCTTACTACAAAATAAAAAATATATCAGCATTAAATAATAATAATAATATATAATATTAAAGATTTTAAACTATTTGCTAGGTGAAAAGACAGAGGAGGAAGTAGAACTTTTGGGAGAAAAGGGGGTAATTTAGATGATTGATTATTCATTAATATTGTTACTAAAGAGAAACAAATACAGCAGTTTTATTTATTTTTTTAAATAGAATTATATGATTTTAAAATTTGTGTGTGTGTGTGGAGGGGAGGGGGCAGACACTTTTAGAGTAGAGAGAAAAACTTGGATGACAAATTATCTATTTATTTTTACTAGAAGGCAACAAGTAGGACATACAATTTCTTCAAATAAGAGTTTTACAAATTTTAAACTTTGTATTCTTGGGAATGAAGGGGAAATGTGAATTTCAAAAGAAGGAGTTTGTAATTTAAATGTTTCGTCATTTATTTATTGTTGCTAGAGAGCAACAAACAGGACAAAAGATTTTTTTTATAAATAGTTTTAAAGATTTTTTTTTTTTTTTTTTTTTTTTTTAATATATATATAGGGATTGGCAAAGTGGAGGAAGCAAACATTTTGGGGGTAGAGAGATAGTTGAAATGGGTGATTATTTATTTATTGTTTCTAGACAGCAGAAATAGAGCATATATTTTTTAATAAAGAGTTTTAAAGATTTTAAACTTTGTATCCTGAGAGGAGAGGAGAGGAAGGAGAAGAGTAAGTTTCAGAGAGAGAGGAGTAGAGTGGGAGATAATTTATATGATTATTTATTTACTTATTGTTACTAAAGAGCAATATATAGAACATAATGTATTTTTTAACAAGTTTTAAAGATTTTTTTGCTGGAAGGAGGTAAAAGGGGAGCAAACATCTTGGTGGTAGAGAGATAATTTAAATGGCTGATTATTTATTTATTGTTAGTAGAGAGCAACAAATAGAGCATAATTTTTTTATAAAGAGTTTTAAAGATTTTGAACTTTATATGCTGAGGAAGAGGAGCATAAATTTTGGATGGAGGGGGAAATTGTAATTTAGAGGATTGACTTTTTACTAATTGTTACATTACTAGCGAGCAGGAAAAACGACAGAAGGATTTAAGATTCTCAAGTTTTCAAACTTTTTATGTTGGGGAGGGCAGAGAAGGGAAAAAGACATTTCATGTAGGGAGGGGAGATTTCATTAGCATCATATAAAAACAGAGGAAATCTGCCAAAATGTCAAAAGATTGAAAGTTCCCTTCCTTGGATTTTTAAAATCAATTTTGTGTGTGTAAGGGGAGGGAATGGAAATGGAAAAGAAAATCAAAATTGTTTAAAAGTGGGAGAGAAGCTTACTTTCGGGATTTTACGGTATATATATTCAAGACTGATTGAGTTTTACTATATTTTCTTTGATGAAAATTTCAATTTTCTTTTTCAATCGCTCAGCGAAATTCACAATTTTTTTTTATATGATTGTTTGACAAAATTTGTGATTTGTTTTTTGTGATTGTTTGATGAAATTCGTGATTTTTTGTGCGATTGTGATGGAAATTAGTGCTCTTTTTTTCTGTGATCATTTGATGAAATTTGTGATTTGTTTTTTTTTGTCAACTGACTGTCAGAATTTGCAATATTTTTCTGTGACGAACTGATGAAATTCACAATTCATCCTCCTCCTTCTCCCCATGACTGTTTTTTGAAATTCACGATGTTTTCAACAATTGACTGACAAAGAGATTTTGCAGAATTCTGCAAAAAATTTACTAATTCAGGAATTAAATTAAAAATAAATAAATTCTCCAAAGAACTGCATGTCTGGAAAAGAATTCAACCCCTTCACTCCCAAAGAAAGTGAACAAAAAATATCCTATAGATGAACAAGCTATATTTATGGCTAGCTATTGTAGAGTGTTAAACTGTTCCCAGGTGCTTTTTGCTATTAAGCCTAATTTCTATCATATCACGGGTCAAATACTAACTGCTCTTCTATAATGTTAAATTCAAATAAGAATTTTCGAAAAATTTCATTTGAAAATAAAGAAATGCAATTTTAAATCTTTTTTTTTTCACTAATGTTACAGAAGTAAAGTTTCATTCAAAATTTCTGGTACAAATTTTGATTAAACTTAAGTGATATATAAAAAAAATCAACTCTTCATATAAATGCTACAGTTTTTATACATGTTATTTAAATTACATTATTTTCAATATAAATTACATTGCAAACATTAAAAATTAATTTTATCTATTTAATGCATTATAAGATAAACTCAGATAATTAGCACTGATAAAAAAGGATTGAAAACAAAAACAAAATATACACTTAGATTTGAAAATCACTTTTTAAATTATTAAGTTATATCCATATTCCATAACATGGTAAAAAAAATTTAATTATTTCGATATGTAATAATTTTCAAAACACAATCTAATGTATATTTTACATTCATATTGAGTTAAGTTTCTGATATTTTGCACTTGTTTTAGAACAAAATGCAGATTTTCTATGTTGTTCATCACCATTATCGTTAAAGCATTGTTTAGGAAAATGCTGTCCAATATGTCGTAAAGTATGCTTTATATGTATAGTAGGAGCTGTTTTAATTTCTGTTTCCATATAATTTTCTACAATTTGACAGAATAACTCCCTTTAAAAATTGAGCAGACACATAAAAAAAAAATCTTTATTAAACATCGCAAATAAAACAGCTTTCTGTACCATTTTTCAGCAAAATGTTCTTTTGAAGATTATCAACAGAGATACACTAGGCCACTGCATATTAAAAAGTAAAATACGGAGGGCACATGAGAGACTTCACTAGTATATCAAATAAGATATGTTAGTTGCAAAAAGGTTAAGGAAGGTTAGGAGGGAGGGGAGGGGGAGGTCCGCCCAATCCAGCACAGTGTTATTTATTAAAAGGGATTTTATTTTGTGCTTGATTCCTGGGTGCTATTTCAAACCCGGAATGAAATAGAATTTTTTGAATGGGAAATTTTTATGAAACAGAATTCTGTGAAGGACAGTTTTTATGAGGTGGAATTTTGTAAAAAAAAAAAACAAACAACAAAACAGACCTAATTTTTACCTGGATCAACCCCTGATAAGCTACATTAAATATGAACAGATACTAATGAAATTCAAAGTAAATAAAATAGCATTTTAATCAAGATTTTTGCATTACAATTAGAGATGGGTCTCATACAAGTATTTTGCTATAGTCCTGTCTAAGATGAAGTTTACAATGTCTTCTGAAACTAGAAACATCAGAAAAACATTTGGAACAAACATTACACTTATATGGCTTTTCACCAGTATGAGTTCTAACATGGCGATGGAAATTACAAGACAAATATGTTGAATAGTTACATACAGAACAGATGTAACGAGCGGCAGCCTTACTATTTGAATAGGGCGAAACTTCCTCGGAGAATCCTTTAAACAAAAATAAATTGCATTATTATATAAAAAATAAATTCAACAAATAAACAAAATGATGATAAACTGCATGACAAAAACAGTGTCTCTTTTTTGAAACCTTATGCTTTACTAATTACACGGAAGAGTAAGCATTATGAAGGTCCCATTAGACCCGGTTCGAATCGGATATTTAAGATGACCAGCAAACTCACTGAGGGAGTTCCAGAAACTCACTTAGTGAGTTCGAACTTTCTATTGCTAGATACAGCCAGTACCACTCACTCTGATTGGCTCTGGAGGCCGATTGGCTGTTGAGGTTGCTTTTTAACATATGCAACATTCTATGTTTGTTCAGATCTCGGACACGGTGATGTTCAGTGAGAGTGAGTTATCTTAGATGTGTTTTGCGGTGTGGACAGGTATTCAATTCCAGGAGGGTACCACCTCAAAAATGGCGATCTAAGATATCTTAAATGTCAGATGCGAACAGGGTATTAAAATTGAATGTAAGAATGGATAAAAGTACGACTGAATAGTAGAAATGAAGAATGTTCTTTATATTTTAATGGAAATAACATATACTATCCGGACTTAAAATCAATTTGATATGTCTGAGTATAAATGGTTAAAATACAAATTCTTAATTTTTTTGTATTAAAATAAGCTTTTTTAAATTTAAAAAAAAAAATAATTCAAAAAGTACATTCAACAGTGATAATAACAAGTTCCTATTTTAGCTAAAGTGAACATAAATTATATGCATTGACAGATAAAATTAGGTTAGAGTTCCGTATCCTGTACCATTTGGGGACAAAAAAATTAAAATGACGTCAAAAGGCCATTTTAGCATCTTTCCAAATTTTTATTTTAATTATATTTCATTTTATTTATATTACATTTATACTATTTATTTTATAATATTATAATAATATATTCTATATAAATATTATATATTATTATTTATATTTTATTTTATTTATAAATTTACCAAACGCCAAAAGATCGCAACAACGAAACATTTATCGCCCAAAAATACTCGCCAAATAATCCGGCACAGGATATGGGACTTTTCCCTAAAATTATGTTATCAGTAAATTTAGATTTAGCAAAAGTCTTGTTCTATTAATTAGCATCATAAAAGTGTTTGAAATATTAAACAGAATTTATCAACTGTTAAAAATTTTAAACATACAAATAATAGGTACAAGATCCATTTTTATTTTACTTTATTTCCAATTTTAACATTAAAAAAAATATATAATCAATATATACTTAAAAAAAAAGTAGGTATTATTTGGCCATATCACTAATTCATTACACCTATATTTTAAACTCTGAAATATAGGAGTATTCGGCTGACAGGATATTCTATATTAGGTTTATCTGTGTGCTGCATATTCGGTATTCAGCCCAAATCACTATTCGGTGGAACCTTAATATAAGAATGACAAAAACCACATTTAGCATCATATATAATAAAGAGTACTGATCATAGGAAAAATCTCATAATTATGAAGTTTTATTTAATACTTTATTATTATAGAATATTGTCAACAATTTCATCATTATTCAAATTTATAACAGTTATATTAAATTAACATCATAACATTAAGAACAATAGCATAGTTACAATTTGCTCAAACTTCTACAAAAATTCTTCGGCAAGGGGCAAGAAAGAAACATTACAATGTTCCTTTTGGACATACAAACAATCTAATGTAAACAGCTTCAACCTTCTCAAACAAATAAACAAAAATTCCTCTTGGGGTATTTGAAATGTATAGCACTTAGGATATAAATGTAAATATAACATAAAAAAACATGCAAATGATAACTTTTTAAGGAAATAAGATTATAGTTTAATTACAGAAAATGCCCATTTATAAGATTATATTAAAATTAATACAAATAAAGTGGGAGAAAATTTGTGAACGATATAAACGGAAAGGATACAAGCGATCGCGAACCCATAAACAAACAAAAATACATTAGAATTTTAAAAGAGTTGCCAATTCTAACGATATGAATACATTCTCACACGGCAGGAATCGTACATTTTTTGTACTTCCATGATTTTTTGATAGTCTGGAAATTAGATGGACCAATCAAAGACATTTAAGATACATTTAAGTTATCTTAAATGTCTTTGGGACCAATCAGGAGCCTGTGTTGGCAAGATTTTCGAAAAGTGCAAAAATTTTGCCAAAATCCAGGGTCATAAAATTCCATAGTCAATAAATTGGTCATTCTCGTTCCGATAAATAGGCGCTGTACGATAAATCAGCTCATAAACCACTTTTCGCAAAAGAATATTCATTACAGTACCTCAATTTATCACAGTTGTGTTAGGAAATCGTCGTATCTAGTTCAGACTAGAGGATTTAACTAACTTTACTTTAAGTCACTTCGGTAAATGTTCTCAAACACCGGAAAGTCAAGCTTAGTTCCGGGTCGTCCGCTTCAAAAATGTAAGTTAAGTGACTTAACTATCATAGTGTGAACCCAATATTAGGGTTTCCAAAATGGCGATTTTTTATTACTCTTGGCGTTACTCATAATTCATAGGAAAATTAATTCTCATTATTTTTTTTCTTCTTAGATTTTGTAATCTCTATTTTCATGATTTGAATATATGTTTCCATCCTCAGTTTAATCGGGAGCTTTTATAAGAATATAATTTAGTATTTTAGGATATTTGTGTTTTTATCGGAAGTCCAGTTGATTGTGTGACAAACATATTTTATTGTGTTCAAACAGAGGTGAAATTTTCCACTAAAGTAAAAAATCAAACTTAGAAAACTTAAAGAACATTAAATAGAATATTTTATAAAATAGAATATTTTATGTCTGCTTGAAATCTTAAGATCGTTCTCAAATTCAGACTAAGTACTATTAATTTTTTTTCGAAATGTATGACACTAGCATGAGCGCGTCCAGTAATGTCACCGGTACGTAACCGGTAAGTGCGGTTAGTTACCAAGGCGTTCAGTGCTGCTAACCGATACGCAACCGTCGTCGTTCAGCAGAAGTAACCGAAGTGACCGGTAAGGGACCGAACTAACCGAAGAAAAAGCTTGGTTAGGTGGGTCACGTGATCGGTTACATGAAAATTTACGATGATGTAACACAGATGTAATTACGATGATGTAATACAGATGCCGCTGCAAGTAAATAATACCATTTTCGTCCAGTAGGTCTGTCGACCGGTTAGAAACCGGTCACTTACCGCCCCGGTAAGTAACCGGTCACTTTGGTTAGGTCTGCTGGACGCGCTCTAGATATAAAACGATATTGGGAATTCAAGCGCTCGAATACGCCATCTGGTGGAAAAAAGATATAACTTCTCGCTTCTGGAAAATCCCTTGCAAGCCCATTGCATTACATGTATTTTTAATTTGTTCATGATGAATATTTTTTTGCACAATTTAAGATTTCATGTGTGTTTATATGACAAAGTGAAAATTATCCAAATTTGAATATCTAACACTTTCAAACGCGTTTACAATAAATGATGGTTTCAATGGCACTTTAGCATTAGTTAAAGGGACAATTTTCCTGTACCGACTGCTGCGATCAGCGCCTCTATAGACCGTTTTAAGTCCCAATAATCGATCTGTTTCTTCCGTTTTTCTGTAAAGGTAGACGATTTTTCACAAAATGCTGTCGAAGTTGGCGTTATGAACCGAATTTACAGACGCGACGGCGCAAAAACTGCCGTCCTGAAAAAGCAATCGCTTATAACTGAAGTTGTAATTTATTTATCGGAAAATGAAAAAAGAAAAAACTGTTCGATTACAAATCAGTTCAATAATCCTGTCTGTAAGTATCATGCCTTTATGTTTAAAAAGGAGAAGGTTTCGCGTTGTTGAGCGAAGGAAAATATTTTTTGAGAAATCAATTTTTTATTACCCCCTTTTTATTTTTTGCACCCCCATTCCCCCCTACACTTTTTTTAATACAAAATATGCGACTAAAGGCACACAAAAAAAATAATATAATAAAATGAACACTTATTAGTCGAAACATTTTGTTTTGAAGAATATGTATAAATATACAAGAATCATACATACGCTTAAAACCATGTTAAAAAAATAAATAAACGCGTTGTTATTTTTATTATCATTCTTATTTTAAGCAATATTTAATGTTAAAATCGGTGAAAATTGTTCTGTTAAAAAAGTTTTATAGGATCAAAAACCATGTATAGCAAATAGATCGTACAGAAACATATTGGACTAGATTGCGGTGTGCAATGTCCAATCATTTTTTTAATTTGTCTAATTTTTTAAGGTTTTTTCAATTTTTTTTATTCAGTATTTCATTATTTGGATAGAGATTTATGCATATTTCAAAAAAGTATTTTCTTCTTTAAACTTACTGTTGTCAGATTTTTAAAAAGCATAAATAATATTTCTAAACATTTTTTTCAATTCAAAAATATATTTACAGGTGAATATTAAAAGAGAAAGAGAACTTTAAAATAATTCAATTATTACGCATGAAAAATATTTAATGATAAATATTATGTTATAGCTAAAACAATATATTTAAAGCAATTTTCTTATAGCATCTAAAATAAAACTGTTCTTCTAGACATTATTATAAAAGTCCAAGTGTCAACGGCATTTTTTATTTTACTATTTTGCTCAAGCTGATTTTCAAATGAGTGATAGACAACAGCCATTAACTGTCGTGATAGCAGTGGATGCGGCCCTGTGAACGGAAAAAAGCCCAGTCAAAAGTAAATGAATGACAACCCTATTACAGAAGATCGCAACTTGTCGAGATAATATAATTCAATCTTCCGTATTAGAGCAATCTTTATATATATATATATATATGGGCTGTTTAATAGCCTCTGCTTGTTAACTAGGAGAAGACCCTTTAAATGCCTCAGAGGAGGACTTACAGGAATCGACTGGGAGCAGGGACTTGATGTCCAATCCGCACCTTCCATCGGTGCAGCCTGTTAGTACCCTTGCCTAGTGCATGGGGAAAGAACGCGGATGGGCTTCCTCCAACCCGCTTGGCCAGCGTGGAGGAATTTGGCCACCTCCCCCCTTATTTTACCATGAATTCACAAAACAAATCACGGCCCTCAATTCCCGGCAGTCTGCATGTTCCTGATTACGGCAGCGATCAGAAAGACATGAAGACAGAGGGTGCTAAGAATCACCGGGCTCGGCTTGGCTGCCATAAGTTGATGACCTTGGCTACGTATAATGGACGATCCTTATCTTCTGAAAGTCATTTACAGGAACTTGAAGAAGAATTAGAAAGAATCAACTGGGACATCCTAGGATTATGCGAAATAAGAAGAAAAGGTGAAGAGAAGATTGATCTTGCCAGTGGACATGTATTGTACTACAGAGGTACAGAAGATGGAAAAACAAGTGGTGTAGGATTTCTGATTCATAAAAGGTGGAAGAATCACATCGTAGAATATGATAGTGCATCAGATAGAGTTGCAAGGTTAGTTATGCAAGTGTCAAAAAGATACAAGCTGCAAATTACCCAAGTTTATGCACCAACAATTAGCTATACTGATGAAGAAATTGAGGATTTCTATGAAGAAGTAGCTTCAATGCATCAAAAAGGGAAATGCTACATAAAATTAATAATGGGAGACTGGAATGCTAGAATTGGGGAAAAAAAGAAAGGTGAATTCTCAGTAGGAAATCATGGATATGGGGTGCGTAATGAAAGAGGAAACAGATTGATTGAATTTGCAGAATGTGAACAGATGTATATCATGAATTCATTTTTCAAGAAAAAGCCACAAAGAAAATGGACATGGCGTAGTGCAAATGGCTCAACAAGTGAAATCGACTACATCTTGACAAACAAAAAGCATCTTATTCAGGATTGCAGCGTTCTCAATAACTTCAATACAGGAAGCGATCACAGGTTAGTTAGATGCAAACTGCTTTTAAATACTAAAGTGGAAAGAATGAAGCTTTTGCAATGCTCAAAGAAATCAGTCGATATTATAAATCTCCAGAAACATAAAGAAGAATTTAATTTAGAACTTAAAAATCGTTTTCAAGTACTTCAATCAATCTTAGAAGAAGAACAAGATGTTACAGTAGTGAACAAGAAAATAACAAATACTCTACAAGAAATTGCAAGGACGATAGCTGGTGAAGCACAGGTAAAGCAAACAAAGAAAATAACAGAAGAAACAAGAAGACTGATGAAGATACGCACAGAATTTAAAATGAAGAAAAACTATCCTAAATCAAGAGTTGATTATGCAGAATTATGTAAAACGGTAAGAAAATGTGTTACCGAAGATATAAGAAAATTTAACTGTGATCTTGTCAAAAAAGTTCTAGAAGATAACAAAAGTTTAAAATCAGCTAAGCGCAAACTGTGTGTTGGAAGAAAATGTATTTTTGCACTGAGGAGAGCAGATGGAACAATCACCAAAATCAATAATGAAATAGTACACATTGTCGAAAAATTCTATAACGATCTATATAAATGTGAAGATCAAAGGGAAATCAACCTACGTGATCCACTAGTAAACATAACAGAAACTGAAGAGATAATCCCAGTGATGACAGATGAAGTTGTACAAGCCATTAGATGCATGAAAAAAGGTAAATGCCCTGGCGAAGCCATATATATATATATATATATATATATATAAAGATTGCTCTAATACGGAAGATTGAATTATATTATCTCGACAAGTTGCGATCTTCTGTAATAGGGTTGTCATTCATTTACTTTTCATTACAATTGACCTTATCAAAGAAGCCGGAGAAGAATTTGCAAAAAGGCTAGCCTTACTGTTTTCCAAATGTCTCGAGAAATCAGATGTACCAGAAGATTGGAATAATGCTGTGATGGTGTTACTTTATAAGAAAGGAGAAAAGGAAAACATTAAAAACTACCGTCCAATCAGCTTACTGTCAGTGATTTATAAAATTTTCACCAAAGTTTTAACGACAAGAGTTGAATCAGCTCTGGACTCAGCTCAACCTAGAGAACAAGCAGGATTTCGAAGTGGATTTAGCACAATGGATCATATTCAAACAGTAAGGGAAGTTATAGGAAAACATAAAGAATATAATTTACCTCTCTGTCTTGCCTTTATTGATTATGAAAAAGCATTTGATTCGGTCTACACATCTGCAGTAATTACTTCTCTGGAGGACATTGGTATAGACAAACCTTATATCAATATCATAAAGAAGATCTACAAGAAAGCAACAGCCACCATCCGTTTGGACAAAGGAAAAGCGAAGATCAAGCTTGGAAGAGGAGTAAGACAAGGAGACACCATTTCGCCTAAGCTTTTTACTGCTGTCTTAGAGAGTATTTTCAAGAAGCTGGATTGGGAAAACAAAGGGATTAGAATAAATGGGGAATATTTAAGCCATCTCCGGTTTGCTGATGACATTTTAATTTTCAGTAATAGCCCTGAAAAATTGCAAAATATGCTAAAAGATTTGGCAGAAGCTAGCATTAATGTGGGATTAAAAAGAAATTTGGAAAAGACTAAGGTGATGTTCAATTCATTTGCATCAAAAAAGAAAATCGTCTACAACAACACTGAGATTAAAGATGTTGAAAGCTATGTGTACCTTGGACAAGAAATATCTTCAGACAACAGTATCATGAATGAAATCAATAGAAGAATAAGAAATGGATGGAGTGCTTTTGGGAAGAACAATATTATTCTGAAAAGTAACATGCCTCTTTGTTTGAAAAGAAAGGTGTTTAACCAATATGTTTTGCCTGCACTAACTTATGGAGCAGAAACTTGGACACTAACAAAACGGATGGTACAAAGATTACAAACAACACAGCGAAGTATGGAAAGATGTATGCTAGGCATAACCAGAAGAGACCGAAAGAGAATAACGTGGGTAAGAAGTCAGACGAAAGTTTTTGACATTATCGAGAGAATTAAACGGCTAAAATGGAAATGGGCTGGGCACATTGCAAGAAGACAAGACAATAGATGGAGCACAAACACCCTACAGTGGTATCCCAGAGATGTAAAACGACCAAGAAGACGACCTCAAGTAAGATGGAGTGACGAAATCAGAAAAGTGGCCGGTGTTAATTGGATGACTAAAGCACTAGACAGGCAACAATGGAAAAATCTGGGGGAGACCTACATCCAGCAGTGGATTGAAAACGGTTGATGATGATGATGATGATGATGATATATATATATATATAAAACAGAGCAAATTAGCGAGTTTTTAGAGTCTGCAGGTGTGGATGGGTGATGTTTGAGAGCCCTAGTCATATGAATAAAACAAGAAAACGTTCTATAATAAACATGTAAAATGATATTTTACTTCCTTTATTTAAAACCCATACATTTCAAAATAGGATGGAACAGGTAGTGTTATCTTTATATGATCGTAATACTACGAATGAAAAATTTAAATTTACGTTGATATTTTTGCAATTTTTTCATTATTAGCCTAGGCATTAATTGTCCTGGTATTTTTTGTGCATAACCTTTTTTTTCTTTTTGGAATAAGGAAAATAACTGTCACTTGGTTCAAAAAATTGCGCTAACTTATAATACCATTGATGATATATTGAAACTATTTCCTCAATTACTTAAACTCTTAAAAAAATGTTCATTTTTTATAATGATAATTTTTCGAAATTTTTTTCAGAAAACACATTTTAAATACTCATTTTTAAAAATAAATACGCATTTAAAAATTATTTATACCTGAACATTACGATTAGTTTAAGAAACATTTACAGTAGTCCGAAATATAAATACATTAGGGGGGGGGGTTTACCCAGTGCTTGCTAACGCTCCCCAACCCCCGTGAATTGCGACGCAATTCACATTGGGAACGCTACGCGGTCCCAGCTCGCTTTACTCGCTCGTCACTTTTTGCAGCAACTCTAACCAGAATGAGTATTATCATAAATCATTTTAACATATGAAATTTGCTAATTATTTTAATGTTAAAAAAAAGCTATTGAAATCTTTGTTGAAAACACAAATATAAATACATTTAGTTGGTGCCACCAGTGGGCATATATCATTTCAGCATTTAACTGAAAAAATTACCTTGGAAACACAATTACTTTAAAACTTCGTTCATTAAGCCTATAATATTGTACAGCATGGCTTAAATTTATTTTTAAAAACTCTTAGAAAAACACTACATGATAGCAAGATAGTTCAATATATACCGAGCGGCCAAAAAATTAGAGACACCTCTTATTTGAAAGTAAACCTGTCCGACAGCGACATAGAATGACGTAACAACCCAGAGTTGCTTATACAAGGAACTCTCAGCTTTGTACGACGTAGTTAGCATGGAAGTTACAGTAAAAAGGGGTAAGAAGACAAAGTGAAGTGAATTTGAACGACGGTTTATCATCGGTGTAAGAAGAGTTGGTGCCAACATCTCTGAAACGGCGACTCTTTTAGGATTTTCTCTCCCAACAGTTTCTCGGGTTTTTAGAGAGTGGTAGTTGAGAAAAAAATCTTCAAGCGATAAGGACCACTCTGGTCGAAAAAGGCTGGTGAACGAGGGAGGTAAGTAGTACGCATAGTCCGCAACAACAGAAGGGCAATAACAGGACAAATTACAGCTGAAATCAATGCAGGTGCATCACAAAGCATATCCTAATGCATAACTAGACAGAATTTGCAAAGGATGGGGTTTAGCAGCAGGTGACCATCAAGATTGCGTTTGGTATCACAGAAAACTAGAAAACGACGCCTGTTGTGGGCAAAGGAACGACGAAATTGGTCACTTGAGGACTGGAAAAAGTTTACTGTTCCGATGAATTTCACTTGCTGCTCCATTATGCAGATGGAAGGAACAGAATATGGCGCAAACAGTACGAATTCATGAACACCTCCTGCCAAATGGAAACTTTTCAGGCTAGTGGTGGTAGAATTATGGTGTGGGACTGTGGGGAAGGTTTTTCTGGAGTACACTGGGTCCCTTGATATTTGTGGACACAACTCTGAACAGCACAGCTTACTTCAACATCGTTGCCGATCACCTGTACTCGTTTATGTCTATAATGTTCTCTTATGGAGATGGTGATTCTCAGCAGGACAATGCACTTTGCCACGGTGCTCAATTGGTCTTAAATTGGTTTGAAGAACATCAATCAGAGTTTACACTCTTAAAACTGTGCCTCTGATATATAAGGCACCAGCGCATCGTGCCTCCTATTAATTTAATATGAGAGGCACACAGACAAAGTGCCTCTGATAAGCCGATAAACATCAAAGGCACAAAGAAATGAAAGGCACAGATGACTGTGTCAAAATCTTTTAGAGGCAGCGGTGACAGAACGAAATTTGTCAGAGGCACCAAACTAAATGTGTGCCTTTGAAAAAGAACGGTCATTTATTCAGTGGTACAGTGGGGAAGCAGACATGCGTACAAATGTTTAACCCATGATGCATTGAGCGGGATATTTACTTTCAATGAGGGATAGGGGTCTGGAGGAAGAATGGACCCTTGACCAGAAGAAATGGCGTCTGGCGTGGTCTCTTGTAGATTATTCGAATGGCGGCACCTGACGACACAAACCGAGTTTATATATATATCCTTTTCGCAAGACGATTATTTTGACTCAAGAGGTTTTGTGCTTTCGTTTTCTAATTACGCTCTTGTTATTATTGTCGTTCAGGATTACAACAATATTAATCGCTGATTATAGGAGTTATGTTTTTCTACGATTTAAAACGACGCACAGTGGAGTATTTGACCCGAAATCCTGGCCAAAAATATTTTTTTATGTAAATATAGTCCGATTGCCTAGAAATTGTTAGATGTTATTGGGTATCAACATGGCATGTTTGGTATTGTAAATGAAGTCTATAGCCTTTACGGTTCATTTACAGAGACACCTGAAAGAATTCCCTTACATTATGTCTATGGGAAAAAATCGTTTGCTCTGTATTTTAATGATATCACACTATTTTAAACGTATTGAAATTTATATACATCACTGAGGTGTATTAAGGCACTTATTATAGAATATGGTGTGCATAGAATATATCGTTCATTTACAGGGGCACACAAAAGAATTTGGCTGAAAAATAAATTTAACTATTGAAGTCTATGACCAATAATTGCTGGAAGTGCGCTTGTAGTTGTGATATGCATTTTTAAATTGAATTTTTTTAAAAATATTACTTGGTGTGGATACATTCTATAGATCATATATAGGGTTGCACAAAAGTTCTCAAGCACATTTCCGTTTATTCCCTGAAATGGCTGAATGGAAATGTTTAACTTTGTTATGCGTTTCACTGAACTAACTTTTAGCATACTATTTAGTATACATACAAATCCATAGCTTAGTTTAATATTTTATATCTTAAAAGCTAACGAAGTGTAAGTAAAATTTTAACACTTCACATAATAATAAGTATACATTTTATAAATATTTTGACCACTAAGAAAAATAAGAGACATCATTTAAGAAAAGCACAAAGAAAAAAGAAGTTAAAATATTAATTTACTAAGTAGATATTTTAAAAATACGAATAAATCACATGCCCATAGACTTAACATTACCGAAGGGAGTTTGGAAGTCTAGTGACTAGCAGCCTTAAATGTTTACTGTTTATAAGAGAAAAGTAATTGTTGATAGATTTTTTTATTTACTAGTAATGTTTAATTAAATGTATTTAATTGTACTATCTATAAAATTTAGTTTTTACGTTTAATTTACTTTAATAATAATTACTACATTTAATTTACATTTAATAAAGATTATTTACATTTGATAATACATTTAATACAGTGGAGTCTCTACAGTATAGAGATGCTGGTTTTTCAGTGTATTTAATAGATTACCAGTTTCAATCTGATTCTTCAGAACTCTGTGTGATGTAACTAAAGATGGATGCAACTAAAGATGGATGATTGGTGCTGTTATTAATTTTATTTTTCGTATAGTGGAATAGTGGAAAAAGATACATTGCTGTTGGTAGGGAACAATAACCCCAATCTTCAAGATTTCGTTCTTTTAGGTCAACGCTATAGATAAACGATAAGATTTAATAAAAATAATTCATCTTACTTTAAAAAGGAGACACACAGCCGTTGAAAATAAAACTGAGACAATCTTGCTTTTTAATCCAAGTTCTTTATTAAAGGTCTTTGTAGCACAATATCAGGAAGACTTTGAATAAATCCAGTTGGCCACTGTACTATGAGAACCGAAAGTCTTTAACTTTAGAATGGCAAAAATATTAAGTTAGTTGACGGCATTTAATAAGATGTACCCCAGACTTCTTGAGAATATGAAGATATTTCTAGGCAAGCTCGCTTCAATAAATTATTAATAATTTAAATCATTTAATTTAAAAATCACTGCATCAAATTTAAAAAGGCTTAAAATTTAACTATTAAAATCTTTACTGAACTTAAGGAACAAACTCGGCATGAAAAATGCGAATCTCCGTAACGGAGATCGCGCCGATAAAAATAAAGTATTAATTTAAAAAGGAGACACACAGCCGTTGAAAATAAAACGGAGACAATCTTGCTTTTTAATCCAAGTTCTTTATTAAAGGTCTTTGTAGCACAATATCAGGAAGACTTTGAATAAATCCAGTTGGCCACTGTACTATGAGAACCGAAAGTCTTTAACTTTAGAATGGCAAAAATATTAAGTTAGTTGACGGCATTTAATAAGATGTACCCCAGACTTCTTGAGAATATGAAGATATTTCTAGGCAAGCTCGCTTCAATAAATTATTAATAATTTAAATCATTTAATTTAAAAATCACTGCATCAAATTTAAAAAGGCTTAAAATTTAACTATTAAAATCTTTACTGAACTTAAGGAACAAACTCGGCATGAAAAATGCGAATCTCCGTAACGGAGATCGCGCCGATAAAAATAAAATTTCCGCGATCTTACATGATCGAATTTTCGAATACTTCTGACACAAAATGCCGTTGCACCGATATAAATATGGCCACCACGGGGATCACACAGGTAAAATAAAGAAAGAATTAAATTGATTTGATAATTAATTATTGCCAAATAAAAATAAGAAAACTTTAGATTCCGTAGAAACGGCACTTGAATGCCACGCCGTACATTGTATCGGCGGAAAACAGAACCAAAACATACGATGCAGTAGGCTGCGCGCATGCGCAAAAGAGATTGTCGGGCGCTCAGCAAAGCGTGGGTGAGAGGGGGAAACGCTACCAAGGAGACAGCGCGACGGCGAGGAAGAGGAATGACAACAGCATACTTAGTAACATAAAAATTACAGAACAGCGAATAAAAATTATGAAATTGTGATATTTCATATCACAATACCCCCAATGGCCAATTAAATTTTGGATGACCAAGAAGTGAAAAAGGTAGAAAAAATTAAAGACCTTTTTCATAAATGGGAAGACAAAATTTTGAATGCCAAAAAGTAAAATTGACTTAAAAATTTTAAGAAGAAAATGCAATAAACATGTACAGTGACAAAAAAAAAATAATACAATGAAAAGAATGTACATCAATATGGCATTCATAATAAGTATACAAAATTTACCGTATACAAGTCATAAAAATAAGCCCCATTGCAATTAATAGCAAAGACAGGCACCTTCCTTGTAAAATGATCTCAACAATAGTATTTTTAAATAGTCAAAAGCTAAACATATTTTTTTTCAGCTACAAAGAGATCATACATCAAAATTGAAACCAGCTGCAGCAATATAAAATGAGTCGGTAATTTCTTTGTGCCGACTTGTCTAGACATATATAATAAAACAGTTGCAATCTAAAGCAACAATTATTCAATAAAATTTCTAAATTTTACTTACCTAGGACTTTCAACATAGAGTATATGAAAATTTTACTCTAATAAAATATCAAATTCATTCATAAAATAATGCATATAAAATTCATTCTTAAAAGCAATCCAATCTACTTAAATTCATAATAAGACCCAAAATAATTTTTTTAACTTACTTTTCCTTTGAGTGGGTCATGTATTGCAATACCAATAATTTGTCATTCAATTCATATGAAAATTATCAAGCAATCACTAAATAATTGCACATAATACTCTGAAGTGCATAAATAATAATTACTCAAGAAAAAATTACATGAATTAAGACATAGTTGCAACAATTGTGAGAAAAATGTCAACATTATGGTAAGTTTGTCATAAATATCATAATTAGATGGTTTTTAATAAAGCTTTTTAAATATATAACAATATAATATTCAAGTTTTAACCAACATATAATTCACTTAGACAAAATACTCAATAAATTTTTTGAAATACACAAATCTTTCATTAATACTCAATAATCAATTTTTTTCAGTACACTCAATAAAATTTCTATACAACTTTTTCTTAAATACACAATTTTCTAATACCATGGTTTTATTTATTTATTTATCTTTCAAAAGAAAAAAAGATGTGAGAAAATGTGAAAAAGGTGAGGATCCTCAAAAAAAAAATTTTTTTTTTAACCTTTAGTCTTCATTAAAAAAAGACAAGTTAAAAAAAAAAATGACACTTTCATGGGAAGAAAATAAAAACACAGTGCACCTTTTTGTAATGGCCATAATTATCATGCAGAAATATACATATATATTGTTATTGAGAACAAAAATTGGCTATTGTAAAATGCTGAATCTACATAACTCACATAAGTGCTAATAATGCTAGCCATAGAAACTATCAGCAGTCGTGCAAATTAAGCAAAATCAAAATATAAATATACATTTGTTATAATTTACAAAAATACACTAACAGCCCTGGTATCTCCAAAACCATTGGCAATTGTGTACATCTGATAATATTGAAGCTATATAACTATTGCTGTAAAAAAGAATTATTACAGATGAGGGATGAGTATTGTTCAGCCACTTACAGACAGTGAGATGTGGTAGTGATAGTTAATAAATCAGTTTTTAATAACTCACACAGTACATCTCCTTTAAAATATATTATCTGCTAGTAAAAAATGTTTGCAGAATAACTTTTGCAGATTTATGGCACACTGGTGGACACGATGGCACTGCAATCACAGCAATTTGGCCACAATTACTTATGATGACGCACCATAATTAAAAAAAAAAATGAAGACACAATTGGGAATATTTAGCACCGAATCAAGGCACTATGACATATTTCCTTTCTTTTTGTACATACACTTAGTGACGTGGGAAACACTGAGCATTCACCATCACGTAAGGCTTAAGACACAATAGGGAAAATTTGTTGACATGATCGGGAACAAACATTCCATGATATAGGAGATAATGCACTATAAGGTGGCTCTTAGGAAACAAATTAAGGCGCTGGAAGGAACACTAAGAAGCCTATGCATATGCAGGAGCATTCAAAATAAATTTGTAGACACAAGATAATAATATTTGAATGCAAGGTAGACACAAATGAGGAATAGTGACATTGAAGTCACATAGGTCACATGCACTTGAGATTCTTAGTAACAAATATATATTTTTGAATATTCACCAAAATGATATATATATTTTTTTGACATATTTGGCAGAATACTTCTTTTAAAAACAAAGCGCTGTTAAATATACTAAGACTTAGTGCTTCTTGTAATAATGCATATAACTAAATAATTCTTTTTTTTTTATTCACAAAAAATAATTATGTCATCTTCTTAATTAAAAAAAATAATCACAAATCGAATAAAGTGAGGCGTATGGTATGTAATGATTTAAAAAAGCATTTGGTTATATAAAATAAATAGGCACTAAATATGGAAATAATTAAAAACATAAATATATATTTTTTTTATCTTGAGAAGATACTTTAAAATGTTGCAATAAAATTCTGTAAAATTGCAAAATGATTCCAGTAGCAGATAAGTTAGCAACTTCCACAACATGAGGATAAAGACTGCTCACATGAAAAAGGCCAACAGACACACTTCTATAATCAGGTTTTGCAACAGAGGGTAGAAAAATATATTAACTATTGCAAATAGGCACAGCTGTCAATTTGTAACACTATAGATCTATATAAATGAGTAACTTTGAGGAGGGAGAAACAAGTTCCACAAGATGAAGAGGACTGACGAGGAGCAATCACACGGATATATTGCCTATATGTGAATGGCGACCATCAACAATCACTTCAACTCGCAAAAGAATGCAAGTAAGTAGCTTTTTTTTTTTTTTTTTTTTTTTTTTTTTTTTTTTTTTAATCACCATAATACTTGCAAAACTGTAGCAAAGGTCATACAATAATGGATATATTGGCACACTCTGAATGACTACTTCACTAGGTAAGCAAACAGCAGATGGAGAAAACTTGCATTGTTTTTAATATATAGACTGCAGGAACACAATTGAGAGGATGGTGTAGCGATCTGTGATCTCGGACAGTAGCCGGCGCTTTCAACCTTTGGCGTGGTGCGCCTTCTTTCCCCCCCGCAACGGGAGAGCATCAGATCACGTGATCCGTCATTCGAACTTGGGAAGCGCTTGCTATGTGCTCGCTCGGTATTTTTCTCTCTCTCCCCCAGTGGCGTTCACGAATAAATTGCTTTTCGTTGTATTATGAAATAAAGTTTATTTTTATAATTAAATCAACCTTCTGATGGTCTATTCCACGATATTATCACAATCCAAAATACTCTAAATTGGTGACTGTGGACTTTTGAACATTCATAACTGTTCTTCGAACGCCGAATTTTTATTTTCGTTTTCGCAGCATGTCAACTACAGAAACATCAGCGGTAGTGGTACCGCCCTATATAACTATCGATCCTACATTATGGTTTTTTATGCTGGATAGTACGTTCGAATTAGCTACTCCGAAAGCTATCACGGACTCCAAAACTAAATACAACTATGTCGTTGCTCATTTACCGCCTACAATTGCTACTATGGTGCGCGATGTAATAATGAAACCTGACTCCACGGATCCCTATCTGGATTTAAAAACGAAAGTCATAGAACGTTGTAGTGAAAGTCGAACACTGGAAATTCGTAAATTACTTGCCGGAGAAAGCCTTGGCGATAGGAAACCAACCGAATTACTTCGTTTAATGAAACGAAGGGCTGAAAGCCACAGTGTAAGTGACGAACTTCTTTTGGAGCTATTTACGCAACAGATGCCCAGCCCGGTGCAGACAATTCTAGCTTCTCTAGATAAAATTACGCCTGATAAAGCTGCTGAAGTTGCCGATCGTATCCTGGATTTAGCACCATCGAATATTAATGCAGTATCGGATCGGTCATCTACAAATGATATTCTGACGCCACCAGCTACAGATATGCTAATCAAGGAAATTCAAGCCTTACGTCAAGAAGTCGCTCAACTTCGACGGTCCAGAAGTGCTTCTAGGAATGGTAATTATCAGCGCAACCGTTCTCAATCCCGCCCCAGAGATACTAAATTTTGTTGGTATCATAACAAATACCAAGATAAAGCAAAAAAGTGCCTCCCACCCTGTTCATACTCGGAAAACACAAAGCGGGAAGAGTAGCGGCGACGGACTTTTCCCCAGCACTTTCTCGTCGTCTTTTTGTTAGAGACAAAAATACAGGTATGTCTTTTCTTATTGACTCTGGATCTGATGCCAGTCTCGTGGCCGCGAACAGAATAGACAAATCTAAGCCTGTTCTTCAAACTTTTCGTGCTGCTAATGGCACCAAAATTAATGTTTATGGTCGTAAAAGTATTAATATTAACTTAGGCTTACGCCGAAATTTTACTTATTCTTTTTATGTGTGTGATGTTTCATGTTCTATTTTAGGAGCTGATTTTTTGCATTGTTTTAATTTAAAACTTGATTTAAGGAATCGTCGTCTTATAGATTCCGTCACTAATTTAAAAGCTCCAGCCAAATTAAGTATTTGCAATATTTTTTCTGTGAAACCTAGTTTTGTAAATAATATTTATGGTGAACTATTACTCAAATTTCCTGAAATCACAAAATTACCGGATCCCAACCAACCGGTCAAGCACAATACTGTGCATTACATAAACACTAAGGGGCCTCCAGTTGCTGCTAAGCCCAGACGGCTAGCTCCAGATCGACTAAAATTTGCAAAAGCTGAATTTCAGCATATGCTACAGCTCGGTCATATGAGACCTTCAAAAAGTAATTACTCTTCGCCTCTGCACTTGGTGCCGAAGAAAGGGTCTGTCGATTGGAGACCTGTTGGTGATTATCGTGCTCTAAATGCACAAACTGTTAAAGAAAAATATCCAATACCTTGTATTGCAGATTTCACTGCTGAGTTACATGGTAAACAAATTTTCAGTCACATTGATCTTGTAAAAGCCTACCACCAAATTCCCATCAATCCTGCTGATGTACATAAAACTGCAATCGCATGCAGTTTGGCCTTTGCAATGCGTCGTCTACTTTTCAACGCTTTATTGATGGCATAATTCGTGACTTAGGATTTGTTTACGCATTTGTTGATGATTTGCTAATTGCGTCAGAAAATGAAATGGAACATATGAACCATCTTCAATTGTTGTTTTCTAGACTTAAAGAGTATGGTCTGTGTATTAATGTTGATAAGTGCCAATTTGGTCAATCCACTATTGAATTTTTGGGATTCAAGCTTTCAGCTGCAGGAATTGAACCCCTACCTGATCGCGTTAAATGCATCCTAGAATTTCCTCAGCCCGATACCTTAACTCAATTGAGACGCTATTTGGGTCTTTTCAATTTTTATCGAAGATTCATTCCCAAAGCCGCCGATATATTAGCTCCGCTTGTTAAGTTCCTTGAAGGACACAAGAATAAGAAAAAACATCCCCGTTCCAATGCTAACCAAAATGAGCAATTGCAATGGAACGAGGAAGCCATTCTTTCGTTCACTGCTTCAAAAGAAGCTATAGCTAGAGCAACGTTATTACGACACCCTGTTCCTGGCGCACAGTTAAGTTTATGGGTGGATGCGAGTAATGTCGCAATCGGTGGATCCTTAATGCAGCTCTCTGGAAACCAGTGGGAACCAATAGCATTTTATTCCTGTAAATTAAATAAAGCACAGAGGAATTGGTCGACTTACGACCGTGAATTGTTTGCTATTTATTCTTCCATAAGAAAATTCAGACACATGCTAGAAGGTCGAAATTTCATTATTTATACGGATCAAAAACCCCTTACATTCGCATTTAAACAAAACCCGGATAAATGTAGCCCTCGGCAGTTGAGACATTTGGATTATATTTCCCAGTTTTCTACCGATATTCAGTACACAAAAGGCTCCGACAACACCGTGGCTGATGCCTTATCGCGAATAGAGATAGATTCAATTTCCCCAAATTTGTTAGATTTTAAAGAGTTTGCCTCTGCTCAGACCACTGATGAAGAGCTCAGACAACTTCTTGAATCGGGCACCACCTCTTTAAAATTGGAAAAACACTATTTTTCACTCGAAGACATACATTTATATTGCGATATGTCACAAAAACAACCTCGCCCATTTGTTCCTAAAGCTATACGACAACCCGTTTTCCAAACTTTACATTATTTTTCCCATCCAGGCATCTCAGCTTCATTCAAATTAATATCTGAACGATTCGTATGGCCTGGCATGCGTAAAGATATAAAATCCATGGTTCAAAGCTGTACTAAATGTCAAAAAGCCAAAGTCTTCCAACATACCAAATCACCAAATGGCACTTTCTCTGAACCTGATGCTCGTTTTGCCCATATTCATGTCGATTTTATCGGACCACTACCATCCTCCGATGGCAATCAGTATTGCATGACCATCATTGATAGGTTCACGAGATGGCCTGAAGTTATACCAACAGCTGACATGACTGCAGAGACAGCTGCTCGCGCATTAGTGCACGGCTGGATCTCGAGATTCGGATCCCCTGTTACCCTAACTACGGACCAGGGCAAAAATTTTGAATCTACTCTTTTCACAGAGCTAACTAATATAATAGGATGTAAACGCACTAGAACCACAGCTTATCACCCCCAGTCGAACGGTTTTATCGAACGATTTCATCGTCATCTCAAGGGCTCTCTTAAAGCGCACAACCAAACTAAATGGACTGAGATTCTTCCCATAGTCTTGCTGGGCGTGCGCACTGCTCTGAAAAATGACATCAAAGCAACCTGTGCTCAGCTTGTTTATGGCACCAATCTCAGACTACCCTCCGATCTTATTTCCAGTGAGACTATAACTCAACCACTTACCCTTACCTATGTGTCTAAGTTAATTGAAACAATGAGGTCATTAAACCCTATTGCCACTTCCATGCACGGCAATCCCAAAACTTATGTCAATCCCTCATTAAAAACTTGTTCGCATGTCTTTTTAAGATCAGATAAAGTCACTCCTCCCTTAACACCCCCTTATACAGGACCCCATAGAGTGATTGATAGGACCCACAAAACTTTTGACTTGGAAATAAAGGGAAAACGGTGCACAGTTTCCATTGACCGCATTAAACCTGCATATCAGTTATCAGATTCTCTCGCATCTTCCCAAACTCAAACACAACATGAGCCAATGAATGCTCAAACTCCTCTAGAACAACCTACTACAAGATCTGGTCGTAAAGTTCGTTTTCCACAACATCTTGTTACAGACTATATTGTGTAAAACATTTTTTTTGATATATATATATAATGTACATACTATTTACTTATTTTCATATAATGCATATATATTCTCAGGCATTCTTTTGCATATCATGTTTAAGTTATTATTATATTTGTCAAGTATTATTCAGCATTATGCCAATTTTCTCATTTTTGCATAATAAGCACCCCATTTGTACTCAAGAACTCTCTGTATATCAGTGTATAATCAAATTTTTCTGTAATCGTGACTACGTCACTGGGGGCATACTCTGTAGCGATCTGTGATCTCGGACAGTAGCCGGCGCTTTCAACCTTTGGCGTGGTGCGCCTTCTTTCCCCCCCGCAACGGGAGAGCATCAGATCACGTGATCCGTCATTCGAACTTGGGAAGCGCTTGCTATGTGCTCGCTCGGTATTTTTCTCTCTCTCCCCCAGTGGCGTTCACGAATAAATTGCTTTTCGTTGTATTATGAAATAAAGTTTATTTTTATAATTAAATCAACCTTCTGATGGTCTATTCCACGATATTATCACAATCCAAAATACTCTAAAATGGTAAAATATATTCTATTGAGGCATGATTAACAGTTATTGTAGAAACAGGAACACAGATGACTCAGGATTGAAGAATATTTAAAGAAAGTCTTCTCAAAATAAAAAAATAACGTCATTCTCTCTCTCTTTTTTTTTTTTTTTTTTGTAATGACGTGAGAAGTAGACGAAAAAAAAAAAAAAATATGATGCAGTACGAGCATTGCCATAAAATTAAAACATTTTGAAGCAAATAAAAATAATTTTTAAATCTATGAATCTGTAATTAGTTCCAAAGTGAAGACATCATGAAAATAATTCTGAGAACAGGTTTTCAATATAAATACAGTTCTTATAGAATGTTATTAAATATTGTTTGTACACTAATATAAAAAATGGCATAGTAGAGAATTTAAGAAATATTATCTTCTATTGAGAAAAAATTTTGGCATGTATAGAAGCATGAGAATTCCCAATCATTTCATGTAGGATAAGAGCAACTACTAAACAATCAAAGAACTTCAGCTTTCGTCAGAACAATATTAGGAACAAGATTAATATCAAGATTAAGCTGAGAACACTTTATTGAAATAAAATGATGTCAAGAGCACACTTTTTTTTTTTTTTTAAATTAGAATAATGCTTCAATAATAATTATATATCAAATTTGTAATTTTTTTTTTTTTTTTTCTCCAAGTGCCATTAAAAAAATATTTAGTAACCCAAAAACCATAGCCTCATTAAAGAAATAAAATTTGTTCTGAGAACAAGTAATCAATATATTATTTTAATATCAGGGATAATTCAATAACTTCATAAAATATTTTATTTTATATGCATCAAATTTATTAATTCATTCTTGATTTCATTCATATAATAATATTGCAGTGTGAAAAAGATAAAATTTTAAGAAATAATTTCTCAAGTATTCCAAGATAATATACCATCATATTTATCAAAATAAATTAATTCATTCATTATAAATATTATAAAATCAAAGCAGCAATATAAATTTAAATTCTTGCAAAATTTTAAGAACAAGATGTGTAAAAATAATCTATTGCAAATATAAGAATACTAAAGCAGCATTTAATATACTGTCATACATGAAATTGTAGAATATTCTTTCAGAACAATTCTTCTTAAAACGAAATATGTCTTCAAAATTGAACAATTTTATTATTTAAATTTGGCATAAAACATAATGAAAAACAGCATATCGGCACCATATTGTGATGTAACTAAAGATGGATGCAACTAAGATGGATGATTGGTGCTGTTATTAATTTTATTTTTCGTATAGTGGAATAGTGGAAAAAGATACTGTCGCAAAACACCGAACTCCATGAACTGGACATTTTTTTTGTGTGAATAGACTCTAAACATTTGCCTCCATGAACATTTTTCTCATTGCTGAAAGAAACTTTTGTTTTGTCATTTGGCAACTCAGAGACTTTGGGGCTGTTCAGAACAGAAGATCAGGCGGCGCGCGGGCGATGGAGATTAAAATATCGAGTGAGTCTATACTGTGAATGAAATTGAAAGGCCTGCGTTCGTTATCATTGATTTGGACATCCAAATCAATGATAATGATCACGGTCCTTCATTTGACTAATTAGCGTATTTTAATGATATTTTGTTAAATTAAGAAGTGAACTTGGTGGCCGAATGGTTAGAGCACTGCTCTTGATTCTGGAGGTTGCGGGTTCGATCCCCCAAAATTTCTGTTTGATTTTTCTGTTTTTTTTTTTCATTTAAAAATGTTTAATCGGTTGCTTTGTATTTTTCATGATTAATGGAATATATTTTATAAAAGCAAAATTTGATATTATTAACAATTACTTATTTAATTAAATACGACAAATTCAGCTATTTTACGATTAAAATTTTACATTACAGTGTCTTTTAATATTTAAACATTATTATTATTATTATTTTCTTTTTAGCAAATGTAAAATAAGAAATGAAAATATAGTCAATTTGCACGAATTTCTCCATGTTTTTATAATGAGTACTTCAACAGTGAATTTTTAGTACGAATAGAATGCAAAGCATATTTTACAATGTAAAAAATATTATAAAAATAAAATGTAAAATATTACATTATTTAAACTAGAAATATCAGTACCTATTTTTGTAAAGAGGTAAAATACGTGTGGTTTACCGTCTAGTTTCGTAATGAATATAAATAAAATATAGTTAGAATGTTTATAAATTTTCTACTGAATGTACAAGTATTTTAGCATTTGTTTCTCGTGTTTTATGATGTTTATTGCAATATAATAAATAATGCAATTTACATCGAAAAATGAATTTCAAGAAAAATAAATTTTTAGAAATTAATAATTATGTTTCAACAAGGTTGTTATCGAAAAATATATTTTAATAAAATGTTTAAAAGCTTTTTTATCAAATTTTAACAAAGATTTTATTTTACTATTATAAATAAAGAAATAAATCTTTTAACATATGTTAAAAGATTTATCGTAAATCAAGGTCGTGATACCAACATATGTTGGTATCACGACCTTGATTTATTAACATTCTATTTATCCCCAAAAATATAAAGCAACTGATAAATGATTTTTAAATTAATAAAAATAGGGGAAGAAAATCGGAAATAAACGGCGAGCATTCACTTTGTATCCATACTTTTCAGGTTCATCTGTGTAGGACAACCCAAACGTCAGTAAAGTACATAACAATTTTTGGTACTTTTCGGTTAGCCGGGCGCCAGTGAAAAAAAAACTATAAATATATATCTACATATATGTTTGTGTATATATGTATGTATATATATATATATATGTGTCTGTGTATATATTTATATTTGTTTCACTGGTGCCCGGTTAACCAAAAAGTTCCTTTTTTTTTTTTTAGAGTTTACATTAATTTTATTGAAACCACCAATACTGTGTTTCAGGAATTCGGTGATCCGAACGTCCTCTCCCTTGTTAGTTAAAGGTGCACTGGTTATAGAAAATTTAACTTTATAATATTATATGCGTTGTTTTGTACAATATATATATTTATGTAACTGCTATCAACTAAACTAATATATCAGTTTTAGTAGGTGCTGTAGTTTAAGAGACATATAAGTTGACAGCAGTTATGTAACTATATCATGTATATATATATATATATATATATATATATATATATATATACATCATACTTTCGTATTCTATTATTTTTATGTTGGATCAAAGGCTTAAAAAATCAGTTTAGAATGTTAAAAATTTAAAAATTTTCAGATATCCGATCATGTTGCTACAGCTGTATCAATCAACCTACCAAACCAAGTAAGACACAAAAAAGCCCAATCACGTGATCAAATCGCCCACAGAATTTTTGTGAGTCACCCGCGCGCAGCGCGCGCTAAAAATTTGCAGGTTATGAACGCGGATCGGGCTATCTGATCACGTGATGCTTTTCATGAATGTTTCAGGGGTTTATTATGATGAAATAAAAATAGATATTCCTATTATAAGATCCATTTTTTTTGGAGGATAAAGATGTGTAGTCGCTAGTTTCACCTAATCCGAGCCACAGAAGCTTAAAATAATTGAAATAATTAAATTATTTCAATATATTAAATTATTTAAATTTCCGATAAGACCTACTCCATAACCCTTCTCTCCATCGCGCGCGCGCCGCGCGATCTTCTTTCCTGAACACAACCTTTATTATTATTCTGAGAAGTAACTTGAGTGAACGATGTCGGTTTTACCGCGAAATAAGAACGAATGTCTTAAATTCAATTTAATTAATGTTGTATATAATGTAAATAGAAGAATGTAAATAGGTGTGAATTAAAGTACTAGAAATTTGTACCAGAGTCTCTTCATCATGTCTTGTGTTTAAAAAATCCACAAAATGACCGTCTCTATTTAAAATCGAAACTCCTGATTCTTAAGAAGGCGTCCTACCTTGGAAGGGTGAGTAATTTTACTTATCCTATTTTTTGAACTGTGTAATAATTTATCTTGTGATTACACGTCATTTGGCGTCCGAACAGGGACTGCCTAGAAATAAATTGAATCAGAAATATCGTTATTGTAGTTTCGTAGTGCTTTGAATATGAGATAATTGCAATATTTTTATTCGATAAATTAATAGTGAATATTGATTTAAAATAATGGATGCAATTAATAAAGCGAAACGCACTACTGTCAGATCACAAACTACTAAATTAACGAATAAAATAGAGGCGGCAATTTCAGAAAACAGTTCCGATGAAGAGACATTAGAACAATTTCTCGCTGAGTTAGAATTGAAGGAAAAAGAGCTTCAATATCTCGATTCTGAAATTCAGAAAAACCTTAAAATAGACGAGATAGAAGCTGAGGTATTAAAATGTGATGAATATAATTCGAATTTAGTTATTTTAAAAACGTAAGTTAAACGAGCCAAATCGAAACTAGAATCTCAATCTAGTTTAAATGTTTTTACTACAACAGTAAATAATTCTGAAGAAAGAATCGTAGTTCGGGGTTTAGAATCCATTCGCATAAATTTACCCAAACTAGTAATTGAAAAATTTAACGGCGATCCTTCAGATTGGCAAAGATTTTGGGACCAATACGAATCTACTATTCATAAAAATACAGATTTATCGGATGTCGAAAAATTCAATTATTTGAAGTCATATCTAACTTCAGATGCAGCTAGTTCGATAAAAGGCTATAGTTTAACTAATAGCAACTATTTATCGGCTATAGAGACTTTAAAAGAAAGATTCGGCAAAAAACATTTAGTTATTAATTCACATCTCAATAAACTGTTATCGCTTAATTCAGTAAAGAAATCCAGTGATGTTTATGCATTACGCAGATTACTGGATATTTGTGACCACGAAATCAGAAATTTGAAATCTCTTGGATTAGAGATTGAAAAATATTCAGCGCTGCTCGCACCTATTCTAATTAAATTATTACCGTCTGACATAGTATTACAGATAACAAAAAAATGTGGAAATGACGAAGAATTAAAAGTTGCGGAAATAATAGATTTTCTAAAATTGGAAGTTATTTCACGTGAAAGAACTGCGTTTTTAATCTGCAATCAAGATTCTTCGAATGTCGACACTGTGTCTGGGAAGCAGGTGCGAGAAAAACAGGCGTCAAAAAATATTCCGACTGCTTCTGGTTTGATCAATGAAAGTGTTTCATTTTCTAAACAGATTCGATGCCCAGAATGTAAAGAGAAACATTTATTGATTGATTGTGAATTATTTAAAAATAAATCGTTACAGGGTAAAAAAGAATCTTTGAAGCAGTTTGGATGTTGCTTCGTTTGTCTCAAGATGGGGCACGTTGCTAAAAATTGCAGAAAATATGTTAAATGCAACGCTTGTTTAAAACGACATTATAGAATTATGTGTCCTGAAAAAGAAAATGCGCCAGAAAATAAGGAAAGTGCGTCATTATCAAACAAAACTTGTAATCGTGAAGTGTTAATGCAGACTTTAACTGTCCGTTTAGAATTAAAGGATAAAAATAAACAAATGTTAGTGCGATGTTTGATTGATTCTGGCAGCCAACGGTCTTATTTAACGAAAGATATTATTAATCGTATGGGATATGAAGCGGTGGGAGAAGAAAATATGGTTCATAGTTTGTTTGGGGGTATTCAAGAGACACATGTTCATAAACGATATAAAATATATTTAAGTAACTTAGAGAACACTTTCAATTGCAATTTCGATGTCTATGATCAAGACAAAATATGTACTGAAGTTCCTAAAATAAAATATGGGCCTTGGATTAAAGAAGCTAGAAGAAATGGGATAAAATTCTCAGATTATGGTACATATACAGGGATTCCAAAAATTAAAAATGAACAGGAAATAAGTTTACTTATCGGAGCTGATATCTATGGGAAATTAGTAACAGGAAAAATAAAATCCTTGAATAGTGATTTAACTGCAATCCATACCAAACTAGGGTGGACATTGATTGGTAAAACTAATGAATATAACGATTCTACGAAAGTAGTTTTATCGTTACATGTAAATGAAGCAAAATTAACGGATTTATGGCGATTAGACACTTTAGGAATTCTTGATCCAGGTGATAAAGGATCCAGTTTAGAACTCGAAGAAGCTGTAAAAGAGCATTTTACTAAAAATATTCAAATAAATAATGAAGGGCGATATGAGGTTAGTCTCCCATGGATTGTAGGTCACCCCCCTCTTCCCAGTGCTCGGAAAATTTCAGAACGTAGATTAAAAAACTGCGTAGATCAATTAAAGAAATCCGGCAATTTGGCTGCCTATGAATCAGTATTTAATGAGTGGCTTCAAGAGGGTATTATTGAGGAGGTCGAATCAACTCCGGGAACGGAACCTGAATTTTTTCTGCCACACAGAGCTGTCATAAAAGAAAATTCCACGACTCGAATACGTACTGTTTTCGATGGATCAGCGAGGGAAAAAGGCTCACCATCTATTAACGATTGCTTGTTGAAAGGCCCCAATTTAGTAGAACTCATCCCTTCATTGATAAATCGGTTCCGATTGAGGAAAATTGGTATAATATCAGACATAAGAAAAGCCTTTTTACAAATTAGTTTAAATGAAAAGGACAGACCCTTTTTAAGATTTTTATGGTGGAAGGAGGGAAATTCTGAAAAAACAAAAATTTTCCAACACAGAAGAGTTGTTTTCGGGCTTACCTGCAGTCCCTATTTGTTGGGAGCTACTTTACAATACCATTTAAGAAAGTCACCTCCCTCTATGCAGGAAACAGCTTCTAGACTGTCGGAATCATTTTATGTTGACAATTGCGTCACTAGTCTGGACAATGAGGAACAACTCAATGATTTTATAACAGAATCGAAATACATTCTTAGTCAAGCTAAATTTGACCTCAGAGGATGGGAACACAGTTATTCTCATTCCCCGATGAAACAAATTCCCTCCCCAGAAAACAAAATTGTTCCAGTTTTAGGCCTACGATGGCTATTACCCGCAGATAGTCTTTCCATAGATATAAGAGAAATTAATAAGGACGATGAACCCGTCACTAAAAGGAAAATATTGTCGGAAGTTCACAAAATTTTTGACCCCATCGGTTATACTTGCCCAGTTACTCTTTTCCCTAAAATACTATTGCAAGAATTATGGAAAAATAAAGTAACTTGGGACTCTGAATTACCAACATCAATTGCCCAAAAATTTCGGAAATGGAAACAACAATTATGCTCACTTAAAGATATTGTTATACCGAGATGTTTAATCGAAGATCCAGATAACATTGGTAATTTAAGTTTACATGTATTTTGTGACGCAAGCAAAGCAGCCTATGCTACATGCATATATTTGCGGAATGAAAATCAAAAATCAATCTCCTGTCAGCTGATACAAGCACGATCAGTGTTGAATCCAGGGGGTGGCCCGGGGGGGAATGTCCCCCCGGAGCATTGAAATGTCCCCCCCGGAGTATTTGAAATTCGATGCTTTCAGAGGTCAAAAAGTGGAATTTCCCCCCCGGAACTCTATAATGTCCCCCCCGGAGCTACAGAAATCCCTCCCGGAGAAAAGTGTCTGAATTCAACACTGAGCACGATGTAGAGTAGCCCCGCTGAAATGTATTACCATTCCTAGACTGGAACTTCTCGCGTGTACGATTGGTGCACGATTGTCAAAAGGGGTTAAGTCCGATTTGAAATTAGAAAATATTCCAACACTTTTCTGGACAGACTCTAGTAATGCGTTGTACTGGATAAAGGGAAGTGAAAACTGGACTCCATTCGTATACAATCGTGTTAAAGAAATTCGATCCCTGAGTAAGCCAGAAAATTGGTACTATGTGCCCGGAACTCTTAACCCAGCCGATCTACCTTCCCGGGGATGTACTGCAGAATCCCTTAAACAATCCCTCTGGTGGGAGGGCCCCAACTGGTTGAAAAGTCCTCAAGAATTTTGGCCTAAAGGTAGTTTAAATCCTGATTTTGAAATAATTAACTCTGAAAAAGGAAAGACAGTTATTACTTCAGTAAATGTCTCTCAAACCCCAATTGAGTTATACGAAAATACATCTTCATATTGGAAAATGTTAAAAATAACTGCCTGGATATATAGATTTTTTGAAAATATCAGAAAGACGCGGAATGATCGAAATTTAGAGAAAATGTTAACAGTTGAAGAAATAACTCACGCAGAACATGTTGTATTGAGATATGCTCAGAGGTGTTTAATAGGTGAATCCAAACCGTGTTACACATCTTTACAGACTTTTACTGATGATCAAGGTTTAATCCGAGTAAAAACACGAATTGCAATGAGAAAAGATTTCCATTCTTTCCGATACCCGATAGTTCTGCCTTTCGATCATAATATCACCTATTCGCTCATAAGAAAAAAACATATTGAACTTAGCCATGCAGGAATACAAATTGTAATGTCAGTTTTGCGAGAACAATTTTGGATATTAAGATGTAGAAGAACGGTTCGAAAAATAATAAAAGGTTGCGTGACATGCAGGCGATTCACTGCCTCACCTGCTGAGACATCTAGTGCCCCTCTTCCGGAAGAACGAGTCAAAGAAGCTTCAGTTTTTGAAATTGTTGGTCTCGATCTATGCGGGCCATTATTTTTAAGGAATGGCTCGAAAGTTTGGGTAGCACTTTTTACATGCGCCGTGTTTCGCGCGATACATCTAGAATTAGTATCTTCGCTCTCAACGGAAAATCTCATCTTAGCTATGAGAAGATTTATATCAAGAAGAGGGAGACCGTCTACCATTATTTCTGATAATGGAAAAAATCTAGTGAAAGCATCTACAGAATTAAAGTCAGTAAATATTGAGAGTTTGCAAAAATTCGCAATTGAAAGAAAAATTCAATGGAAATTTAATCCACCTTCAGCTCCCTGGTGGGGAGGTTTTTTTGAACGCATGATAGGAATGTTGAAAAATATTTTACGAAAAGTGCTTGGAAAGGCCAGCCTAAATTATGAAGAATTATACACTGTTTTATGTGACGCTGAAAGCGTAATAAATTCTAGACCGCTGACATATGTTGCAGATGATGATGATCTTGATCCTCTTACCCCCGCAATGTTCTTGCAAGATCTCAAAGATTCGAGAGTTCCCGAATTCGACATAATTGATTCAACAAAAATTAGAAAAAGATTTGCTTATCAACAAAAGGTTAGAGAAGATCTAAGAAAACGCTTTAGAGTAGAGTACCTGGGACAGCTTCGAGAGAGTGCGGAAAGAAAAAGAGAAACTGAATTAAAAAGGGATGACATTGTTTTAATTGGGGATGATAATTCAAAAAAAATTAATTGGCCTTTAGGCAAAATTGAAGAATTGTATGCTGGTAAAGATGGCAAATTTCGTGTAGCCAAAATTAAAACAAAAACAGGTTCCTTTTTGAGACCTATTAAAAGACTATATCCTCTAGAGATTAATCATGAACTAATCTATCCTTTTTTAGTAGATAGCGTTCCTGTTTCTGTAGATGACATGGCTGATCCTGCTACTGTGACCAAGTCTTCCGTACCTGATGATGCCTCTGGACCTGATCTTGAGAATGAGTCTTCCATGCCTGATGGTGCCTCTGTCCTTGATCTTAAGCACGAGTCTTCTGTGCCTGAAGGTGTCAATCGGCGATCTCGAGCTGGTAGAAAGCTGAAGCAGCCACAGAGACTTGATTTGTAAATATTTTGAGCTTCGTTAGTTTCCCGAACCTCAAGGTGGGAGGATGTCGCAAAACACCGAACTCCATGAACTGGACATTTTTTTTGTGTGAATAGACTCTAAACATTTGCCTCCATGAACATTTTTCTCATTGCTGAAAGAAACTTTTGTTTTGTCATTTGGCAACTCAGAGACTTTATTATTATTCTGAGAAGTAACTTGAGTGAACGATGTCGGTTTTACCGCGAAATAAGAACGAATGTCTTAAATTCAATTTAATTAATGTTGTATATAATGTAAATAGAAGAATGTAAATAGGTGTGAATTAAAGTACTAGAAATTTGTACCAGAGTCTCTTCATCATGTCTTGTGTTTAAAAAATCCACAAAATGACCGTCTCTATTTAAAATCGAAACTCCTGATTCTTAAGAAGGCGTCCTACCTTGGAAGGGTGAGTAATTTTACTTATCCTATTTTTTGAACTGTGTAATAATTTATCTTGTGATTACACGTCAGATACATTGCTGTTGGTAGGGAACAATAACCCCAATCTTCAAGATTTCGTTCTTTTAGGTCAACGCTATAGATAAACGATAAGATTTAATAAAAATAATTCATCTTACTTTAAAAAGGAGACACACAGCCGTTGAAAATAAAACTGAGACAATCTTGCTTTTTAATCCAAGTTCTTTATTAAAGGTCTTTGTAGCACAATATCAGGAAGACTTTGAATAAATCCAGTTGGCCACTGTACTATGAGGACCGAAAGTCTTTAACTTTAGAATGGCAAAAATATTAAGTTAGTTGACGGCATTTAACAAGATGTACCCCAGACTTCTTGAGAATATGAAGATATTTCTAGGCAAGCTCGCTTCAATAAATTATTAATAATTTAAATCATTTAATTTAAAAATCACTGCATCAAATTTAAAAAGGCTTAAAATTTAACTATTAAAATCTTTACTGAACTTAAGGAACAAACTCGGCATGAAAAATGCGAATCTCCGTAACGGAGATTGCGCCGATAAAAATAAAATTTCCGCGATCTTACATGATCGAATTTTCGAATACTTCTGACACAAAATGCCGTTGCACCGATATAAATATGGCCACCACGGGGATCACACAGGTAAAATAAAGAAAGAATTAAATTGATTTGATAATTAATTATTGCCAAATAAAAATAAGAAAACTTTAGATTCCGTAGAAACGGCACTTGAACGCCGCGCCGTACATTGTATCGGCGGAAAACAGAACCAAAACATACGATGCAGTAGGCTGCGCGCATGCGCAAAAGAGATTGTCGGGCGCTCAGCAAAGCGTGGGTGAGAGGGGGAAACGCTACCAAGGAGACAGCGCGACGGCGAGGAAGAGGAATGACAACAGCATACTTAGTAACATAAAAATTACAGAACAGCGAATAAAAATTATGAAATTGTGATATTTCATATCACACTCTGTTTTTCATCTTCTTCATCACACTCTTCTTGGCTTTTATCAGGACTACCATCAGACCTAGCTGGAAGAAGAAGTTGTAGGGTCTCGCTACTGTATGGCTTGCTCTTTTCCCTTGGTCTTTGTCTAGAGCAGTTTATAAAAGGATCACTGCTTAAAAGAAGCCAATTTGGAACATCTCTATAGCAAACTTCTCTATTGCGATCTTTTCTATTACACTTTCTTGAGTACTTTGTACGATACTGTCTAAAGTGTTTGTTTCTGGACTCGGCAGCTTCTTCTGACCGTTGGCCAATGGGTACGACTATGCTTTCTTAATTACAGTGCCACCATGAATCAAAACCTTGTACATTGTTGTAATCATGGGGTACCAATTGTAAAGGTTCACATACAGTCTTGCTGTTTCCTAAGCAGATGTTTGGAACTTTTTTTCGTCAATGCGATGCCCACTTTTTATGACTTCCAATGTTACTTACAACTTTTTAATCATTTCTGCGTCTTCTCCAGACTTCTTTAATTCCCTCCTTTCTCCCCTTATTTTCTACCTATGAGCCCCCGAAAGTAATTGGAGACACTTTTTTCAGTAAATAAGTATTTACAATTTGAGGCCGATCTGATATTTCTATCAAGAGGTATCGAGTTGCGTTGGTATGTACGTACTTACATAGGTACGTACATGCATACATACAGGATATGTAAGGACAAAAGCTCTCAGGCAATATCCTGTAAGCTAAAAACCTGCAATACTAGAGTAGAAATAAAGTTTTTATCTTTTCAATTCGGTTGCCGCAAAAAATGGGATTTAAGTAGTCCACTCGAAAAAAAAAAATTATATAAAAATGGCAACAATATGCGGAAGATTTTTTTGCAGAAATTGGCACTCAAGACTATAACTAGTACGATTATAAATCAAACATGGTCCGGCAAAGCCCGGCACATATTTAAAAAGCTTTCGATATGTTTAAATTAGAGCGAAAAACGCTTTAAAAATGACCCTTTTACACATTTAATATTTTTTTATTACATTAAAAACTAAACTATTTAAATTTACACATCGTTTAACACTAAGCTCTGCCCTTTGTTAAACACGCAAGCCCTGTTTAGTTTCAATTCAACAATTCATTAAGACACAAAAAAATTATATTTAAACATAACAACAATGCCTAAAATCAACAAAAAAACACGTCTTCTCACAAAAAAACTTCCTCTTCAACTGAGGCCAGGAGCCACTAGATATAACTCAGGTTCCAAAAAGAGACATAGATCGATGCATCAATTAGTTCGCTGTTAAGAAATATAATTTTTACAATTGTTGAAGAAATTTTAATTTTTGCAATTTTGGCCAGGTTTTTGGGTCAAATACTCCACTGTGCGACGCCGCAGAGGTAAATGTTCCTGTGCAAAATGCAATGAATTTATGTTAGGAAACATAACATTACGTACAATAGATGGTGTCATTATTGCAATCATCCACCTGCGGATCATGATGAAGTTATAGAAAAGCCTGCAATAAGTAAGTATATTTAGTTTAGTACTTGGTTATTTTCTTTGAATGTGTAGTATAAAAATTGACACTCTAAAAGAAATGTTTTATGTTACAAACATATGTATATACCGGGTAAATGTGTCATTCCCTTGAGAAATTTAATTTTTTTATTAATAGTTATAGCCATTAAAGTCCAGTTTCTTTTGTATTATATTAATCAGCGTTGAATTCAGGGGTGGCCCTGGGGGAGCATTCCCTCTCCAGAACAATGATGTCCCAACCCGAAAAGTGTGAGATTTTATCTATCTATCTACGTATATTATAAAGGACAAACGTGTCCGTGCGTAACGCTGACGTCATTTTGCGAATGGAAACAGTTGACGAGGAAATTTCGGTTTTGAGAATTTTACTATTGCAATTTTTTAAATTTCTAAACATCTCACATTTTTAATTTTTACACCGTTAAATAGGGAAAAAAATCTACTTTGGAATGCAATTTGTTTGAAAACCGTATCTTAATTCGCTGATTTATTATGGCTTTTAAATTTAAAAAAATTGGTATTTTAACTTTTTTCGTGTTTAATGGTTGCCATTGGTAATTTTTCTTCCCCTCTTGGCGACCGCCTATTATCGTTCATTAAAGAATTGAAATTAGTATTATTAGAAAAAACTTTTACTGATTTTATATAAAATGCAAAATAATAGTAATAATAATAATAATAATAATAATAATAATAATAAACGTTTTGATGAGCGATAATTTTATAAATCAAAATAATTTATTTTAAAAGCCAAAGGAATGTTTGTGATACATAAAAATATTTTTCAATATAAAAATTGTAACTCATAACAATATTTGGCGATTTATCGTTTGCGCCAGGATTATCAAGTTGAAAAATCAATTTATGGTGAAGTTTCGCTTGCTGTTTTAAATGAAAATTCTGAGGTTTATTTTATTGGCGCGCCAGGACTGGCAAAAAATGTTTACTTAATGAGTTTTTAAAATGATGAGATCTTATAATATGGTTGCATTAGCTGTTGCATATTCTGGGATCGCAGCTTTGTTATTAGATCAAGGTAGAGTAGCACATTTAAAATACCGCTGAATTTGAACAAAATATCTACGTGTGCCATTAGTAAACAATCTGACCTTACTGAATTAATAAGATAAACGAAGTTAATAGTCTGGGATGAAGCCCCATTGATGAGTAAATTCGTATTTGAATGTGTAGACCGTATGGTTAAAGACATAAAAACAATGATTCGCTATTTGTTGGAATAGTAGTTGTATTTGCTGGCGACTTTAGACAAATTTTGCCTTGATTCAAACATATAGAATAAAATTATTTTATTAAATTTTGATTCTAATCTTACGTAATCGGGTCCATGTCAAGGGAGTGTTACACATAAATGATGTTGTCAATAATAGGGTTAATAATAATAAAAATCTATATAATATGAACCAAAACACATGTCTGATTATTGCTGAAGTCATTTTTATGGTAGTAACGAACTGACTAATAAATTTCGCTTTCACTGCATCTTTTTGAACTTCTAAATATCGCACAATTACAATTTCTACCCCGTCGAATCGAAAAAAAAAATCAATTTCTTTGAAAACTATTTGAATTTACTGATTTTATGCTTTATGGAATGCTTTCCAAGCTTGAATTAATTTTAAATTCATCTCTATCACGTGCAGTCCGATTGCGAAAGACTAATCCGTTTGTATTTAAAACAATATAAATAGATCCGCATTTATTTTCGGATAATACTACAGAACGAAATTAAAACTTCATCAAAATATAACTATAAAAAATAATATAATATAAATAAAATGCAAATTTAACAGACATGTTCTCGAACTACGCGTCTAAGCATCAGTTGAAATTTTCAGAATAAAAAACATGCAGTAACAGCGAAATCTTGGACGATTCCTTTGGTGGCCGTTAACTTCTGGCATGCGATTTATACAAAAGTATCGCTTAGTTAAATATCGAAATTTTATTTGAATATATTATTGATATTTTACTTATAAAATTCTTTTTTACGTTGTTAATGAATTATGTTGTTATTAAATATGAAAAATCTATTAGAATTAGAAAAAAAAATGGTTTTCGCCTATGTTCTGTAACCCGGGAAGCCCAGGTTCGATTCCCTAGTTCTTTTTAAAGGACAAAAAGTGCAACCCCCCCCCCCTCCCATTCCCGAAGCCGCAAAAATCTCTCCCGGAGAAAAATGTCGGAATTCAAGACTAATATTAATCTGTCAACGATATTTAACTAATCTCAGCTACATTTCCCATTGTAATCGAAATTTAACTGCAATAACAAAAATAAATCAAAACATCCAAAATTTCCGTAATGGACATCCTACAAAAAGTAATAGATATTGTTTTTAAAATCGTATTTTATTTAGAATCAGAATTCAGTATAATGAAAATGTATATACTAATGAAACAAATTAGCCATTTTCAAATAAATTTAACATTTAGGATACCAGTGATGAAATATTTATGATAAGAGTTACTTTTTTAAATTAATTGTTGTCATTATCACAAGATCAATATTTTGATTATTTTACACTGATTATTTTTAATGTTTGTCTTATTTGTTTTTAATAAAGCTTTTATGCCTTTTTATGTATTTTGTTATGTATAAAATAAAGTGATATGTTGACAAGGTTCTTTATTGAACCACAGAACTGACTTAGGCCACATGGACATACATTTTAATATTTATTTCAAATTTATTTCAATAAATTGGGAGTTAGAAAATTTTCAATTATAGATAGTAGTATTCTGCCTTAGACAAACTTTAATCTATGTCTTTGGATATGCCATGCTGGAAAATCTTTCTGCAGTAGACAGAATTTACTGTAAAGATATAAATCTAAACTAATAAAAGAAAGTTTCGCTCTGTGTGTCTGTGTGTGTGTCTGTTGGCGATGGCTAGGAAAATCTGGCCCAGCTAGAAGGCTGGAAATTTAGATTTAGGTAGTCCAAACCCTCTCCTGGTGCAACATTACTTCAGAATTTTAATATTTTAATTACTTTCTGAAATATTAATTAAAATGCACAAAGAACTCTCATTAAAAATACGCTTTTATTCTCTTGGGTTGGTTGGTTCACTGGTTGGTTGCATCGATTCTTCACAGAAGTAATTAAATAAACCAGAGTAGCGATGCACAAATAAGGATTTCTAACTAAATAGTGTCAACATGGATTGAAGTTATTAGCGTAGAGGAGCCATGTGAATGTCACGCCACTTGTACATGACAAATTACACATACGTCCCACTGATTGAAATATTTTGCAGGCATATTTTTCTTCATGACAATTAGTCGGGTTTAAGTTTTTTTTTTACATGACATTTATTATTATGATGGAGATTGTTAATACAGAAAACTTTATTTAACAGATTTTTTTTATATTTGCGGGAATTAAGAGGGACAAGGGTCTAATTACATTTAAGCTTCAAGGTGTATTTCTAGAAAGCAGTTACCAGAATTTCCGAATAGTAGTGTAAAAGTAGTAAGCCAAATTTCAAATTAAGTTCCTAGCTTAACCAAATGAATCAATCATTAAAGATGTATTGTGATCCTCCTAATTAGTTATTTGCTGAAGGCCACTTGAACAACCCCCCCCCCCCCCACCCCTCTCGGACCGTCCTTCAAGGTTTTTTCTCTAACTCTGCTCCGTTTCCATATCTCAGCAACTATCTTTCCGATTTCAACGCAAGTGATTTCAAACATTATAATTAATTTAATAGTCACCATTTATAACATTAAACTAAATTTATGAGTAGCGGTTACCACTATTTACGAATAACAGTTTAAGCCAAATTTGTAATTAAATTCAAAGCTTAAGGAAACGAACGAATTTTGAAAGATGCATAGTGGTCCTCCTAATTAGTTATTTGCTGAAGGCCACTTGAACAACCCCCCCCCCCCACCCCTCCCGGCCCGTCCTTCAAGGTTTTTTCTCTAACTATGCTCCGTTTCCATATCTCAGCAACTATCTTTCCGATTTCAACACAAGTGATTCCAAACATTATAATTAACTTAATTGTCACTCTTTATAACATTAAACTAAAATTATGAGTAGCGGCTACCACTATTTACGAATAATAGTTTAAGCCAAATTTGCAATTAAGTTCAAAGCTTAAGCAAACGAACGATTTTTGAAAGATGCATAGTGGTCCTCTTAATTAGTCATTTGCTGAAGGACACTTGAACAACCCCCTCCCCCCCCGGCACTCCTTTCAAGGTTTTTTTCTCCAACTATGCTCCATTTTCATATCTCAGCAACTATCTTTCCGATTTCAACACAAGTGATTCCAAACATTATAATTAACTTAAATGTCACTCTTTATAACATTTAACTAAATTTATGAGCAGCGGTTACCACTATTTCCGAATAATTGGGTAAGCCAAATTTGTAATTAAGTTCCTAGCTTAAGCAAACGAACGAATTTCGAAAGATGCATAGTGCTCCTCTTAATTAGTCATTTGCTGAAGGGTACTTGAACAACCCTCCCCCCCCCCCCGGCCCCTCATTCAAAGTTTTTCTCTAACTATGCCCCGTTTCTATATATCAGCAACTATCTTTCCGATTTCAACGCAAGTGATTCCAAACATTATATTTAACTTAATAGTCACCCTTTATAACATTAAATTAAATTTATGAGTAGCGGTTACCACTATTTACAAATAAGAGTTTAAGCCAACTTTGTAATTAAGTTCCTAGCTTAACAAAACGAACGAATATTTATGCATGCGTAGTGGGCCTCCTAATTAGTCATTTTCTGAAGGACACTCGAACATCTCCTCCCTTCGGCACCTCACTCAAGGTTATTTTCTCTAACTGTGCCTTATTGCAATAACTGGGCTAATAATGTTCCAATCTTCTCGAAACCAGCTCAATTTTGTAGTGCGCGTACTATACAGTAACGTAGGCAGCGGGGACTTGTCTCAGAAGTTCGTTCGGAAAGAGGTTTGTTTAGAACAGAATGCTCCCCTGGCGGTGGTAGGGGGAAATAAAAGATTTTTTAGAGCGTACGAGCATGCCTGGTAGCGAGATTCTAAAAGATAGTCACGTTTTAGCATTATTGGCTTGAACTGCTTTTTCATTCACTGTTATCAGTCACGTGTCAATGACGTGGTTGATGCTTGGCGTTTTAGATTTGGCGCACTCCGATATGTCTTGGAAATTTTCGAAAATTGAACAGTTTACAAATATGGTTTCAGTTTCGTTTTAATGAGTCCTTGATGTTGTGTAGATGTTGTTAAAAAAATTTAAATGTTTGAATGCTACATCCAAACTGGTGTCCGATTTTCCTCTCTTAAATGTAAATATTTAAAAAAAAACATGACTAATAACAAATGTTAATTAGTATGGCCGTTTTTCATACTGTTGATTATTATCACCCCTACAGCAAACAATTGTAAATTATTTAAAAAGCTGTATTTTTTTTCTTCTTAATACTGTGCATTTTGTTCAAATAAAACAGGAAATGTTATAAAATGAATTGAAGTTTTGATACATTATTTTATTTTAATAAATTGAATATTAAATAATGCTTCTGTTTTTTTCATAGAAATTAACCTAATATAAGGCAACATGAAGTTAACCTAATTAACCTAGCAAAAGTTAATAACTATCATCAGAAATGACTTTTTCTGGACTTTGGAGATAGTATAAAAATATATTAAATATTATAAATTCTCGTTAAACATCAGTGTAAATAGTACAAAAAAAAAAAAAGAAATTACTATAGGAGGGGGGGTGGAATGAAAATTATCTATCACCAACATCGGAAAAACGGTAAAAGAAAAATTCTCTAACAAAAAATCACTAATGTTTTTAAAATTACCTAATTTTATCAAGTTTGGATAAAAATTCGGAAGGGAAGAGCGTCCCTCCCCCAAATTAATTCGGAAATGAATTAATTGTCATGTACTTTTATTTTAAAGAAAGGCATTATAGCTAAAACCTATATAAGATTCATGGAATAAGTCCCCATAAAATAAGTGTGAAAGTAAAAAAAGTTATTTCTTAAACACTCTTTTATAAGCATTGAATGTTTATTATAAAAATCACGCCTAATTTTATGACTGCAACTCGTGTTGTTCCAAAAAATTTCTATTACAATGTGTTAATTTGGTGTGGGCCGCAATTATGGAAAATTCACCGCTTTGATTTATGCTTGGTAGAAAGCGCGAACTAATGAATTTATTAAGAATTATAATTTTTGCTCTGTTTCTTGTTTTAACATATGGTAACAGGAAAGAGAAAAAGGATTACTTAAATTATGTATTCAGGATTTTTAAATTGTTTTCAAAACATATAATAATTTAATTAATTTTTAAACTATTATTTTATCTATTAAACTATTATTTATTGATCTACACCGATCATGACTCCTAGAACCCAAAACCAACCACAGTTTAAAACATTATATATATATATATATCACTTTTTTATGGACACGATAACTTCAATAATTCTGCACAAATCTCTTCCAAACTCATACATAAAATTTCGGTCAAGTTCGTTAATGGGCAAAATCGAACCGGGGGGGGGGGGGCAAATGAGGGGGCTTTTTGTGAAAACGGAAAAAACCCATAACTTCTTAATTTTTATACATATTGAATCCGTTTAAAGTTATTATTACTTCTAGGAAAAGGGCCAAAAATTTATGTGTGTCAGTTTTTTTATTTCATTAAAAATGTCCTCAAGGGGGGGGGGGGGGAATAGGGGTTTTAGAAGAAACAAATTCATAACTTCATCAATTCACAAGATATCAAATCCGATTAAATTTATTAAAAATCCTTTTAATATTATCTACAGCTTTTATATTGACAAGTTTTTTATAGGACCAACCCTTACAGAAAAAAAATCCCCGCTGGCTCCGCCTATAAACACATGTAGATTTCAAACTGGGCGGTTCCAACTGCCGCATCATGGCAAAAAGGTCATTTTTTTTCTGCAATTATCAATAAACAGGCACCCCATCAGCAACTTATTGAGTCCATACCAAGAAGAATATCGGCTGTGATCAGAGCTAAAGGTGGTCCAACTCGTTATTAGAGGGTGTCTCTAACTTTTTGGAGTCCACAGGGATATTGAAACAGCTGAAATTCTTGACCTATTTAATAGTGATTTGATCATACATGAGAATGGGAGGTATGAATAATGTCTGCCCTTTAAAGATAATCCTGTCGAACTGCCTTCAAACAGAGAATTGGCCTTGAAAATGCACCAGAAAATGTGCAAACGCACGGAAGAGAAAGGCTTTTTAAGAGGATATCAAGCAGTATTCCAGAAATGGGAAAATTTAAATATCATTGAACGAGTAATACTGGATGAAATTGGAACCGAAAAAACTTGCCCTTGTTTACCCCATAAACCTGTTTTTAAAATGATAGTGCCACCACTAAAATGAGACCCGTGTTCAGGGCTTAATTTCTAACAAAAAGAGTAGCGGAGCCCTAATATTCTGCAGTACTAATAACCGTAGCATGCCTTCCCCCCCCCTCTCTACCGTCACTCCAATATGCATATTTATATTTCATACATTATATGTATTTGCAAAATTTAAAGCAATTTTTTTCTTTTGCAAAATAAAAATTTTAAATATGTCTCTCTGTATTTACTTAGCTGCCTATTATTCCACATTTTATTATCACTCCGGAATTTTTTGGAAGTTTAACCCACCCATTGCTACCTGGTGGGGTGGCTGGTGGGAGAGACTTGTTGGAATTGTCAAAGATCTCTTTAAAAGAACTCTTGGAAAAGCTGTTTTGACTTATGAAGAGTTACTTACTATTTTGTGTGATTGCGAATCCATAATAATTTCTCGGTCGCTCACTTACATGTCTGAAGATCCCTCTGATTTGAGTCCAATAACTCCTGCCATGTTTCTGTTAGAAAATTCTAATACAGTTGCAGCTGACGTCCATCAAATAGATTCCAAACATTTTCGTATGAGAATTAAATATCGAGTTAAGCTTATGGAAGAATTAAGATCTCGTTTTAGAAAAGAATACTTAAGTTAACTGCTCGAGAGACAGAATCAAAATACTAGATCAGCTACAGTGAAATTATGTGATATCGTCCTTATCGGAGACGACATAAAAAAAAAGAGATTGAATTGGCCTCTAGCTAAAGTGCTTCCCGGTAAAGATGGTAAGGTCCGAACAGTAAAGTTAAAGACTCAATCCGGGGTCTTATTTCACCCAATACAGAGGGTTTTTCCATTAGAACTTCAAACTGCCCGTATTTCTGATATCTATGACGAAGCAATACAACCAGAAGTTGTTGAAAGTGATCCATTGCCTACTTCTGATAATGTGAAGACCTCTGGTTTGAGTCCACTACCGAATGCTTCCTTCCGTGTCAAGCAAGTGGTACCAAAAGCCGGTCGTGTTGTGAAAACTCATAAGAGACTTGATCTGTTCCTTTTCTCCAGCAAGGTTTTGAGCCAGCATCCGCCGACTACAAAAGGGGGGAGGATGTTGCATCAGTAATAGGAACTGAATTGAAGTTAAGTGATGACGTCTTAAAACAAGAACTAAAACTTTTTTAAGGTGGTAAGGTCCGAACAGTAAAGTTAAAGACTCAATCCGGAGTCTTATTTCACCCAATACAGAGGGTTTTTCCAAGTCTGTGTATTCCATGTTGTTGTGATGTTTTTTGTGATCGTGAATTAAATGTTCTTTAGTAGAAAATTGATGGGTTTATTGTTTCACGATAGTTGTAATATCATCGGGTAGATATCCGTCAGCGTATCCCCATCATATTTTGAATACGATATCAGTATTTTCGACCCGTGAAACGGGGTTAAAGCATTGTTTTGGTTGTTCACGCAACAGCAACAGCGCTTCCTTTTCAGCTGTATACGGTGAATTCTAATCGATTAGATTTCGGCGAGTGGAAGCCTAATTTTTACATAAGTAGATACTAGTATCTACACTACGACTTACTACGAGTACATATTAGTATCTACTTAAGTACTAGTATCTAGTGAAGGGGATTTGTGCATGTTGTGTTTGGGATTTTTCATTTCTTAATTATAAAGATTAGAATTACAGCCTTTATTGATTACTCCATCTCGATTATTTACCTTGATTAAATGTCATTACATTATTACGTTCTTTTGAAATAAATTATAGATTAGCCAATGTAAGGCTGATAATTTATAGGAATTATTTTCGTAAGTTTATTATAAATTCATTAAACAGCTCTTATTAGCGACAAAGTCCTAACGTTCAGTGTGAACTTCTCTGTAGTCGTGAAAAATTCGAAGTCCACCAAAATTCAGTTGCTACTTTTAGAAAGGTATAACAATGATGGCAACAACCGGTGATATCGCTATCATTTTTGTCTCTTAGATCAGGGGTTCTCAAACTATGGTACGCGTACCAGTACTGGTACGTGAAGCTCTGGTTAGTGGTACGCAGAGGTCCGATACTGGTACGTGGAAAAAAATACAAAAATCAGCATATTATTATGGAATCGAAAACGGCTTGTCTTTATTAACTTGAAAATTAAAAAAAAATTTCGAACGCGATTTAGGATCTGTAAACGTTTTTGTTGTATTTTCTTGTTACGAGAAATGTTTGTTATAGCAGACTTGCTGAAATTTGCACTCAATGCTTATGATACAACCAGTTTTCCAGAATTAAAAACACAATTATTACAAATTAAAAACCTGGCCAAATTATTAGACGCAGTTGTTTTTATTATAATTTGTTAAATATCTGGAAAGATACATGAGGAATTATCTTGAAACTTTAGGAGTGTAAACAACATGATCAACGTCATATATTTCCGAGAAGATTTTTTCTTGAAACCCCATAAGGGGCCGTCAACAAATTGAAGAAAAACGAATACGTTTTTGATAACTCTGTAAAAACCAATATCACAAAAGCGTTGAAACGGTATCACACGCTTAGGAGGCTTATTGTAATAATTTGGGTTCATTTTTATGAAGATAGCATGTATACTCGAAGAGAAATGCAGGTTTTTATAAAAACGGTCCCACATTTTACGAAGTTTTTTGCTTATAATTTGCAGAGTTTTTAATATAAAAACAAGTTATTTTCAGAAAATATGACAATCAAAATTATACACAATACCCTGTAATCAGAATTAAAAAATAATAATAATTGCATGAAAAACGAGCAGGTTTACTAAATATTTTTTCACTGCGCATGCGCGAATTCAATCAAAATATACTGTGCATAATATATTAGCTAAATATATAGACCAACTTTTATGAAAGTCTCAAAAACATAGCTTGAAAATTCTGATAGTGATCGTCGATAGAATAAGCTCGAAATTAGCTGTTTCCAAAAGGAAGCAAAAAGATGAGGGGTTGTATCCAAATATACTAGCTTTTGAAAGTTGACATAATAAGAATGAAGCGTCTCTCATTCTATATTTGATACAACCCCTCATCTTTTTTGCTTCCTTTTGGAAACAGCGAATTTCGAGCTTATTCTATCGACGATCACTATCAGAATTTTCAAGCTATGTTTTTGAGACTTTCATAAAAGTTGGTCTATATATTTAGCTAATATATTATGCACAGTATATTTTGATTGAATTCGCGCATGCGCAGTGAAAAAATATTTAGTAAACCTGCTCATTTTTCATGCAATTTTTATTATTTTTTAATTCTGATTGCAGGGTATTGTGTATAATTTTGTTTGTCATATTTTCTGAAAATAATTTGTTTTTATATTAAAAACTCTGCAAATTATAAGCAAAAAACTCAGTAAAATTTGGGACCGTTTTTATAAAAACCTGAATTTCTCTTCGAGTAAACATGCTATCTTCATAAAAATGAACCCAAATTATTATAATAAGCCTCCTAAGCGTGTGATACCGTTTCAACGCTTTTGTGATATTGGTTTTTACAGGGTTATCAAAAACGTATTCGTTTTTCTTCAATTTGTTGACGGCCCCTTATGGGGTTTCAAGAAAAAATCTTCTCGGAAATATATGATGTTGATCATGTTGTTTACACTCCTAAAGTTTCAAGATAATTCCTCATGTATCTTTCCAGATATGTAACAAATTATAATAAAAACAACTGCGTCTAATAATTTGGCCAGGGACTGTAGATTTATATAGATAACAAATGAATTTTTTTATAAAGACCTAATTTAAAATGAATGAATGAATGAAGTATTTTTAATTACCGGAAGAACTGTTTTTAAACATGCTTTACAAATTGAATTATATGAAGGTAAAGTCTGAATGCTTGAAAGTAGCAGGAGCTTGTGTGAGTAGGAGGAGTTAAAACAAAACAACATTCCAAGTGTAATTTATAAATTACTCTTGGAATGTTGTTTTGTTACCCATTGTTCTTTTTGTACTAGATGAGCTTCTAGGAGGTGTTGAAATAAAAGTCTTATTTCAAACATAATTCATAAATTGATTCATTGTGTTGATTGAAATATTTTTCTTCTCTTGTACAAAATGTGTTATAGTTTCCTTCTATTTCATGAAAATCAGCTTTTAAGAGACTAAGGTTATTTAAAATGGTCAAGATTATTCAAATAAAAAAAAAGTGTGGTCATATGCAGTGGTATATATATATAAATGTATGAAGAAATTTGCAAGTGTTTGCCTAATGAGCGACATTACTGTCGCATTTAAAGGTATCTAGATTATTAATACGGTTGTATTGAGTTGCCAGGTCTCCGGCTTTTTGGATACCAGTATTTTAGTACAAAAAATTTTGTTTTGTTTAATCGGAACATTATGTGATTTAAAAGAACAACGATTTCTCTAAAAAAATACTGGTGTGCAAAAAGCCGGAGACTTGGCAACTCTGAGTCTATGTTAAATGCGCTAACTAAGCTTTAGATAAGATATTCGCATGACCTGATTAATGCAAAGGCCGACTAGGGCATGTCCTAGGGCCCACCACTGATGGAAGGCCCCAAAAATAAAATTGTTTACAAAAAGTTTATTAAAAATGCAGTTTTTTCCAATTATTTCTCTGAAAACCAAAAAAGATTTTGATTAACTTGGTAACCATATCATAATATCTAAGGATAACCACCGAATACTCCCTCCAAAAATGTATAGCTATTATCTTGGTTTGAGACTGGCTCCGAAAAGGTACTGAGTCTTGAGCTCCACATGACCTTAATCGGGCTCTGGAAATTCGTTTTTAATTGAGACACCCTGCCACTGTATCTCCCGAGAGAGGAAAGGCGTGAACTTATTCAGCTCTCCTCTCCTGTGATTGATTACTGGAGTCCACATTCAAACAGATGAATGTAACACAATTTTCGCTGACGAGAATGTCAGAGTACCATATTGTCAAAGTCTGTTTGAGTTTAGCACAACATATCTCTGTGAATGTGCTTTTCTCCCCTTTGTTATATGAAAAGTAAATACAGGAATAAACTAAACATCGAATCTGACTTATTACTAAAACTTCCTAATCTTGAGCCAGTAGGAAGTTGTGCTTGATAAAACAAGCCCACCCTTTACATTAGCCTACTACAACGGTATGTGAATCAGTGTGCGCCAATAAGCCATTAAATATTGTGGCTTTTTTACTATACCAAAATACTGTATTTTGATATTGTATGCATCATTAAAATTTAAGGATGATACTACTTTTTACTTGAATGTTATTGCAATAAAACCTGCTATGACGGAAATACAAAAGACCGGAGAGATATTTCGTTTTAGACATGTTTTTCTATATTAGCTTTACGTTTGTTACCAGGTGGTACGCGGAAGTATGAACTTCGATTTAGTGGTACGTCGATCTAAAAGTTTGAGAACCCCTGTCTTAGATCATTTCTAAATAATTTAAATTGTACGTTTAAATTCTTTCACCATCGAACAGGGGAAAAAAAAATTACTTTTAAATGAAAGTATTCATTTGAAAACTGTAGCCTAGTTTAGTGACTTTTCATGACTTTTAAAAAATAATTCATGCTTGAAAGTTATTTTAAATCTATCTCAACAACGAGCATCTGTTTGCATAAAAAATGTAAAGTAGCTACTGGCAAAATTACTACAATTGGCAATTGATTTTCCAGGCCAAATTACAAAGAAATAAGAAAGCAGATTAATCATAAGATCAGATTACCCATAAGATACATCACTTTGGCATTAAACTGAAATCTGTCAACGAAAAGATAGATTTTCATTTTATGTAGAACATAAAATTAATATCAAGTTGAATTGGTTAAAATATATGTTTCATCAAAATATGCTCGGAAATGAATTTTATTTAAAAAAGAAAAAAAAAAAATCAGTCTGTATGTCATTTTATAATAAGGAAAGGATAGTGGAAAAAAAGACAGCCATCTCGATAACGGGAACGAAAAAAACATACAAAGTAATTACCGATTGAAAAGATGAAAAATCCTCCTCATCTGCAGATTTTATATTATTATTGTCAAATTATTCCTCCATTTTTACATAAAAATTGACAACTTAAAGCAACTGGTTGCGTTTCAGAAGATAATTTGAAACGAACAATAGTTGAAGAGTTCATTTTAAAACTTTTTAATTCTGTCGAATTTCGGCGGGTTCCCCTCGTATCTACACTAATAAAAAAAAAGTTTTGCTCTCTGTGTGTGTGTATGTGATGGCTAGGAAAATCTAGCGCAGCTAGAAGTCCGAAAATTTAGGTGAGGATAATCCAAGGCCTTCAAGATGTACAAGAGTCTCAGATTTTTATGTTTGATAATTAGCCGAGATATTAATTAAAAACTCATCAAAAACTCATTTATTTCTTTGTGAGTCAGCAAAATCTCTCGCGTATGTCCAGAACCTAGTTTAACCATCGGGAGGAAATGAAAAACCAAACGCGAGTTTTAAATCGGCTTAAATCAACCAAACCACTCGGTACAGTTCAAATTGGAAGACATATTCAGAAAGATAGTACTTTTAGGTCTCCAAAGACGCAATTAATTCGAAAATAAATCGTTGTTAAACATTTGGAAAAAAAAAATGGAAACGGGTCGTTTTCCCAATGGACGTTTCCTCCCTTATGGCAAACGCCCCTCAAGGGCGCAATTTTAGAGGTACCGACAAGCAAAAAATATACTCTTAAAGCTGAAACTTTCTTCTAAAACCCTTTCAGAAAAACCGGCGAACGCAGATCACTTCCAGCCTCACGGCGACGATTTTTTTTTTCGCTAAAAGTAACTGAACGTCCGTATTTCCACAAAACGTTTTTAGAGCATCTCGGTAGACTATGTTTCCATCATCTACAAAATTTTCGAAAAATTCGGACGTGTAGAAATATTAAAAAAATAATAATAAAATAAAATCTTATAGATTTTCAAAGGAAAAAAAAAAAGCGGGCTGTTTCGGCGTCTCTCGCTCTGCTTCGACTCATGTTTTCACTACTAAATATGCACATTTTTTCACGAAATTTTAAAGAGAGCTTGGATACAGTTATATTTATAACCGATTAAGATTTCAGAGAATTCGGATGAGAACTATTTTACTTACCCATCATACGTAGTATAGGTAAGTCTTGTAATCGTTTTGAAAATCGAAAAAAAAAAAATTTTTTTTGACGGATTTACACGTTTCAGACACTGGAGATTCTGAAAAACATATTTAAAAAAAAAAAAAAATGCCGTCCGTCTGTCTGTCTGTGTGTCTGTAAACGCTCTATCTCCCGATCAAATCGAGATAGGAACTTGAAATTTGGTATGTACTTAGTATGTAATATTGGGAAGAAGCTTATTGAATTTCAGTAACCTCGATTATCCGGAACTATTTTTTTGGCTCTCGAAATATTCGTTCTGATAAAAGGTGTATAAAATTTTTTGAAATTGTTTATTTTAAGAAAGGAATATAAAAGACAATAAAAAAACATAAATTTTGCATAAAGAATGAAGTCGATCGGATAATTAGTTGCCGATATATTTGTAATCCTATTTCCCACACTCTTCGATTTTTCCTGACCCTGTATTTCATTCAAATTTCAATTCAAGGATATCTTTTAATTGGAAATTAGACGCTTAATCCGACGCAGTAAACCGTTAGTTAATATGATTATCAATTTTGAAGTAATAGAGCATTTAAAGTTTATGACGTCATCCAGCCATGATTTTATTCGAATTGCAATGCATTTTATAAATAGTTTACACATGTTTTATTTTCATATTTTATATTATGCATATCCATGATGGGTAAGTATTACGGTGGCCCCCAAGGACTAGTTTTTTATTGTTATGTTAAAGAAGCCGACGCAAAAACAAGCAAACACACACAAAAAAGTGAGAAGAAAACGTTTCTTTTACAAGTATAGAAAACAATATTTTTCTCACCAAATTTTTACACGGACTCTAAAACGTTACATTTATAATTCATAGAATTTTCAAAGAGCTCGAGTAATAAGAACTTTTTTTTTTTTTAAACTATGAAACGACCCTACGTGAAAAAATAAGAAAATATATTCTTACGAGCGCTTTTATCACGAAATATCAATAATTTTTTTTGCGAATTTTCCCTTTATAAAATAACTTTATCCAAAATCGGGTTAAAGATATAAAAACATAGAAACTTGAAGTTTGTTTTAATTTATTATCACGGGCCCAGGCAACGCCGGGCGGGTCAGCTAGTCCATTAATAATATAAAGAACGAAGTTTGTGTGTTTGTGCGCGCAATATAAATAAAAAATAAAGAATAATGATTATTTAAAAAAAAAAAATCACTTTTATTGTATTGGGTTATCGCTTTTTGAAATAGGTGACATGCATTGTTTTGGCCAATGTTCTTTAAATAAAAGTTTATTCTGATTAAAATTTATCAAATTTTTTTATCTCTAGAAAAGGAAAAAAAAGAACAATTTTCGTAACGTTAAAGATTGTATTTGCAATAATTTCAGCTGAGATAAGATTAAGTCTATACAGTTCTATAGAGATAATCGCTGTGACGGAGTTTGACAGAAAGTTAAAAGTGAAGTTTATGTTTATGAAGACTCGAGAAATCAAAGTCAAGTGAACTTTTAAAATTAAAGTATACGTTAATTTTAGTGATTAACTTTATATAAAGAAGGATACTTTAATTTTAAGGTATGTATAGCTATTGTAAAATAAATAAATAACCTCATCTTTTTGTTCAATTGTCGGGAAAACGTCATGTTTTCTATGTTAAAAGTACCCTGATCCCGTGGAAATAGCTCATTATTTGTACAATTTATGTAAGGTAAAGCTAGGAGACTCTGCGCACAATTCAAAAGAATAGCAATAAAAAAATCTAAATATTAATTTTTTGCTAAACTATCCATGAATAATTTTTGCTTCATTTGTTTTTTATGCATTTCCATTACTCTTTTGTTCTTATGTTGCAATTTAATAGAACAGTTGTAATAAAACCAAGAAAGTTATTTTGCGCAATCTCTCCTTATAGAGTTGGTGTGATTGCGCACATGGGTAGGAGAGATTGTTACTAATAATAACTACAATTAAATTGTTAACAATAATAATTACACTTAAATGACATCGCTGTAAGGTTTTTGTGAAAAAAAAATTATTGTATTTGGAGTGGATATTTCAACCTAATGCTTAAAGAATTAAAAAAAAGGAAATAAGTTAAAAAACGATTAAAAAATTTTAATTAAAGGAAAAAAAATTAAAGAATCAGAAAAAGCAAGTCCAGATACGATTACAAAATAAAATTATGTAACTTAATAACACGTTTAACTTAAAATTAGTCCATTTTCATTTTTCATTTTTTTATGCAAATTTTCAAATAAGCTGCGTAATCTCTCCTAGCATGGAAACTAATGGGAACAATGCGCCATCTCTCCTAAATAGCAGATGCGCAAACTCTCCAATTTCGGTAGGAGAGATTGCGCGGCCTTTTATTTAAACATGGCCGCAATTAAAACGAACCGTTGATGTTCACATTGTTAGTCTAGATTAGTAGCTTATGAGAAATCGTTTAAGTTTAAAATATTTTGTACTATTGACATTGTATAGAAATTCTGATGAATAGCTTTGAAAATTCAAGCACTTACATTGGGAAAACAAAACGAAATAACAATACTTTATCTTAGACGCTCAAAGCAATTAACGTGCACTTTCAAGTAGACACTCCACAACTGTTGTTGTACAACTATCTGGAGTGGCTGCGCTCTCACTCTACTCCTTCCCCCCGAACCTCTATGTGCGCAATCTCTCCGACCACGCCATCTCTCCTGGCTTTACCTTACTGTGAAAAAAAAAATACATAACCGATTATTTTATGTATACCATTTAGCTGAAGTAAAGATTAAATGCTAGCAGCTTTTGTGTCAACAATCTAATAGATTTACCTACAATAACTGATTTTAATCGATGTAGACACTAAAACCTCTTCAATGAGAGTTTTTTTCAAAAATCGATTTAATTTTTTGAATGGAATAGAATTTGTAAGACTATGAAAGTGGCTCCTTTTGAAGATGGACGTTATTGAGGCATTATATACATTATTGAAGCGCACTGCAAAATGCTAACTATAGAATATGGTGTGCATAGTATTTATCGTTTATTTACAGGGACACACAAAAGAATCCGGTTACAGTAATGTAGTTGAGCGATAATTGCTGGACATGCGTTTTTAGTTGCGGTATGTGTTTTTAAATTTAATTTTTTTTTTGTGTATTACTTGGTGTGAATAAACTCTATAGATCATATACAGGGCTGCACAAAATAATTCGTAGGCGTTACTGCCCACGGACGTGAATTGTTTAAGGGTGGTTTTTCATTGTGTTATGCATTTTCCTGCATAATGCATGTTACGCATTTTCCGAAATCTTGGCATACTATGTAGTATATATACAAATCTGTAGATCATATACAGGACTTTACAAAAGAATTCGAATACTTTTCCGATTATAGATGGTAATTGCTGAAATACTTAGATTTCATTCTTCACGTTATTAAAGTGTGAAGTTTTATTACACTATTCAGAATATGTTGAAAAATGTTTCCTAATATATGCTTGATTTTTCTTTCTTGTTTTATTACAACTTCTTTGTTGTTTAATATATCTAATTCAATATTGTATAATATTCAGGTTTCCCGTAATTATTAAACAAGGGCGCTCAAACTTGTCTTAAACTGTAATGCTTGCAACAGATTTATTAATAAATAATGAACGACTGTATCTGTGAATAAATAAATATATAAATAAAATAAAATAAAATAGTACTTATATTGACTTATTAAGTAAACTAATATGTAGAATTTTTCTAAAAACAATATCTTGTCGACACTTTTTTTTCTGTTTTGAAGCATGGGAGAGTTGAGATGTTGAATATTTTATAAATCCTTATACCTTAATATTTACATATCGAAATCAAAATGGTATTTTAGTTAAGTTAATGGTATCTTTTACGTGAAATAAATAAATAAAATGTGACAATCTATATTATAAAGCAAAAAAAAATGTCCGTGAGTAACGCTGACGTCATATTCACGCTGGTAACACCTGATCAATAAATTGCGCTTTTACATTAATATTATTATTTTAAACTTTTAAGCATCGCACAATTTAAATTTTTATACACCGTCGCATAGAAAACAAGTGATCCTCCAAATTCAATTTATTTCAAAATTGTATATCAATTTACTGATTTTTTATGATATTCAAAATAATTTTTAAAGTGATATTAAAAAATATATATATGTATCTCTATCACGTGCAACTGGATTACGAAAGATTAACCCGCTTACGAATGTTGAAAACGCACTTATCTAGACGCATAGACTCTAATTATCGCATGTATACTGTAACCGATATATTTTGTGTGTCCCTGTAATCGAATGATAAACGCAATGCACACCAAACTTCGAAGTGAGTATGTGCGCCTCAGTAAAGCATATACATTTCGTTATGTTTGAAATAGTGAAACATCATTAAATTACACTGTAAACGATTTCTCCCCGTTGAACAATGTACAACAGAATATCTTTGTTTGACACTGTAAATCAATAATAAATGCTCTGCACCCCATATGCAACAAAAAAACATGTTTTAATTCACTTCATAATTATTTTTCAATTTTATAATGTTTCAAATGGCGTAGCATCATCAAAATGCACTTGAAACGATTTTTTCCCATTGGCTGCAATGTAACGGAATACTTTTGACTGTCCCTTGCGGAATACTTTTGACTGTTTTGTAAAAAAACTATAAGTGCTATACACTTCATTTCGAATAGGGGACATGCAGTGGTAAACGACAATAACATACACAAATTTCAGGGCAATCCGAGTATATTTACGCGAGTTAGTGAACGGACAGACGGCCAGACAAATCGAAGTCATGAACACTTTTCAACTAGGTTGGAAAGTGTTAAAAAAGAAAAGTTTTTTTTTCGAGTAACTTAAGAGGACAGTGGATGTTAAAATTTATTTCTTTTTACTTTTTCTCATAGAGATATGAAATTTTGTGTATATATACATTTCACCATAAGATTTCAGAATACCTTAACAAAAATTTCCTATCTTATTGTAATTTTAAGGTGTTTTTAAAATTTATAAATAAAATTTTAAAATGCTTCCTGCGTCTTAATTTTTGAGATTCGATTTTGGAATTTAATCACTTAAAAATGTATAACAAACAAATCTGTGTATCAATTATTTAATCTCTTGAATTGTTAATTTTTGAGAGATTTTTTTCTGAATTCCATCCCGATCTTCATCAAAATTTTACTTTGTAATAAGTTATACATCAAATTTAATTACTTTAAGTTAAATTGTAAAATACAAGCACATTTTCTTTATAAACAGTATCAGGATTCTTCCTTAGCAATTTCATGAAGTTTGAACAAAAATTAAGACGCATGAAGCTTTTCAAAAGCATAAAAATCTTGGAAAATCTGTTGAGAAAAACAGATTTAAAGTTTATTACTACTACTATAATTTGTTTGTGCACAAAATTCAAACGCTTGTAACTGCGAAAAATCCTCGCAACTGCATGCAGTTTTTCGCAAATGGTTTAGTAAAAACTAGAGAATAAAAATATATATAAATAAAAATTTAGATTTCTGGGTCGATTTTTTCTGAAATAAAAGTCCACGGTCCCCTTAATTAGCCCCCCCCCCCTAATATTTTCCTAAACATATTTGTGAACGGCAAATAATTTATAGATATGTGGGTCAATAGATTTTATAACTTTCCCTGAAATTTCGATGTTCCATAGTTGAGAAAAACAACTATATTATATAGACTAACATATTGAGAAAAACGACTGTGGCAGACAGACACACGAGGGATAGACCCCCCCCCCCCCTTAAAAAAAATCCGAAAGTATACAACTCCAAATTTAAAGGTAATAGAATGCATGAAAGTGTTTGCACCGAAGTTACTTGTTTATGATTTTCTACATTTCTAACAACATTTTGTTGTATTGAAATGCTGCCCATTTTTGTATAGCTATCTTGGATCAGTGTCAAGACTTTCGATAGGGTTTATATACAGGAATTAAAAGGTGACAGTAAGGATTAATTGTCGTTGATTTCCATCCAAAATTTAGTAAAAGCTGAATTGTAGAACGAAGGGTTCTCCCATTATAAAAGTTCTAGTATCTTATAATTTTAATGAATTATTTTTTTTTTATCTATGAGGATTACATTTCCAATGGAAATATATATATAAATTTTAATAACTTTTATTAACGCTAGAAAAACCCTATGAATCATTTTTACCCAATCTGTTGTGTCAAATGTAGGGTACTGGGGAACGCTATCTTTCGTCGGACTCTGAATAAGACTAGGTACTCTTTGAACTATATTTTTTATTTAAGTATTCTTTAATACCTTTATGCTATTTTTAAAAATGGTTTTATGATGAAAAATAATTTAATCGCGAAAATTGATTAAAAAAAAATAAAGTTTTAAAACCACATTTCTTCTACAATTTTGAACTTTCTAAAACACATTTTTTTTTTTTTTGCATCTTTTTTACAAATGTGCTCTATAACTGTAAAGACCAGATTCCAAAAAGTTAATTAGATTATGAAAAAATAATAAAATGTCAGGACATATGTAAAAATATAGTAAAGATTTTATTTATTTATTTATTTATTTTTTTAAATAATTCATTCATATTACTCAAAAGCTGATCCTTAATTTTATGAAATGCGCCATAAGGATAATCGATTAAAAAATCGAGTCAATTGAAAAATATATATTGAAGTTTTAGCATTTTCATCATATTGGGAAAAAACATACATACTAAGAAAAATGGATTTTAACTCTGAATCATTTAAGGGTGAAATGGATGCAGTAAAAAGCTTTTTTTTGCATACTTTTCATTATTGGATTTTTATGAGAGTTCGCTAGAATATACTACGAATTTCTAAATTTATTTTAAGGGGTCATGGGACTTTTAAACTTTCAAAACATTCAATCTTTGAAAAAACAATATATGCATTAAAGAGCAATCGTTTCTGAACAAAATGAATGACGCTCTGAATTGTTGTTAAACATGGAATATTTTTAAAGATATAACTTTAAAGTCATTTTTCTCAAATTGTGATTTTGGGGCATTGCGTACAAGGTAAATAAAAAAAAAAAATTTTTCGATATTTTTTTCAGACATTTTCAGGATATATAGTATATGGTAGGCTCTATAAAATAAACATTTTTTTTTTTTTTTTTTTTTTGTTGTTGTTAAAAAAATATTTTTTTTAAACTTTTGAAAATTTTATTTAAGAAAGATACAGTTTTGTTTTAAACACAGTTTTGTTTTAATATATATATAAAAAAAAAACGCTTTTTTGGGTTCAGTGTAAGCACCAGGATTCTCAAGTATAATTATATACCAAAAATTTTGTTTTACATGCAGAAATTTTTTTGTAATCATGCGCGCAACTTGTGATTCTCATTTTTAGCTCGACAAGTTAAAAAAAAAAAAAAAAAAACCCTATAACAACTAATTTTCCGCATTATGATCTGAAAAAATATTAAATGAAAGAAAAAACATGCATCTATTACCACTTTTAAAAAATATGTTTTGTAAAGTATACTTTTTAAGATATAAATTCACAAAAATGATCATTTTTTTTTTCACTTTTCAACATTATAAAAGTTTTATGCCCCTTTAAGCAAAATAATTGAAAAATTTATATTTTCATCTTTTTTCGCAAAATGAAGGATACAATGTCCCTTTATTATAATATGACAGCGAACTGTGTCGTATTTATTGTTGTATTGTAAATAGGAGCTTCGAGTTCTAAATTCACGTAATCATAATTGATCAATCCAACACTTTAATGTTAATAATTGTATTACAAAGTATAAGTTAAATTATCAGAAAGTAGCTTCCACTTGCACTTCCTGTAGTATACAAAAGCAACACAAAATTGATTCTGTTAATAAATTGTTCCGCCAAAAAAAAAAAAAAAAAATTAAGTTTTTTTCAAGTATCTAACACAAAATTAAGTGTTCTTCTCCGAACAAACATAGTGATTAGCGTAATAATAACAAGAAAGAAAAATCTGTATTTTCGTATAATCCACGGTAAATTTTGGAGCTCTTTATTATCAAAATATAATTTTTGATTTGGACGGAAAATGTTTAGCAATGTCCTTAAGATGACATCAAACGTACGATGAAAATAGAAATACATATATGCATACTTAAATTGAATAAGCACGTATATACATGAATACATAAATATAAAGAATGAATACATACATGCATGAATATATTAATAATAATATGGATACATACATAGGCACAAAGATATAATGAATACATACATGACATGAAATCATTGGTGATTAACTGATGATATGTGGCTAATACGAAATTACCGAAAAATCATGCTTCAAGCATAGGTTATGAAATACTTCCAACACTATTAGAATAGTGTTATGAAATTTCAATTTATCATACGACGAAAGGAGATATCGAAATATACAATATAGAAAAGCATAACGTAGTTTAAAACCCATTTTTAGCAATTTCCGCGCACAGATGGACTGTATTTAAAGTCTTTTGTGCAGCCCTGTATTTCATCTACATATTTTCATATATTCCACATAGTATACTAAAATTCAATTCAACTGTAAAGTACATAACACAACTGAAACATTTTTCTGGCAATTATTATACATAGTCAATGCATCCATAACATTATAACGAGCAACACAGTTGAAACGCACTTTGAATAATTCTTACCCATAGATAGTAATTAATTCGAATTCTTTTCTGCAGCCCTGCATATGATCTATAGAATTTATACACGCCATAAAATACACTACAATTTAATTAAGCTTGAAAATGCAAAACACATGCTTCAAAGCATGCTTCTTACAATTATCATTCATAGACGTTAATGTAGTATTTGAAGTCTTTTGTGCGGCTCTGAATGTGATTTACATTATATACACCATCTAATATGCTAAAATTTAGTTAAACTTGTAAACGCACTACCGCAATTTAAAACGTACATCTTGCAATGCATCATAGACGATAACGTATTTGAATGTTTTATGTGGTTTTGTAATAGAATATTGAATGTTACCTACACCATTTTCCATAGGGAATGTTACCGCGCACCTGAATAAGGTATGTAAAATTCATTATGGTCGAAAGTATTGTGAAAGTGCCTTTCAAATAATTACTGTAATACAATCGAATTTTTTGTGTGTACTTGTTAAATAATAATAAATGCAACGCAAAGTATTTTATAAAGGAGCCATTCATAATATATATTAACATTGCATACCAATTTCGTTATATTTAAAATAGTGTAACATCCTTAAAATGTGCTTCAAACAATTATTGTTCATACACCATAATATGTCCGAATTTTTTCGTTTAACCCTGTAAATTAACTATAAATGTTACACGTTTCATTTTCATTAACGAACATACCATTGTAAGCATCAATAATGTATATCACTTTCATAGCAATTGAAGAGTATTTACGAAAGTTACAGTGTGGTCAATGAGTCAGACAAACCAAAATATATTAATACTTTTCAACTATGTTGGAAAACGTTACAAATTTCATTGCATTATAATAATGTTAAATAAGATGCCAGTCCTATTTCTCACATTAAATTTCAATTTAAAAATCCCAAAGTAATTTTATCAATTTTTTTCCATCAAAGAAGGCTGCAAATTTTAAGTCATAAAAAGCGTATGTTAAATTCCGTTGTAAATCGTCATACACTAGTGGAAATTTAAATTGTTGCACCCTTAAAAAATTGGCGAAATGTTATGAAAGTTGGTGCATAAGTGCAGGGCTTTACACAGGAAAAATGATAAGAAAATCAAAACAATTAAACCAAATTTATTGCCATTATGAACATATACATCAGTAAGAAGTGTGCCCATCATGAGCACGTATACACTCTTGAATCCTTGCAGGCATTGAATCAATAAGTGTTCGGATATCTTCGTGTGGTATGTTTGTACATGCCTGAATGGCATGTGCAATCAGTTGTTGTACCGTTTCCGCTGCGCGATTAAGTGACCTAATACGCCTACCGATGGCATCCCAATCATGTTCTATCGGCGATAGGTCTGGGGACCGAGCAGGTCAATCCGTGGTCGGGGAATACCTTGCAAGGATTGTAGTGTTATAGTCGCAGTATGAGCCCGGGCATCATCCTGTTGAAGATATCGTTTTGGATGGTACTCGTGAAGGGTATGTCAACAGGGTTGATCACTCTGTCTACATATTGGTGGGCAGTCATTGTGCCTACTGTGCATATTCCAACTATCAAGGCAGTCCTGAAGTCATAATTTATTCCTCTCCCCAAAATAACACGCAAGGAGTTGGACCTGCGTACCGTTCTGAAATCACACCAGGTTGAGCCCTTTCTCCAACACGCCGACAGACATGTTGTCGAGAATCATTTTGCCACAGACAGAATCGCGATTCATCACTGAACACGACTGCCATTCACGCGTCCAGTTGCGGCTAGCAGTACACCAGGCTAACCCTTCTTGGCAGTGCAATCGGGTTAAGGGAACACATTTCATGGGGGTCCGAGAGTATAACCCAGCTTTAAGCAAATGGTTTACAATTGCCCTTTGGGTCAATTAAATGAAAATGTTGCTCGGATTTATGCTGCAGTCATTCGTCTGTCAGCAACAGCCGCCCGCACTATGTGGCACTGTCCTTCTACGTGGGCTTGTGCAGGGTGTGTGGGTTCTAGAGCCTTCTTGCGTCCACTGTCTAATCACTCTTTGTACTTATATGGCACTACATCCAGTCCTTCGGGCGATTTTACGATACGATGTCTCCATCTCAAACATGCCAACTATCCGAGCCCTCTCAATGTCCGAAATGTGGGTGTACGGTGTTCTCACTTTACGCTTTGGCATACGTAGTGATGAAACTTCTGTAGAAAAATAATTACGTTATAACAAAAAACAGTTCGCCACTTATAAACTAAGAAACACAGTAAATCTTCTAAGTATATAGCCATTTAATATCCATAATACTATATGTACTGCATATAAATATTAATCATTTAATACTTTTCATAAGATTTGGTCAAAGTTTCATGAAAGTTCACCAACTTCTTCTAGATGTAACAATTTCTTTTTCCACTGGTGTATACTAAGGAACGCTACAAATAAAGCTGTTGCATATAAAACATCTGATCTGATATCTTGTAAGCGTTATCAAAAAGAATTTTCCTTTCGCTACGCGTTCTTTAGTAAAAAGTTTTGTCTTGGTGAGTTATGAACGTTCCTTGCTATCTTACTTATTCTACTTAAGAGGACCCGATACTCTTCATTTTGCAAAAAATGATGAAAATATCAATTTTCTAAATTTTTACTTAAGATAAACAACTGTAGTATATTCTGACGAAGTGTCATAAAGATCCGATGATTAAAAGCATGCGAAAAAACTTCTTATTGCATCCATTACTCATTAAATGATTCAGAGTTCCAATCTTTAAATTAAATTCTCTCAGTTTGTGTTTCTTCAGTACATCAGTATGTGAACAAAATGCTAAAACTTCAACACATATTTTTCAATTGACACAATTAAAAAAACTTGTTCGATCTGAATGAAATTTTTAGACACTGTTCTGGTATACATATGGCTATGCTTGAAATAGACAATATGTAATACTTTTCAATATAATCTATTTTTTCGCCCCCTTAAATACAATATCGATTTTTGCTACCCATTTTGACAAAAAATGACAAAATTATTATTTTTGTCGATTCCAACAATAACTGCAAGTCTACAGATTAGAAAACAGTCCATAATTTTTATTTTTTATTTATAGATCTGCTGGAAACCATGTGGCATTACAACTGTGATTGGGGTACAGGTTCACCTTGGCCGCCATTTTGTAATAACAAAAACTTTTTATTTATTATTATTTTTTTTTTTTTTTACAGTAATGTATTTTGCTTATATTGAAAAAAAAAAAAACTCCAAAAATGCCTAGATATAAACAGTAGAATGTAGAAAATCCCCTTAAATCATTTTTCTTCATAAAACATTTTGATAATATGTCAAAAAGATGTTATAAAAATACTCAAATAACAATAATAATAAAATAGTTGAAAAGATACCGAATCCCTTTATGCAATGAACAACCGTCATTAATTTTTTTTAAATATATTTTTCCAGCAATAGATGATATGCAGTCTTCTAGAAAAGTGGCCGTCGTGGGAGGCGGAATTATTGGTGTGTCATCTGCTGTTAGAGCTATAGAAGCAGTGCCAGGCATAGAAGTTACCCTCATCGCGGACAAATTCACTCCGAACACGACTGGAGATGGTTCTGCTGGATTTTGGAATCCCTATCTACTGGGAAACGCTCCACCTGCTCTTGTAAGGTTAGTTAGATGAGCATAAACTTTGTTCTGGAAGTGAGAATAAAATGCAAGGGTATATTAAAAACTATCCGGTTAACTCTATGACGCGCAAACAAACATATGGCAGCATAAGATTGAGCTAGCATCTATATACTGGCCTTCAATCTTGATAAGGTACTATGAGTGGTCGCAAGGCAGGGGCGAGGGGGGTGCAAGAAGGACAATTGCCCTTCTCTCGATTTTCAAATTTAATTAACTAAATTTTTCTCACATGAATTTGGGGAAACTCATAAAATTTATTTTTCTCAAATTAGTTAAAGTAATTAAACACTAAGCGATTTTTTTTTGTCTTTACGTTTATGTGTTCAAAAAAGAAAAGAAAAACAACTTAAACGGGATGTTTAGGGGGGAGGGGGATTGAAAGGCAGTTAAAAAATGATCATATCAATTGAAACAGAGTGCATAAATAATTAAAAAATCTACGCCTCCTAGTAAATCATTACCCTTTAGTGTTTTAAAATAACTTAAATTTATTCCCAACATTCATAATTTAATCTTATACTGTGTATTATTATTTGTTAATGTGTGCTATTAATTTATTTACTGGTTATTCTTTTGAAATATTTATGCAATATGAATACATTACTGTGCAAAACGAAAAAAACAACAACATATACATATGTATATCACAACCAGTGATGAAACGAGTCTAAATTTCACCCGGGGCAAGGTGGTTAGATTGATGCCCATCTCCCTTCACGAATATTTTTAGAAGTCCGATCGCTAAATTCCATGTTAACCTATGGGATAACTTAAAAGCGCCATTACTCATTACCTAGTATAATTAATGAAATAAGGTTTTCACCATCGAAAAGTAGACGTCAGATGCAGAAGATGTGCTTTTTTATAAAATGTCTCCTTAAATTGTAAGTATTTAAAAAATTCAGTATAAACTTTTAAATTTCTACTTGATGAAATTTTATCATATTCTTAAAACTGCTTTAAATTTACGGAGACAATTTTTTAAAAAGTACATCGTCGACATCTGATTTCAACTTTCTGATGATGAAAACCGTATTTAGATAATAATATTAGGTAATGAGTAATCATGTTTTTAAGTTTTCCTTTAGGTTAACATGGGATTTAGCGATCGGGGAGTTTCGGTGAAGCGGCCCTTTAATGTGGTTAAAGTTAAGGTAAATACGATATTTACACATATTTTCATTTTTAATGTGCATGTTGTTTTCTGTAATAGCACATTGCATGTGCAACATTAACATCTATCTATATATTTAAAACGCTAAGCGATTTCTTTCGACAATCCGTCAGAACAAACTACTGCATCAAATTACACCATTCTTTTTTTAAATGAAAGATATTTGGACACAGATTTGTTATCGTGCATTCGTTTGTTCGAAAATTTAATTAATTAGCTGTAATTTTCAATTAAACATTTACTTCTGCTTATGACGTCATAAAGACGGCAACTCCCACTTTTGAGGGCATAGAGTTTATTCTCTGAACTCTGTGGTTCGCCAATCTTTTGACTGACATTAGCTAATATCAACTAGGTAATATTTTAACATTGTAGTATAAAATCTTTAAAAAAAACTTAATTAGCTAGAATATAATCATAATAAAATATCTAAACGTAAACATATCAATATGAATAACAAATCTCACGTAAAATGTTGCAATTTAAATGATTCCAATTGAAACAAGATTTGGAGAGTTATCCTTGACGCCCAGCTAACATAAAAGTACCTATTTTATTTTATTTATTTACACACATATTCAAATTTATTATAAAACACCAGGTTGCCATACAAAGCAAAAATCGTCATTTAGGCGCCAAAAAATAACCCAGGTGCGTCTGCGATATATGTACTGATTTAATCACAATTATTTTGGTTGCACCGCATATTGCAAAATTAATTAAATCCATGATTATTGTTTCTTTCTCAGATTAAAAATAAGAAAATTGGTACTTCTCTATTATCCCGTCGACCACTTTTTATAACAAAAAACTATCGCCAAACTGTAACGCCAAATACACGGGAGAACGTTGCCATTGAAATATCAAAATAAATAAATAAATAAAATACATGAATTTAAGGACACAATTGTTATTTTAATTAATGAATAATAACTAATAATTCAGTAAAACATAAGGAAAATAGACGCAAATCTCGAATTAAAAACCACTTGATGACGTAACAAACACGTATATTGCTTCTGACATCAAGTATATCGGACTGCATTATTCGCGTTTAATTTTACAGTTTGCCGATAGTTTTTTGTTATGAAAAGTGGTCGCCCGGATAATAGAAAAGTACCAGAAAATTTAATGTTTAACGAATTTCAATAATTTGATCGATCGCAAATTTTGGTTCTTTTCCGTTATACCGACACCAAGCCATACATGTAAATATATGCTTGGCGACAATGGTGTCCGTATAATGGAAAAGTACTCAATTTTTTCTTAGTTCGGGCTATACCGAAAACAAACAACCTGAATTTTACAACGTTTATGCGAAACACCACACACACACACACACACACACACACACACACACACACACACACACACACACACACACACACACACACACACACACATATATATATATATATATATATATATACTTCATTGGCGCCCTGCTAACCGAAAAGTACCTCAAATAATTCGCCAAACTGTAGCGCCCAACAAACGGAAGAATGTTGCCATTAAATCTCAAAAAAAGAAAAAAATAATAATAATAAAAAAAAAATAAAGAAAAGCCCCATTTACTAAAGTATCATTTATCAATAACTTTTAACAATAAAATTTACAATATATTACTGAAAACAGAATCAAAAATAATCTTGGATATTTATTTATTTACATTATTTCTCTTAATTATGGAAAAGGAATAATCATCCTGATTATGTAAAGGAATGAAGAAACCATACAAATAAATTACACTTGAAAACGTTAAAAATCTCCTTTATCTGTAGATTGATTTATTATTGTAAAAAAAATTCTTCATCTTTACATAAAAATTGATTAGCTTAAAACAATGTATGCGTTTCAGAAGATATGGATTTGAAACGAACAATGATTAAAGAAGACATTTTAAAATTTTTGATCAAAAGATTTTAAAACTTTTTTTTTAACGTCGAATTTCGACGGTGCGTTTGGGAAGATGCAATGCACATGCGCATAGGAGCTCATTCGGTTGCATTATCACAGAGGGGGGGGGGATGTGTGCCTTATTTAATATGTTCTTTTATTGACTGAATATGAGATGAACGTAGGGATATGCTATTTGTATGATACTTCATAGGTTTAGGAAATTTTCTTTCTTGCCTTCAGGAATAGGGAGGTAATGTCAAACTGATTTCCATTTTGTTTACGGATTGTTTGTTTGGAGTTTGCATCGGAAATAATAACGTAATTCACAGGGGAAATTTTTTTTAAATAAAATATTTGAAAGATTGTTTCATAAGCCATGTAATGAAGAAGCTTATTTTACTAATATTGTTATTGTATATTTTTCCGTCAAGTTTTGATGGGTACCATCTAGTTTATTATTATTTTTTTAAATATCGTAACTTAAATAAGTATGCAATACAAAATGTACGTAAAATATACAGCAGTTATCTATTAATTAATAAATTCTGAGCGTTAATTGAATCATTTTATTCATTAATGAGTGGGTTTTTAAGGTTTTAATTAATATCTTGCGTTAATGAAGACAATTTCAAAATTTTATGATTTTCAGCGCCACAGTAGGTATTCAGCTGTAAGTACACAAAATTTCAAGTCTGTAACTTATACAGTTTCTGAGAACCGGCTCTGTGACAGACAGAGAAGCGAGACGAATAGGGTTTCGTGAGATGAACGAAACCCTAAAAATGCACTTTGGTAATTTTTCTTTTGCTGAAATTTTTTTTATTATGTTTCCATAAGATAGTTTGCGAATTATAAATACTCAAATATTATAAATTAATTAAATTTGTTAATCTCTGTTATTTTATTTAATTCTCATAAATGTTATATTAGGTTTCAACTTGCTGAAACGCTTTTTGTTGGAAACAATAGATATAGGCAGTATAAGAAGATTTTGCGACATGCAGAATGTTTAGATGAACATATTTTAGCTTATATATGTATGTATAAGACTTAGTAGATAAATAACCGAACTTGATTATATTTTTGTATGTAATGCATGATATTTGAAGCTTTAGACTTCCAGTAACAATTCATCTGGTAAGAGGCGAATCCAATATATAATTCTCTCGAAATACTGGTAATGCGATATTTAGAATAATATAATGAAAAAAATCGTTTAAAAATTTTTCTTCCTTTTTTTTTCAGATTCTAAGCTGACGAAGTAAATTTTCCCAATTATTTAAAGGAAAGTAAATATCTTCATATTTTTGTTTGCTTTAATCTTTATATAATTCCTCATTTTGGCACACCTGTACCCCCCCCCCCCCCCTTTGTTGCATCACTGATCACGCCACTTATATCAGATGCTTGATTCAACTGTTAACCCCTTCGCGACGAGCGTCCTTTATGGAATTTTTAATCTTTTACCACCGGTTTTTAAGAGCAGAAATTTTCGCCTATATGAATCGCAGAAATGCTACCATTAAATAAGGCAAAGCTAACACTAAAAAATAACTGGTGGGTGTAATCGAGGATTCTGAACATCTTATGCATCACGTATACGTGTCGCTCGTCCCCAAGGGGTTAAGTTGTGTCAGGGACATTCCTTCAGTTATGAAACTCAAGTTAAAAAATCACACTATAAACGGATAAGCTTTATGTATCACACTTGTCATTGAAGATGTTTGACAAATTTATTATATTTTCATACATATAAAATGTAACTTATACAATGTTATGTACTGATCATCGTCATGACTTCAACTATAACGCATATTCTTCGTGCCATGATTTGGATGTATTGTATTGTAGTTTTCACCTAGAAATTTCATTTTTATGACCGAGATTCATGGATTAGTTCATGAGACCCTGCTTTACCTACGCCGCAATGCTAAAAGGGGAGATAATAGTTCCATCATATCCTTGACAGTCTTATCATTCGTAAGTAGATTCAAGATGTGTAATAAAGCTTCGTTTAGAGCTTTCCTGAGCAAGTCAGTCTAAGATCGACATCAATGATGTGTCTTCCCTTCCTTCTCGAATCATTTTGTGGTTAATGACAAAAGAAAGGGAAGATTCAACAAAAGAAATGAGTGTTTTTCCTGCTGTCAACAGCTCCTACTCTTGACTTCTGATTATGACATTTAGACATGTTAAGAAAATCATAAAAGATGAAGGGGAGCGCTTCGCCACATAAAAGACCCCGCACACTTAGACCGCTGTGTCTTATGTGGTCAAGCGCTCCCTTTCATCTTTTATGACTTTCTTAGCATGTCTAAAGGTCAGAGGTCAAAGCGGGAGCCGTTGACAGCTGGAAAAACACTAATATCTTTTGTTGAATCTCCCCTTTCTTTTGTCATTAGCCACAAAATGATTCGAAAAGAAAGTGAAGCAGATGATTGATGTCGATCTTAGACTGACTTGCTCAGGAGGACTCTGAAACCGCCATATTACAAGTTTTCCAAGAAAACATTAATCTCTTTCTGATAATCATTGATTTCTGAATAGCAAATTTTATACTTAGTTTTACACGAGAAACAGAGCGTATACGGTGTTTAGAAAAGAAAAAAAAAATCAAAAGGTATACGCCGCATACCACCATATACTCTTCTCTACAGCCGTAATTATAAAGCCGATAACTGAGAGAAATTCTCAAAAAATATAAATTGGTTGATTATTTCAGATTTTGGTGCGAGAAAACTTTTGAATTTCTTCTTGATCTGGTCAAATCCCCTCAGTGTCATGATTATGGAGTTGGATTATTACCTGCTTATTTTCTTTCTGAAACACCTCTAGTAAGTATTGTTTATTTGTATTTTTTATGGAACTGACTGCAGGGCTTAGATGATATTGTATATTGATAGCATTAATGAATACAGAAAGAACACTCCATGCGAGCTGATTTGATAACAACATATAGACAATAGATTTATTTCTCTTGAAAAGTTGGAAGAATTTATATTTTCTTTCAAACAACATGTAGACACTAGATTTATTTCTCTTGAAAAGTTTGAAGAATTTCTATTTTCTTTCAAACAACATGTAGACAATAGATTCAAATCTCTTGAAAAATTGGAAGAATTTCACAGGATGTAAGTGTGCTATCCACTACTATATTATAACATTTCCTTAGCTGCAGTTTTAATTTTAAATGAAAAGAGGAAATATTGTTGTAAATGTTTCAGTTTTTTTATTAAAAAAATTCACTATTAAATCAGTATAAAAGCGTGCTCCACCATGCCTCTTTTTGAGGTGGTCCAATGTACTCCATGTAGACATGGAATAAGAAAATTTTCAAATTTTTTTTTATTGGATATACAACCCCAAATCTTGCACACATTTATCAATAAATAAGTGCCTTTTCTTTAAACTTCAATTGTTGTATACTTCTAATCTTTATTAGCCAAAAATCCAAAATTCTAAAGAAGCAAAGTCTTAATTTTTAAGTAAAAACCACAAACTTATTCTAAAATTAATAAATTCCACTTTGACCATGTGATTTAAGGCTTTTTCATTACTATACTGTCATTTAAAAGTACTAATGTGAAGTTAAAGCAATGTTAAATAAACACAATTTGAAGGTGTGGTTCATTGTGCTTCTATGTCCACCGTGCTCCATCTTCCCATAATACAAAACAATCGAATAAGAAATAAAATAAAATAAAACCATAAACTAGGTAATAGTTTGGTGTGTAACATTAAGTATTAGAAATTCATTTTAAATCAATAATTTCTCTAAAAAATTTTTGATCTTACAAATATTTGGTAATTTTAATAAGATATTGGTGTATTGTTGAGATAGACTGAATGTAAAGTGTGTAGAACAAGATCTTGCTTTTATTCCATACAATGAGTAGATAAAACAGTGACAGTTTCGAGCGGAATTAATTCTTCAACAGAGTAGCAGAGAGTAGTTAACCCAATAACCGGAAACCGTTTTGCCAACAAGAGGGGGAAAATTCCAGCTACACGGAGGAAAATGGAATCCGCCGTTACTATCATTTTTATACAATTTAATGGGATAGATATTTTTTCGGAATTTTCAAAATTTAAATCGTATTTTTGTTTAGAATAAGAATGGAAAATAACACTTTTATAAGTCTATACTGATTTAAAGCCATCTTTTTCAAGATTCATGGTTGATATAAGACTCTCCAGGAAAGGAAACAATACATATAAAATAAAAATAGTAATAATAATGTAACGCATCACATGAAATATCTGTTTAAGTTGATGTGGAAAGTGACACTGAATTTGCTTCTATTGTTCATGAAACACACATACAATTACATGTGCATGTTATTACCTAAATAGTACTTTGCATACAAATCACAAATAGTACATAATTATGAAACGTTAATTTGATTTTAAAATAAAGTTAATGAAAAATATTAATTGAAATTAAAATGTTATACTTCTTATAACTTAACTGAATCCTTTTTGTTTTGTTTTTGTTCGTGTTTTGTGTTGATGTTGAAATTGTTATATATATATATATATATATATACAATAAAACCTCTAAATAACGGACACCTCGGGAGCGCGGAAACTGTTCGCTATTCGCAGGTGTCTGCTATTGAGAAAACCTCAGAGATTCAAAAATTCCTAAGAATTGCTTAATGTTTCATTAATTGACTTTTATATGTCCTAAAACCTCTATTATATGATTAATGAGATATTAAAATTATTTTCTAAGCAATACAACTGAAATGAAATTGTGCATACCTTTATTCACTGTTTATTACATTCTTACGAAAAAAAATCTGTTACAAAAGTTTGCTTTTGCTTGTGATTACATGAAATTTGTTTTTCAATGTGAAGTTTTAACTCTGTCAGTAGTTTAATCTTTCTGAATCCTCTTTTTTCTCAAAAAAAAAAAAAAAAAAAATATATGTAACTGCCGTTTCTTGGAAATTCTCGATCTTGCAGGAAGCATCTCCAGTTTCAGTAATCTGCTTCATCATCACTAACAGAGCCAGTTTTTGTCGAAATTTCTGATGGAATATAATCGCATGCATCAACTGATTCTTCTTCAGAAGGTAACTCATGATCTTTTTCGGAAAAATTCTGAAAAAGAATCCGGTTTCATCGGCATTAAAAATGTTTCTCTCCTCATAACCTTCACGAATTGATTGCAGTCGTTCATGCCAATCCTCCACTTCTTTAAGATCTACAAATTTTGCTTTTTCATATATTGTTTTGAAAGAGATGTTGTGCTGAGACTGGAACTTTTCCAGTCATCTACTGTAACACTTAACATCGTGTAATCTAAGTTCTTTAGCGACTTCTAAAGCCGTTTCCTGAATCAAAGGCCCACAGATAGGAATGTTTTTGAGCGAAGACCAAATTAAACCAATTTTAAACCAATTCACAATTATAAAATCAATTTCAATGGAATCAGTCTTCCTCAATTTCAAATTTTTGTTGTTCTCGTTGGATTTAGTAATACACAAATTTTTTATTTATTTCATAAAATCTCTCCCACCTGTGTTTTACCTATTTTAAAACGTTCAGCAAGTATCCATAAGCTCAATTTCTCTTTCTCTGATACACTTAAAATTTCAAATTTTTCTTATAAAGTTAATCATTTTCGTTTTGAGGTCATTCTCGAAACATTAATCACAAGCAAGACTCTAAATTCAGAGTAAGTAGAACTCAATATTTTCATAAAACGATAAAAATGGTGTTTACATATTTTGACGCTTTGAATAATGTGTTTTCAGTGTCAGTTAAGTCTCAAGATTCAAACAGTAATCGACATTGCGAAATGTTTTTTTTTTTCCTGCATTCGTCGTTTTCTTGGCACCTTTAATTCTCACTCCCAAAAAATCAGTACGCAATTTCAAAACAAACAAAAAATGATTAATGTAACTATTTTCTTCGTTTTCTAAAAAAGTAAAAATAAATAAATAAAATCCTATGTTAGGTTTACAGTGATTTTTTAGGGTTTCGTTCATCTCACGAAACCCTATTACTCCCGCGTCGTTGTCTGTCTGTCACAGAGCCATTCTCAAAAACTATGTAAATTACAGAGTTGAAACTTTGTGTATAAATCTGAATATCAGCTGTGAAGAGCTCAAAATATTAAAATTTGAAAAATTCGTATTATTTTAATAATAGAGATAAAAAACCAAAATTCTAACAGCCTTTTCCTATTAAATTTAAACATTTTCATTACAGCCGATGCCAAAAATTAAAAATCCACGATGAAATTCTTTCTACAATAATTAATTTTCTATCAGACGATTTCCACGTGAAAAATGAAATAAAAAATTTAACCAAATGAAAAAAAAGATTAATATGAAATAAAACTGATTGACACCATAGTCGTAATAAAACGGAAAATGTCTAAGATTTTGGAAATAATACAAGGAGTATGAGTATGTGTAAGTACACAAAGCAGATTAATATCACGTCATTAGAGAATTAAAAAGAAAATCTGACGTCATATGGGAAGTTTAACTAATTTTTCAAATGTTTGAGAATAATACAAAGTGAGTATCAATATAAATAATAGAGAATAGTAAATATATGAATTTGAGAAACATATTGAATCGTGATAAAAATCCGATTATGGAAATATTCGCATATTTTAACATTTTGAAGGTGTACAATTTGTTTAATTTTGAAATTATTTTTTTAAATATTGCATTTAGTCCGTATGACGGATATTAGTATGACAGAATATAATAGCGGGCTTAGCCCGCTATCCGGCTGGTTTAGATATTCGAAAAAACGAAGAAATAGACCGGTAAATGTTTACTTTATAAAAAGCATGACTTTTTTTTTTTTTTTTTTTTTTTTTTTTTTTGAATTTATTAAAGAAAGGATGAAGTGTTTTGAAAGGAATATTAAACGAAACCCTTTGAGCGATCTTTGATCACACTTACCCACTTGTTTTCTTTTGCTCAGATACCATGTGACACGTCTGATTTCTCTCTTCTATGTTATGCAATAATGCAAACCATTTAATTACTTTTTGAATTTTACGAAATGAGCCCTATTAAAATGAAAAGATATTCCTTTTTAGTTTTTTCTTTGTTTTATGACACTTTATAAAATTATCCGAAAAATTGTTTGAGCTAAGGTACAATGGAACAAAAATAGTCAGCATGTTATCTATCCTGAAATTTCAAGACAATTGTAAACCAAGTCATCTTAGGCGCATTTAGAAAAAAAGAGAAAATGATGTATGGTGTATTTTGAAATTCTGGGGAGGGAGTAATTGGTACTTCGAGACATTAATCAGCAGAAAATCCAAAATCTTCCAAGGAGGGACTTTTTTATTTTCCGACGGGGAAGGGGATTTTACCTAGGGCATCCCCTACATTTATCTGTGGTCACAGAACTTATGTCTAATTGCCTTGATAAATTTAGAGGCTTTTTACTTTTTATTTTTTTTTTCAAATTTTCTTTCACTCTAAAAAATCATTTTCCTTTCTTTATCGCCAAAATTACTGTCCGCTATTCAGAGGTTAAACATACAAAAAATTAGGTTTTGGGAGTGGGGATTGGAAAACTGTCCGTTAAATAGAGGTGTCCGTTATGGAGTTTTTACTGTATATATATTGGATAGCTTCTTCGTTTATGCAAAACACCAATATCAAAAGTTTTCACCGTCTTGTGGTTGCAGCTAATGCAAAATCAAAATGTAATTAAACTAGCACGAAATATTTCACAGCGTAGATAAACGATGCTCAACATTTTTCTTGCTGGCCTCAAACATATGTTTTCCGCGTTATGTAAGCTGCAACACATTATACATATATAATAATCTAAGAAAAGTAATTAATACAGTAAGCTCACAAGAGTAATATAACAAATCAATAGAAAAAAAATTAATAGGATCTGTATTAGCTGTAAAATAAGTATAAAGTGTAGAATTTGCAAATTCTAAACATAAATATTAAGAAGATTTTTTAAAAAGAAATTTGACTTTTTGTTTATTTAAAAACGTTCTAAATTTTTTAAATGTAAAAATATGTGGTACAAATGTAATTAATTTTAAATAAAATTTGATTAATATTGAAGATTAAAAAATATATACGCGACCTGTAACAAAAATATTAATAATTGAAAATGAATTTTTGACTAAGCAAATAATATATAGGATATTTTAAGATAATTTTAAATTGATTATAAATAACAGGGCTGATTTTGTCTTCCTATAAAAATATATAAAACAGTAGTAAATGCCTTAAATGCATCTAAAATGTTTGTAACTGTATCAATGACGTGTCCCAGGCCGCACATAAAATGTCAGCGAAGGTTGAGTATGTCTGGTATATATAAACCTTACGAATATCCAAAGAGTTGACACATACTCCGTCTAAAATTATAAATAATAATAATAATAATAATAAAAACCCTTAAGACTGATGATAGTTATAATTTGAAAATTTTATATTTTTTATATGAATTTATACGTATTAGGGGATTTTTAAAGACTTTTAACTCAATTTTGTTACGGTTGTAGAAGTTGATTTTTAATATGTTATATTTTATATTAAGCTATAGAATTTCAATTGAAATCAAAACGGAAATTTTCTTTTTTAATAGGAGACTCCCCTTTATGCTGATACATATTTAGAATACAGAGCTATGCGTGAAAAAGAACTTGCTTTGTTTCCTTCAAAATATAGGTGAGAATAAGTTCATTTTGTTAAATTAATCTTGATTAGAAAGTTTTATGGTGGGACTAATTCAAGAAACGTTTAATGTGGCAAGAAATTTAAAATTTGCTCCAAGATGGAAATAAAAAAAAATACGAAATGAAAAAATATAAAACTCTTAGATACCCTTGTGAAGGCTACCAAATAATTTCTAGATTAACCAAAATAACCAATAATAACCAAATCTAGAATAACCAAAAATTTCTAGAATACCAAATAATTAAATGATGATCATATATCATATAACTTTTAGTGTTTTTTAATAAATATCGTTACAAGTAATTAGTAAAATAATAGCAATAATAATAATAATAATGACAGTAAAAATTATTATTATTAACTCTTTTAAATAAGTAATAATTATTGGGTCATACGAAAAGTTTTGCAGTTTTTAAAAGCAAAACGTGGTTTCGCCTAGTTATTTTGCTACTGCTGATAAGGAGTGACCTTGAATGACCCAGATATATACATTCGGTCTTTTCTGCTTGCGCTGCACAATTCTCGCTTGAGTTGTGACGTAATTTTTATTTCACTGCAGCGCTAAGAATGGAGAACCAAAAAGTTCATTTTTATCAGATTATGTCCTTTCATTACGAGAAATATAAAAATGCTAGTCAGACTGCTCGTAAAATTTGTGCTATATATAGACAAAATACTGTTTCAGATGACACAGTTTGAAAATGGTTTGATAAGTATAAGCGCGGATATTTCAGGCTCGAAGATGATGTCCACTCTGGACGACCATCATCTGTAAAGGAGGGCCTCTTAACAGAAGCTATCGCTAAAAATCCACGTTACACAGTTCAGGAGCTATCGCACAGACTAAATATTCCAAAAAGTACAGTGTATGATCACTTGATAATTTCTTTTAAGAGTTCCTTCTTTATGGTCGTCCAGAGCGGATATCCTCTTGGAGGATGAAATTTCCGAGCTTAAACTTCACAAACAATTTTCAAAAACTTATTTTTTTCAATCACGAAATGGATTTTTAAGAACCATTTGTTATACTAATGAATTTTTCTTTTATAAAACTTACTTGTATGGATCGGACTACGGAGTTGATGTAGATTTTACCAGTGCTAATATTTTAAGAGTTTTAGAATTGTGATAAGGTACCAGTGTCCCTTTAAAATGTTATATGAAACGAATGATTTTGAGCGTTTTTTCCCTTGCAGATACGGAGCTTTCGCAATGACTTTGTTTGCAGAATGCGTAAAACTAATTCCAATGCTTATGAACAGGTGAGAAATAATTATAATTTTTGATTTTCCAATCATTAATCTTACTAATATAGTAGTTTTTAATTAGTAGTTTCTTGTTTTAGTAGTTTCTTATTTTGGAACTGTAAAAAATGCTTGTATTATAATACTTAGTACTCATAAAACTTAGTATTTTTAGAATGTATAGAAATTCCGGACCAAAAATGAAAAAAGTTCAATTCCATACAGAAATTCTAGACCGATATTTTGTCCAGAATATCTATGTTGACTTTAATGCATTTGAAATTAAATCGTAAAATTGGAGGGTAAAATTAAACTATATAAAAACAAAGGGTCTAAAAATAGAATGTTTTAGTGGGTGAACAATTATGACATCATTTTAAAAGATAACATGTATTTTAATGATTAAAATTGAAATATTTTTGTGTAAGTGCATTAAAATGACGTCATTTGCATGCTATCAGCTACAAATTTTTCAAAGGACGATATGCTTTTGACAATTGCTTTGAAAATGACGTCATTGAAATCGCACATTTTTACTACAATATAGAGTGCTTCTTTTAAGAGAATGGCGACATAAGCACAAGATGCATGCTGAGATTAGACGCTTTTGTTCAAACCACAGTAATCCATATCACAGAGCTTTGTGATACTCGCGTGGACAAGTTCGCTTCGACGATTAAAAAAAGTAAATGAAAATCAACTTGACAATAATGGCAGGTTAGCCAAGCTCAAAACGGCAAGCTCTCCAAATGTTATCCAAAATCCTCTCGACCGATCAAGTTTTATTTATTTACCTGTGTGTCGTTATTCTTTTATAAAAGCAGTCTAATAATTGCATCCAAATCACGTAATTTGCAAAATGTAATTTTCAGTTAATCTACATTATAAATAAGATTTCTTTCTTATAATAAGAAATTTAATAAAATTAATATTATAAATCTTTTATAACTGTAGAATAAAAGTTCCTTTAAATACCAACGCAAAAATGTTCCCCGTCCCCCCACGACACTAATGTAAAATAGATGTTGAAAACTCTGCAGCATCTTATTTCACATTCCTCTGTTCGTAGTTTGCTAACTTTCTTCTATAATGGGACAATTGTCTTCTATAATGAGACAGTTGCTGTACTGTAAATTATAGATTGTACTTTACGAAATTCTGTTCTCTTATTGCTATTCATAAAATATTTTCCATCATTTGCTGAACATTTCGTACATATTGAAGGAATATATTAGAGGAACTATTACTTTAGGCTTTATGCACTGCAGTAGAAAAATTAATGGATTTGTAAATAATGAACAATAGATAAATTTCAATGGGATTAGCAATTCAAAGATTATGAGAGAGGCATAAGTAGTCATTATCAGAAAAAATTGAATAAGATTATCAATAATTATTAAGATATTTATGGGAATAATGAAGTGTTCAAATTAAATATTAATGCTACAAAATCGACATTTTATTTATTTTAGATAGAATATTTGGGCGAGTCAGATCTAGAGAGTTACGGTTATAAATTTATGAGACAATGGAAGTTTGAAGGGCAGAGCCCTCCACCACTCCCTATATATATATAAAAAAATAACCTATAGAGCATTAGTATATATAATCGAATTTCCCGTTAAAATTCTTAAGCGTTAAATGTCCCGAAACTAACGATATTAACACGAAAAAAATGAAACTGCGATTTGAAAATTTGAAAATATTAAATACGATGCATTAAAAATAAAAGTAAAAAAAGTCTTAACCCCCCCCCCCCCTCTTATAAACATTCAATGTTTATCTTAAAAATCACACCTAATTTTGTGACTACAGTTCCGAAAAATTTCCGTTACAATACGTTGATTTGGCGTAGTCGTCGATTATTGAAAGTTCACCGCTTTTATTTAAGCTTAATTGATAGGGAAAAACTATGGAATTTTATTAAAAATTATAATTTTTGCTCTGTTTTTTTTTTTTTTTTTTTTTTTTTTGAAATATAACAGGAAAGCAAAAAAAAAGCATTATTTTTAAACTATTAATTCAATATTTTAAAACTGTTTTCTCAATGTATAATTATAATTAATATTAAACTATTAAATGATGAGAGTATTTTTTTAAATCGTTACACTTTTTATTTTTTATTTACATTTTCTACCTTTTAGTGTAGTTCAAATGAATTATCAAACACTGAAGACAGAAAAGAATAGTTTTTGGAAAGGCTCACATGACAGAAAATCGTCTTCATTTGAATGGAGAGGGTATGAGATCCCCCCCTCCCCCTTTTCTACGCTTCTGACGAATTTTTGCAGGATTTTCAAGGGCTGAAATTTTATATTATCATAAAATGAAAATTCCAAGGAAAACTTATTTCGAAATGTAGCATTCTATTGGGAATTATTTCGATTGTATATCATAGGGAAAACATCTTATTTTATTATTTAAGATATAAAATTCATACCATGAGTTGTAGAAGTATTATGTTTATGTTTTCAAGTAGAATACTTAATTGTATGTAAAATAAATTTTTAAAAACAGTCATCAGTTAAACATTCTCATGTTTTAGGTTTCAGAATAAAGGAGGAAAAATTATTCAGAAGAAGCTTGACAGCTTAGATGAAGTATGTATACCTTATATTTATAAAACCTACTTGTATTATAGTAAACTAAGTCGCATTAAAAATATTTTCTAAATGAAAAAGAATAAATTATCTCTCATTTTACTTACCCATCATACGTAGTATAAGGTAAGTCTTGTAATCGCTTTGAAAATCGAAAATTTTTTTTGACGGATTTACACGTTTCAGATACTGGAGATGCCGAAAAACATATTTTTAGAAAAAAAAATTTGCCGTCCGTCTGTGTGTCTGTAAACGCTCTATCTCCCGAAAAAATTGAGATAGAGACTTGCAATTTGGTATGTACTTAGTATGTAATAATGGGAAGAATCCTATTTCATTTCAATAACCTCGATTAACCGCAACTATTTTTTTCGGACTCTCGAAATATTCGTTCTGATAAAAGGTATATAAAAATTTTCGAAATTGTTTATTTTAAGAAATGAATATAAAAGACAATAAAAAAACAAATTTTGCATAAAGCATGAAGTCGATCGGATAATGAGTTGCCGAGATATTTGGAATCCTATTTTCCACACTCTTCGATTTTTCATGACCCTGTATTTCATCCAAATTTCACTTTAAAGATATATTATAATTGGAAATTTGACGCTTAATCAGATGCAATAAACCGCTAGTTAATAGGACTATTATTTTTGGAGTTATAAGGAAAAACCTCTTTCAAGCAATTCAGTAATCAAGCCTATAAAGTTTATGACGTCATCAAGCCACGATTTTATTTGAATTGCAATGCATTTTATAAGTAGTTTACACATTTTTATTTTAATATTTTACATTATGCATATCCATGATGGGTAAGTATTACGGTGGCCCCCAACGACTAGTTTCTTTATGGTGATATTTATTTAAAGTTTCTTTTCTTCTCTAATTTAGTTGTTATTATAGTTTCCTCACTGCAAAAAATAATTGTTGATTTTACAGTATAAAACTGGCACCCCAGCTGCTAGTATTATACCGTAACATTAAGAGTATTAAACAGTAAAATAAGCAGTAATACGCTGCCGCGCAAGCAGTAATACACTACCGCGCAGGGTGCCAGTTTTATACTGTAAAATCAACAATTATTTTTTGCAGTGTAATGCACATTGTAAATTATTCAACATTTGTGAAAGTATTCGAATATATTTTCCCTAACTATAAACAGTGTTTTAAAACTCTTACAACGAACTTTAAAGGGAATAGAGAACACACCAAGACAATGATAAATCACTACATACAATGCATGGTTGTAAAACAAGGTTTCTAGCAAATTATTGTTTAAATTTATTTTATGTAATGCTATTAGCAAAAAAAAAAAAAAAAGTATTAAAAATTAAAAATAAAGCAAAATAAAACGTATACGATAACACACATGCAGACACACAAAACAAACAAACAAACAAATAGGACAAGTGCGAGTAGGATCCATATCGTTATGCCATACTACAGTAACGCTTAGTAAATAACTAGTTTCTTGACAAATATACAAATAAATCGACATAGAATTATAAATATACTTATTTTAATTGTTAAAAGGCGTAAAATAAAAATAATATTGGCATAACAAGCAGGAAATTTAATTACAGAAAAAAGGAGCATATAGCTGATATTAAGTATAATAGAAAAACCACAGCCCTGGCAAGAGTATATCAAGAAGGAACTATCCAAATAAATTTCTATGAAAGTAAGATAATTTTCCCTTCCAATCTACGCTATCCATCCATTGTAAGAGAAATCATAGAGATTGTAACAGGTAAAAATACAATATGTAACGATGCAGCATCATTTAACTTTACCAAACTTGTGGCTCGAGTTACTCCATGGTTATAAATACGGAAATAAACATCCGAGTAAAAATTAAAAATAACGTGCATAATTTGAAAAAAGTACGCGAAAAATTAAATGATAGCGTTTCAAATAATAACTTCATAGACCGTGCAATTATAGAATATTCGCATTTGTTTTGATAATGGCTCGGATTGAGCCGAAACATGTCAACAGTGTAATAAAACTTATTTGGCTGTTTATAATGTTTTTATTTTACGCCTTTTAGCAATTAAAAGACGTATATTATTACAAGGTGTTATAATTTGTTATATTTTTAGAGTCATAAATTAAAGATTTTCGTATTTTTTCCTTTACATGTGCTATAAGAAGTTGCAGCAGATGTGTGTGGCGGCAAGGACCGAACCGGAGAACCCTGGAGTTTGCAAGCGAGATCTATAGAGCCGAGCAAAAGGATAGCTTGCTCGCTTCGCGCGAGAAACTTGTTTTAATGCGCCTACATGAAGGCATCGCCACAGTATGCCACACCACGGCCAAACTCCATCGAGTTTGGCCGTGGCCACACCCAATGAGGAGTAGAGCTCCTATAGTACAATCTGAATCATCCCAGCAATTTAATAACCTGGGACCAAAAACCAAGCTAAAACCGGTTAGTGTTATCACAGTGGTGGGGCGGATAGTGATGACAGTGACGGTAAACAACTTCTTTGGTAAACCCCAGCTCTGGCGGTAGACTAATGGTGAGCTGGGTTACAACAGGGCGGTTATTTGGGCAATAAGATGGATATGCATCAGCTCCCTTTAGTGAGTAAGGCTCCTATAAGGGGAGCTGACGCATATCCATCTTGTTACCCAAAATAATCGCCGTATTGTAATCCAGCTCAACATTAGTTTACAGCCAGAGCAGGGGTTTGCCGTCCCCCACTGCGGTAAGCTAACCGGTTTTAGCTTGTTTTTTGGTCGCGGGGGTTGATTCAGACTGTAGTGTAGCCGCTCTATTAGTGAGGAGAACGTCTCGTTGACATCGGACGAGCGATGTTCACTCGTTTTGAGTGGCGGTTGTCAGAGTGATGCTGTCACGTTGCCGTGTCCGCAGATGCACGGCGTGACAGGCTTTGTGCTATGAGAGTTGTCACAGGCTTTTGTGCTATGAGGGTTGTCACAGGCTTTCGTGCTGTGAGCGTTTCACAGGCTTTGCATGCTGAGGGTATTTTTAGTGCTGCAAAATCTATTGGTCTCGAGAGAAGATGATGATGTTGGGGTAGGTGCGTGTTCGTTTATGTCCAAATTCGCCAATGCAGGAGATGTGTGCGGCGGCAAGGATCGAACAGGAGATTCCAGGAGTAGAAGACTCGATCTATAATGCCGAGCAAAATGATAGCTCATTCGCTTCTTGCGCGAAACTCATTTTATTGCCCGTTACTCATTATTCATTTCCCGCAAGATGGCGTCGCCACAACCTTCCTTTGTATCAAATTTCAAGATTCTAGGTCAACGGGAAGTATCTTATAGGTTTTACTCCCAAAACCTATAGGGGACTTCCCATTCATCTAGAACCTTGAAATTTGGCATAAAGGAAGGTCTTCTATAGAACATGTAAAGGAGATTAGAACACAGGTGGCTTTATACACATGTATAGATTTTAATAAATTCCATTTAAATATATAATTAATATATTTCATATAAAAATTCTTTTTAGTATAATTGGAATGCAATCTGATTTTTTTTTAAAGTAAAACAAAACAAAACAAAAAAATTCTATTAAAGTTTTCAATTAAAACGGTTTCCACATATTTTCTGTACACCGGAAGGTATGGTCTGAATCCCGGATAACATGGGTTCAATTGCCTGGTTATGGTAAAGCTTCTAATAAATGTATGGTGTTGCAGAAGCCAAAAAATTCCCTTACCGTTTAGCATGATAATCGCAAATATTCAACTTGTGCTGCTGCTATTTTTAGGCAACAAAATGTGAAGAAGGACAAATACTGATAAAGAAAAAAAATTGAATTATTTTTCTTATTATTCAGGTATATTTCGTAACATATTTATACAGAAATGTATATCAATAAGATCAAATTGTAAACGGAAAAATAAAGTTATGAAATTTTTACTTGCTTTACAATCTATGTTTTAGTTAATTGTGATTTTATTTTAATTTGTACAGCTTATTGGAAAGTATGATATTATTATTAACTGTCCAGGAGTAGAAGCGGCGAAGCTGGTTCCTGATCCTAAAGTTTTTCCAATCAGAGGGCAAGTCATGAGGGTAAGTTATTGATAAAGCAATTTTGAATTCATATATCTATGGAATACAGCTGTAACGTGGGCGCCTGCAGAACAAAATAAAAGGAGAGGCAAGAATTCGTGACAGATGTGCCTATAGTCTACTGCCTAGACAGTTTTTTTTCAAATTTATTTATTTATTTTTAAATGGAGAATATGAACATAATATACCTAAACTCAGAAACTTTTTTGGCGGAACCCGCTGTACAAGACAATTTTTAAACATGCCGACATAAAAAGCCTTACAGAAATATATATCAAATAAGAAATATCAAAAATCCAAAACTAAGCTTTGACCGATTTTTTTCAAAATGAAGAATCGAAACAGTGTATTACTTTTTTCGTCAGGGGGGCGGGCGGAGATTCCCTGAATCCCCTGTTTAAGACATATGATAGTAAAGCAAAACATAATTAAAAATTATCTTGCATTCAAATTTTTTTGACGGAATCCGCTGTGCAAGACAATTTTTAAACATGTCGACATAAAAAGCCTTACAGAAATATATATCAAATAAGAAATATCAAAAATCCAAAAGTAAGCTTTGGCCGATATTTTTGAAAATTAAGAATCTAAACAGCCTCTCTGAACCCTCCGTTTAAAACACGTGAAATTAAAGAAAAACCTAATTAAATATTATCTTGCGCTCCCCCCTTCCCACAGCCTCCTGACGAACAATCTTTAATTGCTTTTTCTCTTAGTATTTAATTATTTTCAGTTGCTTGATAAGAATAAATATTATATATATATTTTTTCAAAATCATCAAATAAAAAGGAAATTTACTAATTAAATTTGAAAACCGAGAGAGCAGTAATGGCCTTCCCCTGCACCCATCCCCTTGCGGGTACTTCCAAAAAGACTTTGTCGCACTAGGTTTCAGACAGGTAAAGCGATGAAATGAGAGATTTCCTCGTCTTACATAAAGTTTGTAGTGTCAATACAATTCATTTATTGAAATGATATAATTATGAAGCCTTGCATATATAATTTGATGCCACAAAAATAACAAAATACCAGGTATTTATAAAGTCTTCACCCAATTTCAAAGCGCTTTAAAAGCTACAAAAGACAAAATAATTGTAATTATATTTTCAACGAAGTGTTCAGAAATGTTCAATATGACCTCGTCCAACTGCATAGACACGGTTAATTAAATATTCTGTGTATGTCCGTTCTTTATAAACACTTTTTATGAGCTGAAGACACGTACTACAGCAGCAGTTAATTCTGTGATGCAGAAAGTAGTACTATTTCCGAACAATAACGGTCGCCTTATATAAACGCAGAGTTTCAGTCATAAATAAGGCGAAAATTATTATTTTGAAACAGTGGTTTAAGGTTTAACCCTTTCAGAGGTAAAGTACTTTTGTTGCTAAAATTTTGCAGTGATGGAATGACACCAGAATGTACGAACAAATTTATTTAAAAATAAATAAATTCTTTTCTTCACGTACATTATAGAGGCACAATTTTATTTCAAAATTCTGGTGCCATTTTGGCATTTGAAGATTATAATTAAGTGGGATATATAATATCCCACCACCCTTCAAGGAGTTAAAGTGTGCCTGTTTCCCAAAAGTGTTTGTTATGGGAAGAATTCTACAATCGACTGGACGCGTGTTGAGCTGTCGAAAGAAGCCACATTGAACATTTGTGATATTTCGTTGAAAGTTTGATATAATTGCAATTATTTTGCATTTTGTAGCAAATTTGTATTAGCGAAAAAGTCCTGTTTCTTTCATTACGGATTTTTTGGTCCAGAAATTTGTAATCTACTTTTAGACTCCTGCCAAAAACCAGTTCCTATTTTCAAAAACTCATAACGATAGTGGTAGCGATAGGCGCTATCGTTTTCTTTTTTACTGCTTATACATGATTTTTAAAGTCAAATAATTTCAAGTTTTACACTATCGAATAGGGAAAAAAAAATCTACATTCGAAGGATTTCTTTTTATTTCTTTATTTATTATTATTATTATTTTTTAAACTGTAACTCAATTTAGTGACTTTATGACTTTTTAAATAATTTTCAAGCATGAATTTTTAAGAAGATCTATTTCAACAATGAGCGTTTGTTTGCTACAATATTATAAAATAAATACTGACAGAGTTACCAGAATTGGAAATTGATCGCCCAATTGATTGGGAATTGATTGAATGGAAATTGATTGAGAAAATTAAAAAGTAAGAAAAAAAGTATATTAATGATAAGATTAGATTAATTATAAGATACCGCACTTTGGCGTAAAACTAAAATCTGTCACATAAAAGGCACATTTTTATTTTACGTTGAACAATAACAACGACAAAATGATATAAAATTCAGTTAATTTGGTTAAAAGATACGTCACAGCAGAATAAGGTCGTAATTATATTTTCACCTGCTTTCTTTATTTTTTCCTTTGCGGAGAATTCGATAGAGTGCCCAGATTGTTCGTAATAACATCGACCCTTCACCAATGGATCCTTCATTTTATCAGATTTTTTATTTAATTTAAGACGAATAAAGCACTTTGAAATCGGATAAAGGCTGTAATGCTTTGATTTGTGCTGAATATCTTTCATTAATTACTAATTGGAGATTAATAAGAAATATAATAGTGACTTTTAAATATTACCTCTCCTCCAAGTTTTATCAGAAGAGCAACTTCATGTGTTTCGCATAAAACTTTTTTCAAGAGATCATCCATATTCGGCTAATGGTTTTCTCTGACGTTATAAGAACTATAATTCCCGAAGGAATGACACTATAGAGGCATAAATGAGATAATATCTTTAAAGTACTTGAAGTCATATCTCAGGCCACTACAAGTCCATTGTACTTCAGCAGTGCACATATACAAGCTTTCAGAGTAAAAGTAGTTAACGCCTGTGATCTGTTCTCGAGAGAGTTGGACGATCTCTCTCTTCTTAGAGAGAATTTTTACGGGAAAGATGTTTTCTGGAAGTTAACTTGGCTAGAAGTGAACCCAAGGCTTTTCTGATAAATGAACTTACGAAAAAACTTTCAAGGAACTGCTTGTGTGCATTGTGATGTAAATTTAACGTGTGTGATGTCACTAAATAAATTTATGTTGTGGGTAAAGAAGTCGTTTTAATTTAAAGAGCGGCATAATCTCAGAGCAAAGATAGTTATTAAAAAGATTCTTAAAAGTCTGTGGGTTAGAGACACTTAGTATGTTATCTTACAATCTTCATTTCTGAAAACAACAAGTAAAACTAAGTGATTCAATTAATCTATATTTGGATAATGTTTTTACCTTTTCCTTAGGTAAGAGCTCCTTGGATCAAATATGCCGTTTCAGGTGGTGACGATTATTATGTTCTACCAAAGTAAGTCTTTTTGTGAAAATTTCCACCTTTTTGTATGCAGAAAAACCTGCTGCTGAGACGAAAAAAAATTAAAAAGGTTATATATACGATAGTTAGAAAAGATTAAATTTGTTAAGTATGAAAATTACAGCACAATGTACAAAAAGACAAATGTTTCTTAATCTACGAAATATAATATAACCAAATACGAAAATATAGAATAACATCATCTTCCGAGTTATTCACGATTCCGAAAAGCGTTCTTTAACTTTAGAAACTACAGAACCAATATATTTTCGAGATTTAAAGAAATATTTATAAAAACAGTTTTTTTTTTTTTTTTTTTTTTTTTTTTTTTTTTTTTGCTGCCGCTGATTTTTAGAAACGTTTCCGAGTAGTTTTTATACGAGTAGTGTATTAATCATTTTTCCCAAACCCGAATATCTGTCTGTTAGGATGCTATCCATTCTAAATTAAACATATTCAGCTGCGTAATTGAATTTATAGATGCAAGACTAACAAAATAATATTAGTGTTAATGTTAATGCTTCTAATTTATCATGTTTATCTGTGAAACATGTTTGTTGAACATTGAAAATTTTTACTTGAGAATAGATAGCATCCAAATAAAAGAAAACTGCTCAGTTAAACTGACGGCATTGAGCTCACAGGCTATTCACACTAACTGTAAATTATATTCTTATTTCAAAGAATTTGAAATAAGCCCTCGAAAAATGAAGAAATCGACAATATATTAAGAGGGGGGAACCATCCCCCGTTTCTCCTTCTTATAATTAACCACTGAACCCATAAAACTAATCAGAGAAGCGCCTTACCACAATGAACCTATATACAAAATTTGAAAAAATCGGATAATTCTGCATGAAAAATCCATTTATCTAAATTAAGGGGGGGGTTAGCCCTCCGTCCCCCCTTTATACTTAACCAAAGAACACCCAAAACTAATCAGAGAAGCGCCTTATCACAATGAACATATATATAAAATTTGAAGAAAATCGGATAATTCTGCTTAAAAAACCCATTTATCTATATCAAGGGGGGTTAGTCGCCCCCGTTCCCCCCTTTATACTTTACCAGTGAACCCCCAAAACTAATCAGGGAAGTGCCTTACCACAATGAGCCTATATACAAAATTTGGAGTAAATTGGATAATTCTGCATGAAAAACCCATTTATCAAAATTAAGGGAGGGGGGGGGGGTAGCCCCCGTTTCCCTCCTTTACACTTCACCAATGAACCCCCAAAACTAATCAGGGAAGCCCCTTACCACAATGAGCCCATATAGAAAGTTTGAAGAAAATCGGATAACTCTGCATGAAAAAAATCATTTATCTAAAATAAGGGGGGAGGATTAACCCCCCCGTTACCCCCTTTATATTTAACCTATGAACCCCCAAAACTAATCAGGAAAGAACCTTATCACAATGAACCTATATACAAAATTTGAAGAAAATCGGATAACTCTGCATGAAAAAAATAATTTATCTAAAATAAGGGGGGAGGATTAACCCCCCGTTACCCCCTTTATACTTAACCTATGAACCCCCAAAACTAATCAGGAAAGAACCTTATCACAATGAACCTATATACAAAATTTGAAGAAAATTGGATAATTCTGCATGAAAAAACCATTTATCCAAATTAAGGGGGGTTAGCCCCCCGTCCCCCCCCCCTTTATAGTTAACCAATCAATCCCCAAAACTAATCAGGGAAGCGCCTTATCACAAGGAACCTATAAACAAAATTGGAAGAAAATCGGATAACTCTGCATGAGAAATTCATTTATCTAAATTAAGGGGGAGGATTCCCCCCCCCCCGTTAGCCCCTTTATACTTAACCTATGAACCCCCAAAACTAATCAGGAAAGAACCTTATCACAATGAACCTATATACAAAATTTGAAGAAAATTGGACAATTCTGCATGAAAAAACCATTTATCTTAATTAAGGGGGTTAGCCCCCCCCGTTCCCCCCTTTATAGTTAAACAATCAATCCCCAAAACTAATCAGGGAAGCACCTTATCACAAGGAACCTATAAACAAAATTGGAAGCAAAACGGTTATTTCTGTCAAGAGTTATCGCGTTACGTACGTACATACGTACATACATACATACATACATACAGAACGGGCGGGCACATAAGCTCTCAGGCTTTGATAGCCTGTGAGCTAAAAACCTATATTCCGGGTTGAGAAAACTGATTAATACACTATAAATACTAGGAAACGTTTTCGAAAATCAGTGGCAGCAAAAGAAACTTTATTTAATGAATGCTTTTTTAAATCTTGAAACTACATTACTTTATGAGGTTTCTAAGGATAAAGAACGCTTTTCTGAATCACGGGTAACCCGGAAGAAGTTATTGTATGTTTTCGCTATAGTGGATATATTAAACTTGTCAATCTGTCGTTTTTTTACAGTGTAGAGCGCATTTTTGCGCCTTAAAGAAAATATTAAGGTCTTTTGAAACGCGTAGTGCTTTTCTCATTTTTATGGTATTTTTAAGACATTCACTGTCACAATAAAATTCATTTAGAGATAAGTTTTGATGTTTTATATTGAAATGTGTTTAAAGAAATATAGGTAGGTCAGTTTTGATTTTACGCATAAGGATTTCAAGGGAAGCCAATACATAATGAATATTTTCACATTTCCATTATTTATCTTTCTAGACAAAGAATGATACTACATCATATTCCGTAGAAATAACGAATGCGAGAAACAAATTGTAACATTATTACTACGAAACGAATAATCTTAATTGCTTTCGTGTTCTTTTTCTTCAGCAAAGCACAAACGTTTGAATTGACGATGTAACGTCCCAATTTTGATTGTAAGTTACGCAGCCTGTAATTAATTTAGACTATTACTTCTTTTTTCATTTATTTATTTATGTTTTATAGAAATAAAAAAATATTTTTTTAAATTGTAGATAACAATAACTAAAATTTTTATATTGTCCGACAAAATCAATTTTGCAAAACTAGTTCTGCTTTAGTCCAGTTTACATATTTTTGAGGTCGTTATTTCTTCTTTATACTAGTTATTACGTTGTCTCTCGATTATACCTGAAACAAAAAACTAGAAAACATATATATATATATATATATATTGAAAAATTCAAAATCCATTTAAATTGATCGTACTTCTTGTTATGACTTAAAAAAGAATGTTGATGTGTTTTTTCAGGGATAGTTTAAAGATAATTTAATTTCCTTTATTTTTAAAAAGAGAAACATGCATATCCGTTAACTTGTTCAAATGTTATCATGGCAAAACTGTCGGAAAACAGTGCTTTGTGATAACAGACTTTAAAGTTTTTGCCTTCACACGTAACGCAGTGCCGCGCCGGTTCACGGTTCAACGTTTCCAGTTCGTACGACCGTAAAATTACGACCTGGCCTACCGGACCAACTGCACGACATTCTTAAAGGTTTAAACAGTATAAAAATAATAACAAAAAAAATATTTTTTTTTCGGTATCTCAAATTCATCTAAACGTTTTAAAAAGAAAAAAGAAGCTGTTTTAATATTTAATTATTTCACTCAATAAATGCACGAAATGGCTTGAATTTTGCACTGAAGTTCTTAAAATCACACTGTACGTTACTTTTAATAAAATACACATCCCTCAGTTATTAAGTAATAGAATTTACCATTCTGATTTATCTAAGCATGTTGTCGAAGTAAAATACTAAAAAAATAATTTGAGTTTTGTTTGAATAAAAACTTGCAAGTTGTATATGTGCGACATCAATATATTCAAATCGTAAATTAACTCTGCATCTGCTCTGGAAATATTCCTTTTTTTCCCGAAAAATTATCGTTAAAGCAATTCTTACGGTTTCAGTAAAATGCAGTTCAGTTATATTAGTTTTGGTAGTCATAAAAATATGGTGATTTAAATATATTGTATTTTTTGTATTAAAGTCCACTTAAAACACATTTAAAAAATGCTACACTAATACATAAATAAATAAAGGTAAATCGAATTGTTCCAGTTCTGAAGAAGTGATATGTGGAGGCACTCACCAACAAGGTAACTGGAGCACTGAAACGGATCCTGTAGACAGAGACGTAATATGGAGAGGCTGTACAAGTCTCATACCAAGCCTTAAAGTAAGCCTCTCAAAATGGCTTTGTCATTTTAATTCAACTGTCCGATAATACACTGGTGTGCAAAAATTAAGGACGGGACCTTTTTTTTAATGTTTTTTTGTGCAAAATTGCTCCAAATCGACACAAATCGCACCATAAAATCATCAAGATGTAATAATATGGAAAGTGTGAACAGAACTTCCAAAATAGGAAACCAGTGGATAGAAAAGACATTTTATTGAAAAGGTAGCTTCGAGCACAACTGGACAGAAAGCAGAAATGTATCCTTCTGCCTACCGTCTGTCCCTTCTCGCCTGTAGGACAAGATACTGGTCCTCCGTTGCCGTGGTTGCTCTTGGAAAACTACTACTAAATCCTCGGACAGCTGTTCCTATCGTTTGAAATGATCTCCAAGCTCGTGACACGATACTGTAAGCGATCCCGAACTCCTCAGCTAGTCACACTTCGACCTTCTTCTAACTTCCCAATGATTCTACCTCGGGTAAAATCATCCAAATGTCGTCTACAGGATTGTCTGTTGGACATCAGACTCAGGCAGCAACTCAACATCATTCAAAGTACATCGGGCAATACAGCTACATCGTACAATAGCTTTCACAGAAACGCTGAGCGTTTACCACGAGCGTGCTTTATACAATTCTATAACTCCCACAGTACGTCATGCTGCATATGCACACACCCTATCGTACCTCATACTAGTCGATCTCTTGATTAGTCTGTCGGCCCGCTCCGCCTTTTCTTTACGGTGTCATGATAATTTCTTCAATTCATCCTTAATGTTTGCACACCAGTGTATATATCCGAAAATAAAATTGATGTCTGAATGATGTGATTAATACTATGCAAAATTAAGTAAAAAACAATGAAACCATGCTTTATTTAGAATAAAAATTAATAATTAATAAAAATAATAAAATAAAATACCTCACGGATTTAAGGCTGAGTCTATTCATTTTTATGTACTGTCAAAAGTGTTATTTAGGAATATCATAACATGGACGACATGTTAATCCGAAATTTTAGTTTATTTTGTATTTATCGAATTTTGTTTTTTATCTAAAAAATAAAATAAATTAGTTATTTTTGTAACTGTCTCGATAAGACCGTTATTGATATTGATGTTGATGGAATTAAAAAGAAAATATTTTTAAATAGAGATTTTGATGCCTGATGATATTTAGACTGAATCAAAGATTCGTATCATAACTACCTAGTAGATTAGCTTGTGTAAATGAAATTCAGAAAACTTGTTACCACAGCTGAAAGAGGCTATTAAGAGGATATGGAAATCAAAAGAAAGTACTGTATAAAAATAAAATGTCGAAAAATAAAATACCATTCAAGTTTTCAACGGATTGTATAGGAAATTGAAATTCGAGGTTTTATTTCAATAAAGTCATACAGAGTTCATCGTAAATTTAAAAGACGCTTTAACTCTAAGCGTTTTGCAATCAATGACTTCTTTGGTTAATTTTCAGCGAGCAATAAATGTTGAAGAAAGTTTCAAATAACAGATCATACGGTTTACAAAAAACTAAACAAATAAAACAAAGAAACAAACAGAATCAATGATTAGTATTTGAAAACTGCGCGCGCCAACAATATTTCAATCAGTAGTCGGAAAAACTACTTCATTTTTGTAGCCCCCTACAGCTACTTTATTGAAAATGTTATCTACAACTATAACTACGTGTTTTAGAAAATAAGCGGCTACAAAATACTTTCTAAATGTAGCTGCTGCTTGGCTACTTCCAGATTTTGTCGACTCAATATACACTTAAATTGTGGATACAGATTAAGTAATACAATGCCCCTAGTTATATCTCGTTTGCCGATATACAATAAAATAAATACGATGAAATCGAGGACATTAAAAAAATAAAAAAGAATACACGCAAGAAAATGCTTTGTATTATTCTCTAAAATGTTATTTTAAGCCCATATTACTCGTTATATGCCGACTAGGGTAATTTATTAATTTTCTCTGTCATAAAATTTAAAAATAATAAATCTGTAAATAAAGCAATTTCCAAAAGAAGAAACGTGGCATAAAAACATGAAGATCTAATAATGAGTAAGTGGACAAGTTTTTCTGAAGTAGAGTTAAAAGTAGCGCCAGCGTTCGCCACAAACTACTGATTTTTGTATCGCGCTACTGGCTACAATACATTTTTTTTAAATGTAGTGCACCGTACTACAATCTATCGAACAAAGTAGCGACTACTGTAGTTTTGCTACTAGTAGCGCTCTACTTCCGACCACTGATTCCAACCCTATGACAATTTGCACATAGCCTCCGGCCATGGTGTGCCATTCCACATTTTGACCTTACTTTTAACCCCCATTCTCTTTAAATATTTTTAATTTCTTCTTAAATCAGCTCTTATCTTATTACAAAGAAGAAATTATTGTTTGTTTGTAATCTCTGGAACTACCGATCTGATTTCAAGAATAAATGGTGGCAAAAACAATAGTGACAGTCTCTGCTCCATCAGAGACAACTTCTTATGTCGGTACTTCTGTCCTCAAGCGGTTTTCCAAGGCTAATAATGTTCTAAAATAACGGTTTCTTTGAAACTCTTAGGGTTAAAAAATGTGAAAATTGACATTTTAATTAGTGCTAATTTTATTGTTGCAGCAATGTAATTCTCACTTATGTTAATTAGCATACAAAGTGCATTTTAACAATGTTTTCAACCAGTGTATTCTATTTCAAAGTTCGAACTGATATATTTGAAGAAAAATATTTGTAGAATTAATGCGTATAGTTGTATGTGAAGAATTACCCAATTTAAAATTTCGCGCGCAAACTTAAAAAAAATCGAAATCGCCCATATATGGTTTGCAATAGAACTTTGACCTTTAATTACTTAGGATCGAATGTGAAAAATAGGGCCACTTTATTAACCCTATCTTACTAAGATCCATATTTGTGGTAAATTAAATTGTAATAGGTCGTGACATCGGTAAAAAATCACGTATAATTTGAATCGAAATTGCCTATAAGATTTCCATTAGAACTTTGACTTGTAATTACTCAGACCACAAATCGAATTTCAAAAATTTGATTTACATTGTCCTTGATCGAGTTATTGCCGCGAAATCTTGTTCATTCCATTGTCAGATTGGAGTGGATACATGTAAAGCTTCTCTTGCCTTCAACTCACTGTGCTTCAATGTATTCAATGATACCTCCCTTGTCATAATAAGTCTAAACATTTGAACTTTAGAATTTAACTATTTTGCACCAATATATAGGTATCACGGTAAGAATGTAAATCTTTTTTTATCTTCACCCAAATTGGATAAATAATAAAAGTATAAATAATAAAAGTAATTCGACTAACACCTTGGAAAGTTTCTGAATTTAATGTACTACTTTGAAATGTTTCGACTTTTCAGCATAACTTTTGAACTGCGGATTTAAACGTCTTACATTTGTCTTACTAGAATGCTGAGGTATTACGAGAGTGGGTTGGACTGAGACCTGGTCGTTCTGAACCACGACTTGAAATGGAAACTCTTAAATCTGAAAATGGTGATTTAGAGGTGAGACATTTTTCATTATATTTAAAAAAAAAAAAACTTTTTTTTAACCTTGTTGGGTTAGAGAAAAGAAAGTATGAAATTATACCTTTGCATTTAATAGAATTTATTTATTTATTCATTCAAAAATAGATATATCCTACATAGGTAAGTTCAAATTTTATACATAAGGCTATTTTTGTGCCAAAAAGTTTACAATACTTAATTTTGGACAATAATTCTAATCAGAGTCATATTGAGAAAAATAAATCTATATCTTTTAGTTTTAGAATTTATTTTTCACATGTTTAAATGGAAATTTTTACTGATTAAGTAAATAATTTTTCAAACACGAGTTATTGCGAAGGAAATGAGTAAATTGAAGGCACGAGTGGAAAAAGATAAGTCGCATTTTTCTAAAAATTGCTTCATTTTATGGATGTTATAAGGCACACGCTGAAATTTTTTTTTTCTTTAAGAAACGTAAAAAGTATAAGCAGAAAGTTGACGGAACCCCTCCGTGATTAGAAGAGATTCTTCTGTTATTCGAAGAAATTTCAGTGTTTTGATAGGAGAATTATTCGGAAATTTTGAGCTTCGGTTGGCGAATTTTTCGTGGTTTGAGGAAAAAAAGACGTACGCAAAAAATCCATTTTCTAGTATGAAAAAACAATAGGCGGCACAGTTTACGGAACGCCCCTATAATTTGACAAAAATTCAGCTATATAGGAGGATTTCAAGTAATTTTTAGATTAGATTGGTGAATTTTCTGTATTTTGAGAGAAAATGGGAAAAGCTGAAATTTTCGTTTTTTAACGGGAAAAAAAAGTTACGGGAAAAAACCCTTTTAATTCGCAGATTTTATTCTGAGTGTGCAATCTGTCAAACGATAAAGCTTAAATACTAAGATTCTAATTCTTCTTGAAGATATGAGAATGGATGAACGGGTTATGTCGCATTTTATTTAAATGGATTTTACCCATGTCACGTCATCTGCGGGTATATAGAAGAAAAACATCAATAGGCGTGAAGAACATTTTAACACGGTTTTCCCTTCGTCTAATAAAGTCTTTTTCGGAGGGCATATACCCACAGAGTCGTGGCACATGGTTGTGGGTTATTAACACCTTCATATGCTTCAAATTACGTTAAAAAGCTCTTTTAGAGAGAATTTAGCACCACCTGAATTAACATTTGAAACATATGCTAAGGAGAAACATATAAAAAAATTAAAAAAATTACAACAAAAAACATCTCATTTCAGTTTTATCGAAATCTAACATTTGTTTCGTAACACCTTCTTCAAATCGTGTCTTCAATTGTAAGAAGCGTTCAATAATAAGTGGAAAGAAATTACTTATTAATAAAAAAGAAAAGTGCCCAGTTAAACTGATGGCATTGAGCTTACAGGCTATTCATACTAATTGTATATTATACTCTTTTTTCAAAGAATAATGCTCCTCGAAAAATAAAAATATCGACAATAAACCTGCATGCCAAATTTGAAGCAAATCGGATAATTCTGCATGAAATACCCATTTAGCTAAGTTAAGGGGAAATTAGACTTCCCCCTGTTTCCCCCCTTTATACTTAACCAATGAACCTCCAAATCTGATCAGGGAAGCGACTTATCAGAATAAACCTGTATACCAAATTTGAAGCAAATCGGATAATTCTGCATGAAATACCCATTTATCTAAATTAAGGGTGGATTATTCCCCCCGTTCCCACCTTTATGCTTAACAAATGAACTGCCAAAGAATTCTGATCAGGAAAGCGCCTTATCAGAATGAACCTATATACAAAATTTGAAGGAAACCTGATATTTCTATCTAGAGTTATCGCGTTGCGTACATACATACGTACATGTATGTGTGTATGTACATACAGAACCTACGGGTACATTAGCTCTCAGGCTTTGATAGCCTGTGAGCTAAAAAATAGTTGCAAGTTACATTTTCTGTAAATTAATCTGCATGATCTATAGTAAAATATTTAAAATATGCATTTTTTTTTTTAAATTCTAGGTGATTCACAATTATGGTCACGGTGGATCAGGAGTCACATTGTTTTGGGGATGTGCGATACAAGTTACGAATCTCTTGCAACACTCTCTATCAAGGAAAACAAGGTCAGCGAAACTGTGAACAGAAATAAATCCTTTCAATTAAAAAATAAACGCTATTTGCAAAATTACTGTACAATAGAACCTTGATTCATTATTTGCTGATTTTTATTACAATTTTTTTTGTTGAAACTTTGGATGGATATTTATTTAGTAATTTTGATAAATTTATATGGTACAATAAAGTGGTTTCTTTCTTCGTATATATTTTTCTGCATTCACTAATTGTTTTATACTAGCTGACCTGCCCGACGTTGCCCGTAATCGGGATAATAACCTTAAATATACTTAAATCAGTGTTGAATTCAGATATTTTTTCTACGGGATGAATTCAAAGAGACCCCCATTACCTTCGGCAGCGTACACCTGGGTGTGCTACGCACGCTCCATTCTATTTTGCAAGCAACCCTCGAATTTGTATGATTTTATACTTTTAAACGAAAATCTATTCAAACGAACCTAGAGCTGGGGAATCTCACCTTCGGCAGCGTAAATGCTCAAATTTGTATGATTTTATATTTTTAAACGAAAATATTTCCAAACGAATTAAAGGGTCATTTATTACGTCATTTAATATGATCATTTAGTATGTTGTTGTCACTGTAATTTCTGACATTTAGATAAATGCACTTTTAATTCTGGTTAAATATTACTGAAACCCCCACCCTAAAAACAGCGCCTTCTGGTGTTAGTGTGACTTTCATGCAACTTATCTTATTATTTTCCTCTCTTTAAATAAGGGAAATTGATTAAAAAACCCCATTAAACTTTGACATTTAGTTCTGGGGTTATTGAACTATGACATTTTTAACATGGCGGAAAAAAAATACTCTCCCGCTGCTCAATCTCCCACTCTCTTTCAAAACGCGAAATGATATCTCCGGAGGATTCTTTGGACATGCGCAGAAGCGATTGCTGGCAAAATAGCAATTTCCCTCTTTTAAAACACGAAATGATCATCTCCGAATGTTAAAATGTACAGGATTCTCCAGACATGCGCATAAGCGAAAGGTATGCGATTCTTACAATAATGTAAGGAAATAAGCATCGATCAAAAATTGACCGGTAGCGAGTGACACGTATAACAGTTTCTCATTTACTTAAAAAAACATCATTTAATGAATAAACAGGCTTCTTGAATAAATGGGAAATAACAACAAAAAATATTAAATTGTTTGTCTTTCGACTCTTATATAGAGTCTTAGAACGTAGCAAAGAGTTCACCGAGAGGGGATTAAGTCCATTCCGTTATCATTCATATTTAGATGTATAGTCTATTTATCCCTTTGAGGATTCTGCCTTTAAATAGAGAAGTAATCGCTGGACATAATTCAATGTAAAACAAGAAATTTCAGTTTGGATAACATTAGTATTTTCCAGGAGATCTTGACCGACCTTTCCACTTTCCCAGTAACTTGAACCACGGCACGTCTCATGTCTCCGGGAATTCTCAACTGAACCCCAAAACAAATCTTTCTGAAGAGGTGTTATCTCCTCTCCATGCTTTCAGGAACTGACTTTTTTTTTTTCATTTACTCTCCTAAAAAATTCAAAGTTGGGCGGGTTTTGGGTCTGTCCTATCACACACCAAAAATATTATGTCATCCTCAAAATGGATTTTTACTGGCTGACCAGGGGGATAATAAGGTTTATTCACTGCAAGTGAGAAAAGTTCTTCATATGGAACTCAGCACCTGGGACAGCCACCCTTTTGGAACACTTGAAGATTTTTTGTGGTTTCTCTTTAAGCTTTTATTTCAAAACTAAAGATCGATGACCATTTTTGAAAGGAACACTCCGGTGGGAAAATATTACTAAAAAAAAATATTATTTAGTATTTCGGGTAAACACCTGGAAGGGTTTGGAAATTCCACCTCCAGCTGTGTTCTTAAATTAGTCCAGATTCTCATTAACACAAAATTAGAGCTGGAAAGAAGAATTCTTTACAATAGAGAGCTGGTTCATAAACTTCGAAGAGGATTTTTTTTTTCAATCAACCTTCAAAAATATAGTTTTTGAAACAGTAAATATTAATATATTTTTAAACAGAATATACCGTTACAACCGGGAAAGTACCATGAATAAGTACGTTATTTATTTATTTATTTTCTTTTTTTAGGGTTTCGTTCATCTCACGAAACCCTATTAGTCCCGCTTCGTTGTCTGTCTGTCACAGAGCCGGTTCTTAGAAACTATATAACTTGCAGGCATGAAATTTTGTGTACTTATAGCAGAATACCTACTATGCAGCTCAAAATCATAAAATTAAAAAAAATCATATTATTTTAATATAAAGAGATAAAAAACCAAAAATCTAACAGCCTTTTCCTATTAAATTTAAACATTTTTCGTTATAGCAGTTGCCAACAATTAAAAATCCACAATAAAATTCTTTCTACAATGATTAATTTTCTATTGAAAGGTTTCCATATGAAAAACGAAATTGAAATAAAAAGTTTCACCAATTGAAAAAAAGATTAATAGGGCGTCATATTGGTAAAAAACGGAAATTTTCAAACATTTCTCAATAATACAAGGAGTATGAGTATGTGTAAATATAGAAAGTTGCTTAATATGACGTCATTAGAGAATTAAAAAGAAAATTAATCTGACGTCATAACGGATTTTTCAAATGTTTGAGAATAATACAAAGAGAGTATCAATATGAGTAATAGAGAATAGCAAATATATGAGTTTGAGGAACGTGTTGAAACATGATAAAAACCCGATTATGGAAATATTGGCATATTTTAACATTTGAAGGTCTCTATACAACATGTTTAATTTTGAAATAGTTTTTTTTTTTAAATATCGCATTTAGACCACATGACATATATTATTATGACAGAGTATAATAGCGGGCTTTGGCTGCTATCGGACCGGTTCAAATTTTCGAAAAAACGAGAAAAATAGACCGGTAAATTTTTACTTTACAAAACACATGAGTTTTTTTTTTTTTTTTTTTTTTTTTTTTTAATTAAATTTATTTGGATTTATTTAAGAAAGGATAAAGTGTTTTGAAAGCAATATTAAACGAAACCCTTTGTGCGATCTTCGATCACACTTACCTACTTGTTTTTTATTTCTATCCGGGAAATGGGGATAGAATTTTAAAACGGAACAAAAAACATGAAAACGAATGTGGAAACGGTCTTCAGAACTTTAAAAAAAAATTGAAAGTAAATATTATTATTATTATTATTATTATTATTTAAACGAAAAATACCGTTACAGCGGAAAGGTACCGCAAAAAACGTTTGTGTTTGTCTTTTTTCTTGTATTTCTTTTCTTTCTTTTTTGTTATTTCATAGGTGACCAGCCGATTGCAATTTCAAAATGCAGAATCACGAAACCTTTCCCCTTCGTCTGTTTGAAAAATCCAGGGATATGTGCTGAAGTGATCTTAACCCCAACGAACTGCCGAAAATTGAAAAGTCGTCCATTAGAGTTTTTAATTAGTATCTCGATTTTTTTCAAAAAATGAAAAATCTGAGCCTCTGTTGCATTCGGACCTGTCTTCGTTCTTATCCAAATTTGCAGACCTCTACGTGCGATAGATTTCCATAGCCATCGCCAATCAAGCAGGGCGGTCGCTCTGCCAAGCCAAGCTTAAAAAAAAACGCCACACAAACAACGCCAAGAACTGGACAAGACCGCTACTGCTTATTTACAGAAATCAACTTCGCAATGTTAAATCGACAAAACATGCCAGATTAAAATATCAGATATTAAATAAACCAAGCGTCGCAGAAAAAAAAAAACGAAAACTAGAAGAATCTAATGAAGAATTACCTCAATTTAAGACCAAACTCATCTTCATAAGTGATTTATAAACAGGGATATAGATTTTTAAAAAAAACGTCGAGTTACTTAAAATGATCACTTTTTTCTTCATCAAACTTTTTTTTTTCAAACAACCTACAGACCTTAATATTCGGCAGAATAAAAAAAAGGATTGCATTTTTAGACAAGTAATTACGTAATCTATGTGCTTTTATAAAATCCAGTGTAAAAAAATATTATTTTCTATCCATAATTAGCAAAAAACTGTTAATTAACTTGGCGATTAAAAAATTATGCCAAAACAGAGATAAAACCCGCCAACGACCATGTACCATCTCTATTATAATAGCACAAATCAGTTACAGGTTATAACCACATCAAATTTCATCTGCAAGTCAGCCATTTTCCTCTGAAGATATTTTTTAAAAAATAAAACTACACAATTATAAGAACACATATTTTATCAAATAATTAAATATGACTGCAAACTGTGGCAGATGATTGTTTCTAACATGAATAAGTATGAGAAATTGCCTGTCATGGATATGGATCTGGGTAGCTCAGTCGCAGAGCGTCGGCATGGTGCGCATAAGGTCTCAGGTTCGAGTCCAGGCCCAGGTCAATTTTTCACTCATGTTTGTTTAGTGTATTTAATTGTCTGATAAAATGCGTGTTCTTATAAATATTGTAAAATAAAGTAATCAGACGTAGTGTTTATGTTTAAAAAGATATTTTAAATAAAAATAATTTACAATTTTCGAAAGATCTTTAAAAATAAATTAGTTTTTGAGGGAAGATGTACCTTCTAAAATGTATACATTAAGAGTTATCGCCATATAAAATTTCTTTCCAAACGTAAACAAAATTTTTGAAATGAATTAAATGTGATTCATTTATTTCTAAAAATAAAAAAAACACGGTAAAGGACAGGCATTTCGTTCGCAGGAATACCTTTCACGTCATTTTCCTATAAATTAATGAAATCAAGTTGTTAAATTATTTTTGTTTTAGAAGTGAAGTTTCCATTTAAATTTATTGTAACAGTACAATGTTTAACTGAATAAAATAAGGTAAATCTAAGAAATTGCTAAGAAATTCCAAACATGCACAGGGCAACGCAATAATAATAATAATAATAAACAAAAAATAAATAAATAGATAAATAAATAAATAAATAAATAAAAATGAGCTTTCAGAAATTCTAAAAATTGTTCCGCTATTCATATTATGTATCTTCGGGGTCCATCCTCCCACTTTCAACCCTCCCACCCAAAGGGGGCACTTTTCTAAATTTTGCCGACACCTCTCATGTGATATATCGTTGGAAAAGTCTGTGAACGCTTAATCATAATATGCAGGGAGGGGGGGGGGTATTTTCTAAATTTTGCACACACCCCTCATGTGATACATCGTTGGAAAGGTCTGTGACCGCTTAATCCTATTATGCATCTCCGGTGTTCATTCCCCCTTTTTCCCCCCAAGCGCGATTAGCTTTCACCACCAGGGGACGCTTTCCTATATCTGTTCCTACGAGTCGGATCACGACGGGGTATGGCTCATTCGACTCGACATCAATAGAGCTTTCCGATTTTAGTTCGTTTTTTCACCACCAGGGGGCACTTTTCTATCTCTGGTTCTATGGGCTAAATCACGACGGGGTATAGCTCATTCGACTCGACATCTATAGCCTTAACGATTTCAGTGCCCGAGGTTCATACAGAACAGATTGCGCTACCTGGTGGTGGAAGATGGAACTTGAGCGTGCGCAGCACGACTGCTTTACGGTGCCGAATGCAGCGGGGACCCGTGTCGGAAGTTAGTTTGGTTAGAGGTTTATACTATTCGATGTGCAAATTAAGGGATTATCCGGTGCCGAAGGCAGCGGGGAACCAGGTCGGAGGTTCGTTCGGTTCGAGGTTTATCTTATTCAAGGTTTTACAAGATTCGAGGCCCCGATATAAATTAGGGGCCCGCTAGCGGGCGAAGCCAGCTAGTGCTAATAATAAAAGAGCGTGATATCACGTTTGATTTCAAATGCAGCGCTGACACGCTATGTACGTATTGCATTTTTATTCATTTCATCGATAAGTCAGTGATATCTTTTAACGGGGGATAACAAGTATTATAACAAGCCACATTTAGTATGTTGTTATTAGTTTAATTGAAAAATCTACTGGTATTTCTAGTTAACCTTTTAAACAATGACTGAAAGTAAAATGTAATTTTAAATTATTTCTCATGTTTAGATTATATAAATTATGTTTATTCTGTTTAAAAAAAATGAAATGATATCTACAAAAACAACTTTTCAAAAGTAAAAAAAAAAGCCAAGCGTAAAAAAAAAAAAGTTGTGGCTAAAAAATGGTGTGATATCAAATTTCCAAGCTATTATATTACTTTTTTAACTTTTTTCCATTAAATAAGTTATCATATATATAAGTCGAGTGCCTACGTATATGTTAATAGAAATCGTTTTCTCCTGGACTAAATACATCCTAACGAGTTTCTGAAAATTCAATTTTTTTCAAATTATGCATGATTGGCTTGGCGGCCATCTTTTCATATTTCTAAGCACCCAAAATTCTAAAGTAAGAGCGTAATATGTTTGCAATGTAATATGTTTATAACAATTTCGAACTTCAGATTTTAACTACGGACAGATAAATTAGATAAGACTGATATTTTGAGAAATTGATTTTTACTAGTTTGAAATTATTAATTACTGTAAAAAATAAATCATAAGATGAATCTTTAAGATAAGTCATCATTATCTTAAGACACAATTTTCAGATCATACAAATCTATAAATGAAACGCTTAAAATATTTGCTTAAATAACAATTTTGAACTTCGGATTTTAACTACGGATTTGGATGCTTAGAATTTTGTGAATAATATGCAAAGATGGCCGCCAAGCCCATCATGCATAATTTGAAAAAAATTGAATTTTCAGAAACTCGTTAGGATGTATTTAGTACAGGAGAAAACGATTTCTATTAACATATACGTAGGCACTCGACTTATATATATGATAACTTATTTAATGGAAAAAAGTTAAAAAAGTAATATAATAGCTTGGAAATTTGATATCACACCATTTTTTAGCCACAACTTTTTTTTTTTACGCTTGGCTTTTTTTTTACTTTTGAAAAGTTGTTTTTGTAGATAAACAATCATACACATACGAACATCTTTCTTTTATTAATATATACAGCTTGTAAACAGCAATATGCGATAAAAATTAGGGCGACTGTTTTCATATTCAGCTCTGAATTATGGCAGAAACTAGCTGATTCGTATTTATTTAATTTGGTATATACCGCATTTTCTAGTATATGCCACGCCCTTGTGTAACATACGCATTCTAATTTTTAATACCTCATTTGGGAGAAGAAAAATCTAATGGAAAATATGAGAAAAAAAATTTAAAACAAATTTTATCCAACAATTATAATTAATATCGCACTATATTTACAAAATATTGCTTCGTTATTTTACGTTTAGTGAAATAGAACTGGCCATCCAACGATCACACATACAGAGGTCAGTAATGGTTATAACAGACTGGGAAACTCTACGGACAAATATGAAGTTCAATATTACCATCTGGTAAAAAAATACAAAGAATATAAAAATAATATTATTAAAAAATAAATTTATTATAATGTATGCACACGAATATTTGCATGTACGTGGAATCCAGAGTGTTCTTCCAAGGCTTTTGAAAAATCGCTCCGAATACATTCTAATATGAAATCTTCATGTAGGGGAAGGCCGGGCAAAGTGGTCAGGGTGGGCAAATTGGTCACCCAATATAATGACGTCACCAGAACGCTGGCATTGCGTAAGTAGTGGTCAAATTATTTCGTTTGATGGCAGTGGGTAACCAAACAATCGTTGAACAAGGTGGTTTCATGGTGTATAATTTTAGAGCGGGTTTTCCAGTTTTTGAAGTTTGTGATCTAAGGTAAGTGACTTGTATTACGTACAATCAACAATAACCTATTTTATTTGCATTTATTTATTGAATGTGTAAGGAAAGAGCATGTTTCCAGCTTCACATTGGTGGGTGAGTGGTCGCTGACTGTTCATTGGTTTCCACTGTAGAACGTATTTTCTGTCCTGGCTCCCAAACGGGCAAATGGTTAGGGTAGTGGCCGTTTGATTGGATCAAGTGATGAAGGTTGGATCAGCTGCAATGTTTGTCATCTCTGGGCTCATGAGGCTTGTTCAATTCGCAAAGAAGATGCCATGGAGCTCATTTGCGAAAAATGCAATGTTTTATTCTGATTTATAATTTTTTATTTGGGTTTGTCAAACTCTTATTGGATTTTCATACCATTTTCAATTTTTCATTATGTTTCATACGATTTGTTATGACAATAAAAATGTTCTAATCCTTTAAATAGTGTTTTCAATCTTTTTACATCTGTAGAGCAAAGTGGTCACTTTGACCTTTTTTGGAAAAAAACAAATTATCACTTCCACTTTATTATTTCGTAAAATTTACATATACCCTTACACTTTTAAGTAGTCACTCTAGCTCTATGCAAATTGTCAGTTATATATGCATTTTAAGGGGTAACAAAAATAACAAAACTTTAGGGTGACCACTTTGCCCGGCCTTCCCCTATCACAATTACCTGCCCACTCCAATTTTTAAAATAAATTAAAAAAAACACGAATTTTTGAAAAAGTACGTATATTTAAACAAATTGCAGATCGATTGAAAATTGGTCATCAGGGTGTTGGCTATATGATATACTTTTGACACTTTTATACTGGTGACACTTTTGAGGCTTATAACGGTTTTTATTTCTTTTTTGTTAAAAAATTCAGTAAAAATCTGCTTCTTATACCTGAAGTTATTATTGCCGATACATTAAGACATAAATCAGACGAATCAAAGCAAAAATCATTTGCAATATTATGGTTATTAAACGTGTAGAATAATATCTTAAGTGCAATGAATAGCAAAAACAAGTATACGTTATTTTCAAAATTCTTAACAATACTTATATAATTATTATACAATTTATATATAAATAGATATATGCAAATAAAAAGAAAAAATCGCATTTGCCTTATATTGTTTTTACACGCTTTTATTTAACTTCGTTTGTTTACTGTCTGGGTGAAATCTTGCAATCGATTTTTGACTCTCGTACGGCAAACCGATTTTCTTTAAATGTTGCACACTCAATTTCCTAGTCTATGAGAAAGCACTATTCATGTCCTGCCCACTAATCCAAACACACCATCTGATCCACATAACACTCAACAATGATAAACTACGGCACAAACAGTTAGCGTACAATAACCATGTACGAACAATTGGAAAAGCAGTGATCAGATGGTTAAAAGAAAACATTGACCTAATATCACAGTAAATATACATTCCCAGCAGAGAGATCATTGACGAATAACCCTATATTTTTCCGACTATAGATGGTAATTACTGAAATTGTGATTTTTAACTGTGTTAGCCGTTTCCTAACTGAACTAAATATTTGCATACTATGTAGTATATATACAAATCTATAGATCATATACAGGGCTGCAGAAAAGAATTCGCATATTTTTACGACTATAGATAGTAATTGCTAAAAATGTGTGTTCATGTATTAATTTTCAAATGTGTTATGCGTTTTCCTAATTAAAGTTCAGGAACGGTTCTACATTACATATAATATGGTAATTGTCCTCTAATGAGACATACTTTCAATTTGAATAAAAATGTCACAGTGAGACACAATCTGAATATAACTCTGTTTGATCCTTTAAACTATGATAAACTAAAATAAAATTACAACATTCTGAATAAACATTCCTCCTTTATTGAAAGGGATCTATGATCCTTTTACCTAGATTTATAAAGTACTTTTTAATAGAATATATTTTGTTTTTTGTAATTTGTATATTATAGTTCACATATTGATCACATTTTTGTAATCATACTGTTCCTATTTCAGCTTACTGTTTGAACCATGCAAAATTACTAATTGTGTTATAATTAAGTATTCTTTTCATAAATTTTATAATTACTTTCTTTTATACTTTTTCTTATATCAATTTTTTTTTTTTAATATTAAGAAATGTTGTGATCTGAACTAGTATTGTAAAAACTAATTTTGTACTAATTTTATTTTAATCTCTAATATAATATTCAACATCTGTATTCTAAAATATGAATTTTCAATAAACATTTCCCCTCGTGGAGAAAAGCTCCTATGCTTAACGGCTGGATCTCCACGAGAGGGTGATTTCATTTTATTTTTAGTTTACTTACACATCATATTTCGCCTTATTAAACGGTAAAATTTTGTTACAGTGTACTAAATGTGTTGGAATGTGTTTCATTATCTATGCTTGAAGCATAATATTTCTTTATTGGGATATAGAAATGAATGAATAACAACTTGATTTAGTGCTATAACCAACTAAGCATACCAAGGGATATATTTGGAATTTTGTCAAATGAACTGGATAGTTTCACGTTTTCAAAATGCGCACTGCTTTTCACTTTAAAATAAATAAATGTACTTCATAGTGACTTAGAGCGATTGCTTTATTTTTCAACGTTTTTAGCAAGTCGTATCTGAATTGACAGAATCTACCAACATAACAACGGTTGAAACGCATTTGTTTTGGAAAAGTTTGTAGAAAGATATACTCAAATTTTCATTATTCGTGAAGCACTGTCATTATGTGCATCGATTTTTTTGGTGTCTTTAACCTTGTTCGCCACGAGGTGGCGCTGAGACAACTTAAACATGGGTCTGTACTTTGTTGTGGAATATCATTCACAGAACTATTCTCATACTCTGAGAATTATGATCGTTACTGGGTGAAATCCTTCCAAAAAGTGTTTTGTTTATAATTTATCATTTCTGCATAACTTCAATGGCTGCTTACTATGGGCGGGTAAGTAAAGTTATTTATTAGGGTACTGAAATAAGTTAAACCTTATTTGTTTTTGTTGCAGTTCTTTTAATAATTAATTTTGCTGTCGTATTAATATTGTTGAAGCAGTGAAAGTTTTATGTTTTAAATAAGATAGTTGCTTTAAACTTTTTGATATAACAATTTTAAGTTTTTTTTTAAAATTAATATTTATAAAAGTAGAAAACAAAACAGAAGAAAAAATGGGTTTGTTCACGTGAGCAAAACATGTGACTGCCAAATACATAGAGAAAACGTCAGTTATCACGTTTTTCGAGCTATTCTATGTATTTACTGTTACAAAGACATTAAAATGAATATTATCTATTAAATAGTATTAATTTAAATTGTATTTAATAAAATATAAATTAGTACCGTAGATTAGACATTTATTTAAATTAAAATAAACTGAAATTAAATTATTTGACTTTAAAAGAATTACTTCATTTTAAATTATTTGACTACGTATTTAATCTTACGTATTTTATATTACGCATATTATTGACTACAGATTAGACTAAGTATTTTACTATATAAGAAAATATGCATAAAAATCAGAAAAAAAGCTTCAAAATATGGAATTATACAAATATATATATATATATATATATATATATATATATATAAATTGAAATAAAATAAAAAATTCAATGTAATCTAGAAATTAAAACTATCACTTTTTTGAAAACTTATATGAATGAAGATTTGAACATTTATATGAATATTACCTTTAACAGACACTAGTTTTAAAATTAATAATAAAAAAAAAAAAATACGCAAAGAGAAATAATTTTCTTACATGCAATATATAGTATTTGATATGATTTTTCAAAATTAAATTAATAAACACATAAAACTTACATGTTTTAATAAAATAATTTGTAAATACAATTACAGAATAATTGTAAAAAATATTATTTATTATTTACATATTTTTCTTTTTACACATTTTTTATACGAAAACTAAGGAACTGGCTGGCGCCTTATTATAAATGGCTAAGCTAAACAGATTTCAATTGCTCGTCGGAAAGTAAGAATATAAATAGTGTAATTAATTACTATGAAAGGTAAACGGTACAAAACTCGCTTACATTAGCATTTCTGATTACAGATTAGGGTACGTACTTTTGATTATGTATTTTAGATTACTCGCATTTCCATTTGCAGATTAGACTGCGTATATTTGACTACGTATTTAATCTTGCGTATTTTATGTCACGCATATTCCTGATTACGGATTAGACTACATATTTTACTATATAAGAAAATATTTATAAAAATAAGAAAAACGTTTCGCCTTAAAAATATGGAATTATGCAAAAAATAAATAAAATGAAATAAAATAAAAAAAATCAATGTAATCTAGAAATTAAAGCTATCACTTTTCATATAGAAATAAATTAATAAAAACACACGAATTAGTGCGATAATCAACTAATAATTAACATGTACATGTTAACAATAATAATAATAATGCATTCAATCTAACGTTCAATTACAAAAATAAACCAGTCAAAATTTTCTAAAAGCATTTATTCATGCGTAAAATGTGACGTGAGCCAAGCGCGTATTTTGTCTAGCAGCACTCCTTTGCCTGTACAACTCATTTCTCTGCTCAGACACACCAAACATCGGAAAAACTATTTTTTAAAAACGACGTATAAATGGCGAGATTTCAGGGTTTCAGCAAAAATCAAATATCTTTACGCCTGTAAGTATGCAGATGCATCTGATGAAGTCTAAACCTGTGAGATATTTTTAGCATCGTACATTATTGCTTCGATCAATTTACTCACTTTTAAGATTAACCAGTTTGCATCATTACACACCGTTAATATTATATTTAATTAATCAGATTGAAGAATAATTAATAAGGTTGAAGAACTAAACAATGAAACTGCAAGCTTTATTCACCGTTAAATGGCTTTTAAGTGCTCACTGAAAAGTTATATTATGTACAGTTGTAAATCGGTTCTCGAACACAATTCATTCTAAAGAATTGTTCGGAAACCGAGTTATTGTTGTTGCAATAATGAAACAATATATTGAAAAAAAAAATTGTATCAAAAGCTGAAAAAAATAAATAAAGAAAGAAACAAGTTAGAAATTGTATGTTCAAATGTAACGTATGTATTCGTACTATAACTAGTCTCAGTGAAATGAATTATATCGTCTGTTATTATGATACTAGCTGACATGCCCGGTGTTGCCCGGGCCCGTGATAATAACCTTAAAAATACCTAAAATCAATGTTGAATGATTTTATATTTTTAAATGAAAATCTATCCAAACGAACTGAAGGACAGTCGTTATAGCTATTGCCGATTGAATTTCTGACGTTTTGATATATTAAACTTTAAATTCTGAGCAAAAGTTCCTGAGGAAACCTAAATAATATAAAGCGCTCCCCCTCCTTTCCTCTTTTAAACTCAAAATAATATACAGTTTTGGCCAAGTTATTAATCCCATTCGAAATTTTTTTCCAAAACCTTGTTTCTAAGATGATTATACTAAAATTAAATAAAAATCAAGCACTCGTGGCATCATAATTCACTTTTGTATTTTAACAGAATACTAAGGCTACTATAATTTGTGACTCGTGCTATAGCCAGTGTACGTCAGGACACATGGCCGTTATCATTATCTTTTTACGCGTAAGATTTCGCTGTGGTACTCCATTGTGAAATTTGGTAATTTTTGAAAAACGGCATAATCATTAGATTTGAAATTTATATCAAGAAAAATACAATTTTTTAACTTTTTTAATGAAGTTTGTCTAACAATTTTCTGACAAATACTTTTCGAGCTGTTAATTTTTTCAGCAACTTCAAATGTTTCATTTTCGGAAATTAATCTGTGGCAACGATTATCGAAAATCCCAGTCGTCAGCAACGCATAGCTTTTTATTAAAGAGGGTGATTCATTTCCGTAATAAAATAAGTACATTTTACGTTGGTGACATTTTATCTTTTTTGACATCTACTAAAAACTCCAATGGGAAACTTAAGGCTAGCTTTGAAATTTTCAGACCTTCAAATTCATATTCAGACTCTTTTTCTATTTAATAGCTGTTTCTCTGGAAATAACATCTATCCAAAAAATTGTCGGTAGATTATATGATTGCTATAATTAAACAATTTTCGTACACAAATTTGGTTTTTAAATTCAGTAATACGGAGATAATGTGACTCCATCTTAAATAGGACGTAATCACCATGGCAACCTAGAATCATTACCTATCATGGGATATCATTGAATTACTTATTTATGATAGGATTTAATAGAATGAAGAATGTGACTATAACTTAGTCATAGAGTTTATAAAATGTCATATACGTCTTATATGACTATAACGTCATACATGTCAGATAACTTGGCGATAAATCTCGGTCGCTTAACGATTAATCCTGCTATAGAACCTGCTATAACAAAGAAGTAGCGATTTAAAAAAAATAAATTACTTAATAAATATTTTTATTAATATTTTTTTAAGTTTTGATTCGACTTTCATAAAATTTGAAATGACTCGACAAAATTCTGCAACGATTATATATATTAAACTTCAAACCATTTGGTTGGGTAGCTTTTGCGCTGTTATTTGCGGATGCACGTACAGACAGACGGACGGACCAGATGACGAATATAAGTGCTACGTATTTATATAATTACGAACGCACCAAAAAAGCCTCTAAAAAGTTTAACGTATTAAACTTTGTAGCATGACACATTTTAAGTATACAACACTCTAATCACAGCATTTATTGCAATTACATCTTACTGTGTAAATGCAATTTGGTACTCTTCTGTTATACCAACATCATGCCGAAATGTATGCTAATGCACCATTTATTTCAACCCTGACCAAGCAAAGGTTTTCTACTGCAAGCCATTCCAAACATTGTGACTTGTTATTTATTAAATGGAAATCATTTTATTATTATTATTATTTAATCGCAACCTCGCAAAACATCTTAATTTGCTATTTTTCGAATCGAAAATATTTTTTATTAAGTTATAATTTACATTTTTCGCTGACGATAAAACGAATTTTACCATTTGTCAATGAGGAAGCTGCAATAAAATTGTTTCAGGACTTTGATACATAGAAAGAAAACAAAAAAAAACATGAATTGCAATGCTAAGAGACATTTATAATTTTATGCTCGCAGCTTAAATTGAGTTTTATTTTATTATTTTAATTGTATAATATTTATCAGTTCTTTTATTGTCTGAGTGCAACGAAGACTCATACACAGCGCAGTATTACTTTGCCCCATATATAGCTACGATGGATATTAAAACCTTTCGTCAAGCATAACTCAAAAAATATTTAACGGATTTCGTTCAAATCTTTACAGCAGGTACCTATAAAGGTGACAACGTCGTCTATTTATTACCAAGAATAAGTGTCAAACCGTTTGGAAGTTATATTAAAAAAATAGATAAAAAAGCACAATTAAAGTACATACGTCACTAAATTTTGTGCGTACGTCATTTTCACCGGCGGGAGATTTTCGTAGACAATCGGAATTGAAAAGTTCATGGAATACATGGAGCAAAAAAATATGCAAGCACTAATATTCAGCACAATAAAATATATTTCAATTTAATAAAAATGGAAAGTTAATCTGGAATTTTTTCTGTTTGAAAAGTATTAGAGATTAGTAAGAGTAGTATTAGTATTAGAGATTTGGCGTAAATCACACCATTAGCAGCTTTTTTATTTCGCGTGTGTATGTTAGGAACAATTCTTTGATGTTTAAATAAAAGGTTTCGATTTGTGGCATTATTTCTTATTTTCTTTTCCTTTTTAGTATTTTAAATGGAATTAGTGAAAGGCGTGTATTTTAAATTAAATGAGTGAAAGACGTGTATTTTTAATGTATGTATTTCAAATGAAATCAGTGAAAGATTTATATTTAAATGAAATGAATGCAATATGAAGATGTTATGAGAAAAATATTTGGCGATTTATCAACTGCGCCAAGTTAACATAAAAGTACCAATACATATGTGGGTACTTCTCTATTATCCCGTCGACCACTTTTCATAACAAAAAACTATCGCCAAATAAACGGGAGAACGTTGTCATTGAAATATCAAAATACATAAATAAGTAAAATATAAGAATTTAAGGACACAATTGTTATTTTAATGAATGAAATAACTAATAAATCAGTAAAACATAATGAAAAATACACGCAAATGTCGCGTTAAAAACCACTTGATGACGTAACAAACACGTATAATGCTTCTGATATCAAGTAAATGGGACTGCATTTTTGGCGTTTAATCTAACAGTTTGGCGATAGTTTTTTGTTATGAAAAGTGGTCGACGGAATAATAGAGCAGTACCTCTATGTGAAATGAAACAAGGCACAGATGTCATATACGCACCACGTTGGCGCGATTTTTCCCTCCACCAGCTTGGGGAAAACTTTGTTTTTGAATATTAGTTACAAATAGTGTGACAAATAGTACACGTGATTTTTTATTTCAATATAAAAATAAAATAACGTAATAAATGAAACAGCTTCTATTATTTTAAAAAAGGAAATAAAAATAAATAAATAATAGTTTGATATAAATAAAGGCGCGGATGTCATATACGCACCACATTGGCGCGATTGCAACAAAATGGCAATTTTATGCCTCACATGGTAACCCGGTTATTTTGTTTCAATTGTTGTTTATTAACTTTTATTTTTTATTTTAATTCTATAAATTGTTTTTATTATATATATCAATATTTATTTATATCAAACTATCATTTATTTATTTTTATTTCCCATTTTTGAATAATAGGAGCTATTTCATTTATTACGTTATTTTATTTTTATATTGAAATAAAAAATTACATGCTATTATTGTATGGTATTTGTAACTAATATTCAAAAACAAAGTTTTCGCCAAATTGGCGGGGGAAAAATCGCGCCAATCTGGTGCGTATATGACATCTGTGCCTAAATTAATATTGATATAGATATAAAAATAATCTATAGAATTAAAATAAAAAACTAGGACTTCCCTCAAAGGGATTAGTCTGAGTGATATTGCTGAGAACATAGGGTTAACAATTACAATATAAAGAAAAAGAGCAAATTAAATGATAGAATTACAAAATATCATATATAAATTCATATACACTGTTAAAAAAATAGAAAAGAAGTACCGTTCATCAGATGTGTTGTCAATTTTTTTTAACATGTGGCAAAAATCTCATTTTCTTAAGCGCGTATTGTGCAAAACTTGAAAAAAAAAATAATAACGCCGGATCTTTTAAAACGCCAAGCTTTTTAAAGTTACGTATTTGGATTTGCAACCAATAGATTATTCTATCAAGCGTGGCTTAACGCAAATTTAATTTCATTGTTGTTTCTTTTTTTGTGTGTGAATTTAAAATTTTTCTTCATTGATTATATATCTATTATTTGTATAACTGTTTATAGAAACTCTTACACTTCAAACCACATTGATAGCATGCTTTGCTACAAACCAGATTACAAAACTATAGTCTAAATTACTATTGAAGTATACAAAAAATCTTTCGATGACTTCTGTAAAATAACTTTTATATTAAATCTCCATATCGGTAAAATTGAAAAATTATATATATTTCAAAGTTAAACTTAACAGATACTTCTTGATTATTCTCTAGGAGGCTCTGCCCCCTGCGCCTTTACTGCGCCAATCCGCAGATTTTCTTTTGCTTGTCTGTCTGTCTCTCCACAATCTGTCTGTTTCCCTATCCGTTCTTCTGCCCGTCTCTCTAACCGATTGTCTATCTCTCTACACGTCTCGCTACCTGTCTCTATATTTTTCTACCGGTCTCGCTACCCGCCAATCTATTTCTCTAACCATCTAACTACTTGTATGTCTAGCCGTGTTTCTATCCACTTCGCTATCCATTTGTCTATCTGTCTCACAACTTGTCTATCTGTCTCTCTACCCGTCTGGCTATACGCCTCTCTACCCATCTTCTTACCCATCTCCGTACCCATCTACTGTCTCTCTACTCGTCTGTATTCCCGTCTCACTATCCGTCTGTTTTTGTACCCGACTCGCTACCAATCTCATCACCCGTCAGTCAACTCGTCTCTGTACTCATCTCTCTACTCGTCTCTTTATCTACCACGCTACGCGTCTCGCAACCTTTCTCTCTACATTCCTGTCTACCGGTGTCTCTATCCGTCTCGTGACCCATCTCGCTACCCCTCTGTCAACCCTCTTTTTACCTTTCTCTCTAGCCGTCTGTCTATTCGTTTCGCTACCCGTCAGCCTACCTATGTCGCTACTCGTCTCTCTACCCGTCTGTCTACCCGTTTGTTTACTCGTCTTTCTGCCTCTCACCAGCTCTTCCCAATATTTAAACAATTCATTTAATATGCAGAAGCCGTTTATCAGTTATTAAATGCAAACAGAAGTAATTTATCTAATAAGTGTAATCAGATGCAATTTTTTTTTTAAATACATACATAAACCTGAATAATAATTCATCAGTTTTGTGTTCATAGTTGTTTATATCATTTGACAGTAAATCTCAACTTCTTAAACCTGAATTGTCTCAAGCTTTTTAAAAAAAACCACAAGGTCTGTATAACTGCAAAGTACCCTGAGGGCTATATTAGCTACATGTTATTAAGTTAAGTGAAAGTTTCGTTATCGCGTTTGCAGCCAATTGTCAGAAAGCGTGGCTTAACGCCATTTTAAATTCATTACTGTAACTTTTTTTTTTTTTTGGGGGGGGGGGTAGGGGGGGAAGGGTTTCAAATATATACATTTAAATTAAAACTTTTGCCTCCATACCATTAGTGTTGTTTGTATTATTAACTAATACCTTGAAGACCGAGCTTCATTTGAAACAAATGTAAAAGACTTCTTCTACAGTTCTTTTTAGGAGAAACTTTCGTAATTGGGCCCAAAGCCAGTCGGAGCATTTAATATCATTATTGTAACTCTTATAGAGTTAAAACAATATTGTAGCTTTACTCTTGTTTTAGACCAGCCTTGCTTGTGTATCTGAATGGGGAAAAGTTTCGTATCCTATGTCGGTAGGCGAAAAAAATTTTAAATGGTGCCAAAAGGTACTTTTAGCATCTTACAAAATTTTTCAGGAGAGCGGTAAAACATGTTTTTCAAATATTTACAAACATACGTTTATTAAAACATGTTTTTGCACCATCTTAAAAATTTAAGCACGATGCTAAAAAAATTTTTTTTATCGCCATATTCGATATTTTAATAAGTAATGAAAATACATAAACAAACTTATTTAACAAACCTAAAAGGCATTTTTGTGATAAATAATTGTTATTGTCAGGGGGGTAAATTGTGAACATAAACGGCTAGTAAATAATAAATAGCATTTAAAATCTAAAAATGGAGACTTTGTATAAAAATGCAAAACATAACATTATACGCTTGATATATGTAAATCTTTTTTTATTTTTTAATATTTCCGAAGACACAGATAAAAAGGTAAAAATCTCTTTTCCAAATGCCAAATAGAAAATATACAAAATAGAATGCCAAATATACAAAATAGAAAAATATCTGCAAAAAAATATGTTTACATAATACTACATCTGCAAAAAAAAAATAAGATTTAGAAAAAGTAAGCCAAATCCTACAGATCCCAACAATCACATCGAAAAACTTATCACCAAAAAAGAACTCGCCAAATCTTTACGGCACAGGAGATGGATTTTTCCCTCTGAATGCAGAATATTAGTTTTTTTTCTTGAACGATGGGTGATTATAATATAATTGTTTCATTTCGCATACTACATACCGTTTGATATATTAGTACTTTTATGTTATCCTGGCGCAGTTGATAAATCGCCAAATATTGTTCCTATAACATTTTCATATTGAATTCATTTCATTTAAATATAAACCTTTCACTCATTTAATTTAAAATACATGCCTTTCATTAATCCCATTTAAAATGCTAAAAAGAGAAAAAAAAAGAAATAATGCCATCTGAATCAATCGAAACCTTTTATTTAAACACCAAAGAATTTTTTTTTTATTTACACACGCGAAATGAAAAAAGCTGCCATTGCTGAGATTTGCGCAAAATCTCTAATACCAAGTCTACCAACTTATTGCGGGGGTTTTCTTTCAAACAGAAAAAAATCCAGATTAATTTTCGATTTCTACTAAATTGAAATATATTTTATTGTGCTGAATATTAGTGCGTGCATATTTTTTTGCTCCATGTACTCCATGAACTTCTCAATTCCGATTGTCTACAAAAATCTCCCGCCGGTGAAAATGACGTAAGCACAAAATTTTCATGACGTATGTACTTTAATTGTGCTTTTTTATCTATTTTTTTAATATAATTTCCAAACGGTTTGACATTTATTCTTGGTAATAAATAGACGTCGTTGTCACCTTTATAGGTACCTGCTGTAAAAATTTGAACGAAATCCGTTAAATATTTTTTGAGTTATGCTTGACGAAAGGTTTTAATATCCATCGTAGCTATATATGGGGCAAAGTAATACTGCGCTGTGTATGAGTCTTCGTGTTCACTCAGACAATAAAAGTAAACAAACACAACAAACAGTTTTCGCCAAAGGGGCGGGGGAAAATGGCATCTGTGCCGGGATTTTTACCCTTTAGCTGTGCTTTCGGAAATATAAAAAAATTAAAAAATTCTTATATCAGGTGTATAATGTTTTGCATTTTTATACGGACCACTTCTCCATTTTAAGATTTTAAATGCTATTTATATCAGATATTTCTTTCTTGAGATTCCCACAAGTATTTTCCGGTAATTGTTTTAGTTCGCTTATTAATTGTTTACAATTTGCCCCCCTGGCAATAACAATTATTTATCACAAAAATGGGTACTTCTCTATTATCCCGTCGACCACTTTTCATAACAAAAAACTATCGCCAAACTGTAACGCTAAATAAACGGGAGAACTTTGCCATTCACACACAAATTCGGACACAATTGTTACTTTAATGAATGAAATAACTAATAAATCAGTAAAACATAATGAAAAATACACGCAAATGTCGAATTAAAAACCACTTGATGGCATAACAAATACGTATAATGCTTCTGGCATCAAGTAAATGGGACTGTATTTTTGGCGTTTAATCTTAGTTTGGCGATAGTTTTTTGTTATGAAAAGTGGTCGACGGGATAATAGAGAAGTACCCAAAAATGGCTTAGTTTTGTTAAATTTGTTTGTTATGTATTTTCATTTCTTATTAAAATATCGAAAATGGCAATAAAATTTTATTTTAGCACCGTACTTAATTTTTTAAAATGGCTCAAAAACATGGTTTAATAAACGTATATTTGTAAATATTTTAAAAAACATGTTTTTCCGCTCTCTAGAAAAATTTGTAAGATTCTACAACTGCCTTTGGCACCAACCAGTACATGATACGGAACTTTTCACTATTCAGATACACAGAAGAGGTTGGTCACAAACAAGAGTAATGCTAGCAACAATATTGTTTTAACTCTATAAGAGTTAGAAACAATAATGATATTAAATTCCCCGATTAGCTTAGGGCCCGATTACGGAACTTTCTCCTAGAAAAAAAAAAACTGTAGAAGTCTTTTACATTTGTTTCGAATGAAGCTCGATCAACAAAGTATTAATTGATAATACAAACAACACTAATATTAACATGGGGGCAAAAGTTTGAATTTAAGTGTATATATTTGGAACCCTCCCCCCCCCCAACCACCCACCAAAAAAAGAAAAAGAAAGTTACAGAAATGAATTTAAAATGGCGTGAAGCCACCCTTTCTGACATAAGAAATTGGCTGCGAACCCGATTACGAAACTTTCACTTAACTTAATAACATGTATCTAATAGCCCTGAGGGCAATTCCCCTTCCCAGTTATACGGACCTTGGGGCTTTTTTAAAAAGCTTGACGCAGTTCGGGTTGAAGAAGTAGAGATTTACTGTCAAATGACATAAACTACTATGAAAATAAAACTGGTAAATTATTATGCTGGTTTATGTATGTATTTAAAAAAATTGCATCTGATTACACTCTTTAGATAAATTACTCCTGTTTGCATTTAATAACAGATAAACGGCTTCCGTTTACTAAATTGTTTAAATATTGGGAAGAGTTGGCGAGAGATAGATAGACGTGTAAACAAACGGGTAGACAGACGGGTAGAGAGACGGATAACGACAGAGATAAGCTAACGGGTAGCGAAACGAATAGACAGACGGGTAGCGAGGCAGGTGCAAAAAAGGGTTGACAGAGGGGTAGTGAGATGGGTAGGGAGACGGGTAGCGTGGTGGATAGAGAGACGATTACAGAGACGACTTGACAGACGGGTAGAGAGAGGGGTATATAGACAGACAGACGTGTTGATAGACGAGTAGTGTAACGGGAAGCGAGACAGGTAGAGACACGATTAAAGAGTCGGGTAGAAAGACAGACGGATACTGAGACGGGTATACAGAAGAGTAGAGAGACAGTAGACAGATGAGTTCGGAGAGAGACACAGCTAAGACATACGAGTAGTTAGACTGGTAGACACGTTTGTAGCAAAGCATGTTATCAATGTGGTTTGAAGTATACGAGTTTCTATAAATAGTTATACAAATAAACAAAGGAAATTTTTTTAATTCAAATATTAAATATTTGATTTAATATTTCAATATTTAATATTTTATTTTTTAATATTTTATTTAGATATTTGTCACAAAGAAAATGTTGCAAAAATTAAATTAAATTTGCGTTAAACTACGCTTGCTAAAATACGCTATTGGCTGCAAATCTGATTATGTGACTTTAAAAATATCGTTTTAAAAGATCCGGCGGTTTTTTTTTTAAGTTTTGAGCAATTCCCGCTTAAGAAAATGAGATTATTTGCCAAATGTTATAAAAAAATGCATATGAAAACATAACAGTATATGAATTTATATATGATATTTTGTAATTATATCATTTAATTTGCTATTTTTCATATGTTGTATCTTTATCTATCTCTTGTCTATCATATGCTGTATATTCACTTAGATTCTTGTTGATATCTTCTTTACATCGTAATTGTTAACTTTATGTTCTCAGCAATATCACTCAGACTAATCCCTTTGAGGGAAGTCCTAGTTTTAGGTATATATTTGTATTGATTAAATAAAGCAGTTCGTGAAAATCTGTAATTTTCAAATGTTGTACTTTTAAATACTCAATTTCGTACTCGTTTGATATAACGGAATAGTACCTGGAATTTTAATCCAACCATCGTCTAGTAATCTTAAAAAGGGCCTTTAAGGAACAACTTTGTTTTGGCGCTAGAAATCAACATTAATTTTGGGGACTCATCGGATCAACATTTCTAGTGCCAAAACAAAGTTTTCCCCAAATTTTCATGAATGGACATCAGTTGTTGCTCAAAAAGCATATTTCACCAGCTCTGAAGTAAAATTTTCGACTTTGTATTCCTAAAACCTGGCGTAACTTTGCAACAAATGATCGTATCAACTTGCGGATTGTGTCGTTTGATTCCGAATTAAAAAAATACATGGTAAACGATCTTCACTTACTTAAAAAAAATGAATTATCCACTCTGCGTGAAAATGCCTCCCTTTGCCACCCCCCCCCCTAAACACCGTAAAACACCTTTATTTTTTGGGGGACTTATCGGATCTTCTTTTCTAGTGCCAAAACGAAGTTATTCCGAAATTTTCGTGAGTGGTCATCAGTTGTTTCTGTAAAAACCTACATTAACTGCACTGAGGTAAAATCGTCCACTCTGTATTTATAAAATCTGGTGTAACTTTGTAACGAATCACTGTATCGACTTCCGGTTGGTGTCGTTCGATTCAGAATTAAAAAATGGATAACTAGCGATACCCCACTTGACCTACTTAAAAAAAAATATATTTCCCACCTTTCCCTTATTTAAAGTTTCCCCCTATTTCTCCCTAAAAAACAGGGTAAAACAACTTTAATTTTTGGGATCGGATTTTCAATTCTAGTGCCAAAACGAAGTTATTCCCAAATTTTGGGGAATGACAATCAGTGGTTTAAAAAAAACCCTATTTTACCTCTACTAGTTTTTGAGATGTAGCTATCGCGGAAATCGTGAAAAACAGAGAATAGAAGTGACACCTGTTGGGTGGTATGCACCCAAACCTAATAAGGATTTATTTATGTCAAGGTCTAACAGAATATGAACTTTGGTGAAATTCCCTGCATTAGTTCTTAAGATATAGCTATCGCGAAAATCGGGATAAATGCAGTATAGAAGCAACTCCTGTTGGACGATTTACATCCAAACCTAATCAGCATCTGTTTATGTCAAGGTCTAACAGAATATGAACTTTGGTGAAATTCAGTGCATTAGTTCTTAAGATATAGCTATCGCGAAAATCGGGATAAATGCAGTATAGAAGCAACTCCTGTTGGACGATTTACATCCAAACCTAATCAGCGTCTGTTTATGTCAAGGTCTAACAGAATATGAACTTTGGTGAAATTCCCTGCATTAGTTCTTAAGATATAGCTATCGCGAAAATCGGGATAAATGCAGTATAGAAGCAACTCCTGTTGGACGATTTACATCCAAACGTAATCAGCGTCTGTTTATGTCAAGGTCTAACAGAATATGAACTTTGGTGAAATTACCTGCATTAGTTCTTAAGATATAGCTATAGCGAAAATCGGGATAAATGCAGTATAGAAGCAACTCCTGTTGGACGATTTACATCCAAACCTAATCAGCGTCTGTTTATGTCAAGGTCTAACAGAATATGAACTTTGGTGAAATTCCCTGCATTAGTTCTTAAGATATAGCTATCGCGAAAATCGGGATAAATGCAGTATAGAAGCAACTCCTGTTGGACGATTTACATCCAAACCTAATCAGCGTCTGTTTATGTCAAGATCTAACAGAATATGAACTTTGGTGAAATTCCCTGCATTAGTTCTTAAGATATAGCTATAGCGAAAATCGGGATAAATGCAGTATAGAAGCAACTCCTGTTGGACGATTTACATCCAAACCTAATCAGCGTCTGTTTATGTCAAGGTCTAACAGAATATGAACTTTGGTGAAATTCCCTGCATTAGTTCTTAAGATATAGCTATCGCGAAAATCGGGATAAATGCAGTATAGAAGCAACTCCTGTTGGACGATTTACATCCAAACCTAATCAGCGTCTGTTTATGTCAAGGTCTAACAGAATATGAACTTTGGTGAAATTCCCTGCATTAGTTCTTAAGATATAGGTATCGCGAAAATCGGGATAAATGCAGTATAGAAGCAACTCCTGTTGGACGATTTACATCCAAACCTAATCAGCGTCTGTTTATGTCAAGGTCTAACAGAATATGAACTTTGGTGAAATTCCCTGCATTAGTTCTTAAGATATAGCTATCGCGAAAATCGGGATAAATGCAGTATAGAAGCAACTCCTGTTGGACGATTTACATCCAAACCTAATCAGCGTCTGTTTATGTCAAGGTCTAACAGAATATGAACTTTGGTGAAATTCCCTGCATTAGTTCTTAAGATATAGGTATCGCGAAAATCGGGATAAATGCAGTATAGAAGCAACTCCTGTTGGACGATTTACATCCAAACCTAATCAGCGTCTGTTTATGTCAAGGTCTAACAGAATATGAACTTTGGTGAAATTCCCTGCATTAGTTCTTAAGATATAGCTATAGCGAAAATCGGGATAAATGCAGTATAGAAGCAACTCCTGTTGGACGATTTACATCCAAACCTAATCAGCGTCTGTTTATGTCAAGGTCTAACAGAATATGAACTTTGGTGAAATTCCCTGCATTAGTTCTTAAGATATAGCTATCGCGAAAATCGGGATAAATGCAGTATAGAAGCAACTCCTGTTGGACGATTTACATCCAAACCTAATCAGCGTCTGTTTATGTCAAGGTCTAACAGAATATGAACTTTGGTGAAATTCCCTGCATTAGTTCTTAAGATATAGGTATCGCGAAAATCGGGATAAATGCAGTATAGAAGCAACTCCTGTTGGACGATTTACATCCAAACCTAATCAGCGTCTGTTTATGTCAAGGTCTAACAGAATATGAACTTTGGTGAAATTCCCTGCATTAGTTCTTAAGATATAGCTATCGCGAAAATCGGGATAAATGCAGTATAGAAGCAACTCCTGTTGGACGATTTACATCCAAACCTAATCAGCGTCTGTTTATGTCAAGGTCTAACAGAATATGAACTTTGGTGAAATTCCCTGCATTAGTTCTTAAGATATAGGTATCGCGAAAATCGGGATAAATGCAGTATAGAAGCAACTCCTGTTGGACGATTTACATCCAAACCTAATCAGCGTCTGTTTATGTCAAGGTCTAACAGAATATGAACTTTGGTGAAATTCCCTGCATTAGTTCTTAAGATATAGCTATAGCGAAAATCGGGATAAATGCAGTATAGAAGCAACTCCTGTTGGACGATTTACATCCAAACCTAATCAGCGTCTGTTTATGTGAAGGTCTAACAGAATATGAACTTTAGTGAAATTCCCTGCATTAGTTCTTAAGATATAGCTATCGCGAAAATCGGGATAAATGCAGTATAGAAGCAACTCCTGTTGGACGATTTACATCCAAACCTAATCAGCGTCTGTTTATGTCAAGGTCTAACAGAATATGAACTTTGGTGAAATTCCACTGCATTAGTTCTTAAGATATAGCTATCGCGAAAATCGGGATAAATGCAGTATAGAAGCAACTCCTGTTGGACGATTTACATCCAAACCTAATCAGCGTCTGTTTATGTCAAGGTCTAACAGAATATGAACTTTGGTGAAATTCCCTGCATTAGTTCTTAAGATATAGCTATAGCGAAAATCGGGATAAATGCAGTATAGAAGCAACTCCTGTTGGACGATTTACATCCAAACCTAATCAGCGTCTGTTTATGTGAAGGTCTAACAGAATATGAACTTTAGTGAAATTCCCTGCATTAGTTCTTAAGATATAGCTATCGCGAAAATCGGGATAAATGCAGTATAGAAGCAACTCCTGTTGGACGATTTACATCCAAACCTAATCAGCGTCTGTTTATGTCAAGGTCTAACAGAATATGAACTTTGGTGAAATTCCACTGCATTAGTTCTTAAGATATAGCTATCGCGAAAATCGGGATAAATGCAGTATAGAAGCAACTCCTGTTGGACGATTTACATCCAAACCTAATCAGCGTCTGTTTATGTCAAGGTCTAACAGAATATGAACTTTGGTGAAATTCCCTGCATTAGTTCTTAAGATATAGCTATCGCGAAAATCGGGATAAATGCAGTATAGAAGCAACTCCTGTTGGACGATTTACATCCAAACCTAATCAGCGTCTGTTTATGTCACGGTCTAACAGAATATGAACTTTGGTGAAATTCAGTGCATTAGTTCTTAAGGTATAGCTATCGTGGAAATCGGAATTAACGGAGCATAGCTGCGCCATCTGTTGAACGATTTACATCAAAGCCTAATCTCAGCACCAATTTATATCAAGGTCTAACTGAATCTGAATTTTAATCAAACTCCGTGCATTAGTTCTTGAGGTAGAGTGGCCACAAAATTTGGGTCACATACAGACAGACATACAGGTACACAGACACACAGAATCATGGACAGATATTTTCTAAAAATAGTCAAATAGTGTTCAGGATCTTCTAAAACGTATAAAACCGTCAATAATCGAGTCAATTTTTTTTACATGAATCCAATACTTTCTTTTTGTAAAGATAGAAAAAATTAAAAATCAAAACTCCATAAATGTATTCTGGTTACCAATTTTAGTCATGAAATCAAAGGGTACAAGAAAATTGTTTAAATACACACACACACACACACACAAATTGACTTACCTTATATTCTAAACTATAAGAAATCACGAAAAATCATCACACGGTCGAATTGTTTGAGTCGAAATCACCTCACTTCAGAACTGATGTCTTGAAGTCTCTCTAGTTCCAGGCGTACTACTGTTGAAATGTTGTGTCAGTACCACAACAGGGACACGAACCTCTGCGCGACTTTTAAAGCCTATTTTCTTACACATTTAAAAGTGCCCACGACTGGTACTTGTGGACCGCCCCAATAGGGCGATCAGGCGAATTTCGCCCCAATGACCAGGCACTCAAACCCGTCAAACTGGGTCGAATCCCGGTAGGTAGGGGCCTGGTCAGTGGTCTCCAAGGTACAATATTCTCCACTGGAACTGTCTTACGTCGGGTTCCATTTTGATTTATATTTAAAAAAATCATAATGTTTTATGTAACTATCTAAAGTTTGTTCATGGGACATTTGATTAATTTAAAATTTAGTGGTTACTTGTACCCGTTTTACAATGGCAAACAACCATTAAAAATTTCACAACAAAAATTAAAAAGATAATTTTTTGAAAAATAGGTAAAGAAAAGCGTATTTTATCTTTTATATTATTACACTCTTTATTTGTAATTCATATTTTATTTTCTATATTTTAGTGTGTAAAATATTTGATTGTTGCAGTTTCACAGCCAGTTAGTATATTTTTTAGCGTTGTTTGGCGCATAATTAATTCTATTGTTATAACTCGAAAACAGATGTATGTATGTAATAACCGTATGAGATGTAACCATAACAGATGCAACCGTATTGTTTATGTGAAAGAATTTTTTGCGATTTATCACCTGCGCCAACTAACAGAAATATGCCTTTAAATAAAGTTATTAATTCCTAATTAAGATCTAAAAATATTAAAATGCTGTATTGTCATCAGAAATACACCTGTGTACATAATTTTATAAATCCAGCATATCAGGATGTGAATGGAAAATTTATTACAAAATTTCATCTTTAGTTAATAATAAATAAACGAGTGTAATTAATAAAATAGCAAAGCAAGTGTTAGACTTAACCAGCAAACACTTGAAGGTAAATTATTATATTTAGGTAAATACATTTCCATTATAATTCTAACCTCATCTTAAATTATAATGTCAGTAAAAGAGAAATCTGAAAAATTAATTAAAATTATGTTCTTTATTCTGTTAGTCATTTATTCCAAAAAGAAAAACTTATTATGTAGTACTAGCTGATCGTCTCGGCGTTGCCCGGGCCCGTGAAAATAACCTTAAATAAACCCCAAACTTGTATGATTTTATATCTTTAACCCGATTTTGGATGAAAATATATTTTTCAATGAAAAAAATCGCGAAAAAATATTGATATTTAGTGTAAAAGGGCTCGTAGGAAGACATTTTCTTGTTACTTTCTTCTACCTTTACAAGAAGAAAGTATTAGATTCGTGAAAACTTCCGATTTTCGACGGATTTATACGTTTTAGAAAGTCCTGAACAGGATTTAAATGTTTTTAGAAAATGTCTGCCTGTGAGCTTGTTGTTGTGTGTCTGTATGTGACACAAATTTTTTGGGCGTTCTATCTCAAGAACTAATGCACGGAATTTAATAAAACTTTGAATTCAGCTAGACCTTGATATAAATTGGTGCTGATTAGTTTTTAGTGTAAATCGCCCAACAGGTGGTACTGCTACGCTGCATTTTTCACGATTTCTGCAATAGCTCTATCTCAAGAACTAATGCACTGTTTTCATCAAACTTCAGATTCGTTAGACGTTGACATAAGTTGTTGCTGATTAGGTTTTGGTGTAAATCGTCTAACAGGTGGCGCTGCTGTGCTACATTTTTCAGGATTTATACAATTTTAGCAATAGTCATATCTCAAAAACTAAAGCTCGGAATTTAATAAAACTTCAGATTTAGTTAGACCTCGATATAAATTGGTGCTGATTCGTATTTGGTGTAAATCGCTCAACAGGTGGCGCTGCTATGCTGCATTTTTCACGATTTCCCAATAGCTCTATCTTAAGAACTATTGCACGGATTTTCATCAAACTTCAGATTAAGTTAGACGTTGACATAAGTTGTTGCTGATTAGGTTTTCATCTAAATCTCGCAACAGGTGGCGCTGCTATGCTGCATTTTTCAGGATTTGCACGATTTTAACGATAGTCATATCTCAGGAACTAATGGACGGAATTTCATCTAACTTCATATTCTGTTAGACCTTGATAAAAATTGGTGCTGATTCGTATTTGGTGTAATTCGCTCAACAAGTGGCGCTGCTATGTTGCATTTTTCAGGATTTCCGCAATAGCCCTATCTCAAGAACTAATGTACGGATTTTCACCAAACTTCACATTCTATTAGACATTGACATAATAAGTTGGTCCTGATTAAGTTTTTGTGTAAATTATATAACAGGTGGCGCTGCTATGCTGCATTTTTGGATTCTAAAATGTATAATTAAAAAAAAAAACATACGCTTTTTGAAGTATTAATATGTATGAGATGGAAGAAAGTTTTCTGATATGCACACCCAACTTAGTTTTTTCATGTATGGTCATTTCATAGTTAAAAAAAAAAAGTTTTTGTTGTACAAACTCTTTGAAATTTTTATCGGCTATAGACATAACGGTTCTGCAGCCCATGTAAAAATTTCGTGAAAAAATATTGGTATCTAGTTGTAAAATAAATATGTTTTCTTCTCGCTTTTTTTAAAATTATTCTTTCGCGTCGGGTCTTTTAACAACATAACAAAAAAATAGTTCTTACAGTCCGATCTCTCTAAAACTTTAATCTGTTATAAATGTAACTGTATCAAAGCTCTCTTTAAAGTTTCATGAAAAAATATGCATATTTAGTAGTGAAAACATGAGCCTAAGCCGAGCAGAAACAGACCGCGTTTTAGGGTTTTCATCGAGAAAAATTCTAAGATTTTATTAAAAAAAATACTTCTACTCGTCCGAACGTTTCGAAATTTTTGTAGGTGTGGTATGTACGCCCTGCGATATGCTCTAAAATGATTTTGTTGAAATAACGACGGTTAAATACTTTTAGCATAGAAAAAAATCGTCTTCGGGAGGAGCAAAATTACCCTGAAGTTGCGAATTTTTTCGAAAGGGTTAAAATTCATATTTTACAAAATTGATTGCCCCGTAAAAAAGACGGAGGTCTCTGTTTAAATAGGTATCTTTTGTGAGTTGGTATTGGTACCTCTGAAATTGAACTTTAGGGAAGAGTCACTGTAAGAGAGAAAAAAGATCTACCGCGAAAATGACTGTTTTTGATTTTTTTTCTCAAAGGATTCACAACAATATTTTTTTTAAACTGATTGTGGCGTTTAAGACGTAAAAGTACGAATTTTAAGAGCATGCCTTCCTTTTTTCCGTACCCTGAACGGTTTGGTCGTAGGGCGTTAAATAAAAACCGCCCTTCTACGTGCTCGGAAAGCAGGAACTGATCATGCGCGGCCGCGTTTTCCGATTTTCAGAAAAAAAGAAATACGTTTATGATGAGTTTTAAATTAATATCTCGGCTAATTATCAAAAAAGAAAATTACGAGCCTTAGGTACATCAGGACCTACCTTGGACTATCTTCATCCAAATTTTCAGACAGCATCCAAATTTCATATACAGTAGATTTACCATCGCCAACAGGCACGCACACACAGAGCAAAACTTTCTGATAGAAGTAAATCATAAATTAAATAATATACCGAATTATTTTTTATCATGTAAAACTTTAATACCATATAAAGGTTAACAAGAGGCTAATGTAATAACGATTGAGAAAAGTATGTGATCAAACATTTTTAAGTGCTATAACCTTTATTTTCATCCTTTAAGAGGTGAGCTTCAGAGATCTGGTTGTATCTTAACTTTTACAAACCAATGGATATTACGTTCAGATTTTAAACAGTTTCGAATTAATAATGGATGAGGAAATTCAAAATCGAAATGCTTTGCCTACCGCATTTACTAAAGATTTTTTTTGTACTTGTTGATACAGCTGAAATAATATCCTCAGATCTAAAATAATGTTGTAGGCATTATTCTTAATTTATTCGATAAACCTTGCTAAATCAGATAATTTTTAAAGAGCCATGTTAAAGAAAAATGTACATTACTCTTATGCATTTCCAATGGAAAATATTCTGATTTTTTTAATTCAACAAGAAAAGTTTTTATAAAATATTTTTTATTCGAATTGTATTTAAAGTGAAGGATAAATGACCTTATATCTATATTCGGAAGTACACGCATGTACGTAATTTATTTTCGATGTATTACTTACTATAATACATTTAATTCAAAAAAGTTTTTTTGTTTCATGTGATAAAAATTTGCAAGGTCAGTAAAAGTAATACGAATAAAAAATCATTTCCTATGTTACAGATATTATCTCTAAAAAACAAGTTACCATAGCGAAAAAAATCGGTATTCCTTGACAAATTACATTCTTTTACAATCTCCAACTTCTTTAAACGTGATTTCAGTTTGATAATATTTGAAATTATATACAATATTCTCCAGAAAACATTAACATTAGATGTTTTATAAACGGTATAGCGAAAAAAAAAATACGATTGTAAGAAATAGAAAATCCTAAGGAGCTACTCTCCGATACATTTCTGAATTCATTTTTGTTCGATAACGCATGAAATTGGCCTTTGTAATCAAATGGTGTTTTCTATTTTTGGTGAAAGAATCAATCAGAATATACTATCAAAGTTGACGTTTAGAACCAAATTTCCGAACTCCACAGCACGAGAAAGGAGAAAAACCTGTCGTCACGTGACAACAATCACTTATAACGCGATAAATAATTCATTTATATATATGTGAAGTTTTTACGAAGATGATTTTTGATTCCACGAGAAAATGGCAGTTTGTTAAAGATGGTGCATTATTGCAGTCGTAATCAATAATCATGGAGAGGAGGTTAGGCAATGATGAGACAACACAACAGTTTCGTCAATAAGGAGCAGCCAATTTCAGGATAAATCTTTTATTAATGAACAGAAGCGATGCAAGTAACAGTTCCCACAGTATCCGGTTTAAACTTATAGCCCTCAGGCTTGAAGATGGCTTACTACATCGTTTAATAGATCGTAAAGAGCTGTTATGAAAATTCTACGTGACTTCAACACCAGATAACCATTTGGTTCGCACTTCCAAACACGACAAAAATCTGCTCTCCAAATGCCTGCTAGCGCAATTTGTTAACCGCGCGTAGGGTTACTGACGACGACGTAACGAGGGCACGATCCAATGAGTGAGAGGCAAATTCAAGCCAAGCGAATGAGGCGCGAGGGAGAAAATTTAACACGAAAGAATCCCCTCGTAGCCGCGCATTGATTTTGAAGTGAAAAATACCCAGCGCGCGAAGCAAAACATGGAATAATAAAAAAAAATGGCTTTTAAAAACATTCGAAATGACAAAAGCGTCTCTCAGAATTTTATAGATTGGGGAGTTGATAAAAGTTACGAATAAACTTAAAGTTTTAGATTAAGATTTGGAATAAGATAATTATTAATATACGGGTTATTACTTTTAAAAGGATATTAAATAGGAATAAATATTATTAAGAATTAAGGAAATACTGGCTATGTCAGAAGTTAGATTAATTTAAAGGACTAATGCGAAATAAATGCGAAGGAAATAAATTTTTTATATAACATAAAAAAATAAAGGAAAACAACATTCGATTTCAAATTGCTCCTTTGGTCAGGTCTGAAAGTGCCTTGCTTTTTGGGTTTAAAAATGAATCTGTAAATGTGTCAGAAAGTTTCTCGTTATTGAGGAAGGTAAAATATTTTTTTCAGAACCGCCTTATGTGCGTATGTCAGTTCACTGTAAAAATTACGAAAGAGTTTCCTTTCGTGACGTGGAAGGAACACTTATTAAAAATCAGTATAAATTCGTAACTACCCCTCCTCTCCCCACACGGATTTTGAAAAACTTTCTTCATATCTTTCCAATCCCATATGAACCAATCAGAAATTTCAGAAATCAAGAAGGTCGGTGCTAAAATTAACAGAAACATCTATTCCAAAATTTACGGACAGCAAATAGGGGACAGTTATTTCAGAAACGTTTCTGTAACCCTCCGAAACTTCTTTCTTTTTTATAAGAATTTTATGATTGGTCTTTCTCCAAATGGTTTCTGAAGATAATGGAAAAGTTTTTAAATTCTGGACTACAAAAAGGTTTCACTGAATTTTCATTAACGTTTCTGCTCTGTCGGGACGGTTTTCTGCAACTTTTCACGGTGTTATACACGTATTTTTTGATCTCCTGAAATATGGGGAATAGAAAAATAATGCTTTAGACAGTCCATTTAGAAGTGTTATGTTGAAATACATTTCTCAGTTATGAGCGAAAAAAAATTAATTGCTTAACAGAAAGTAAAAGGTTTTTCCCGTGTTTTACACCCTTTTATTTAACTTAACTTGATTCATGTATGTAACGATGAAGTGTTGTAATTGATTTTTCATCCACTTCCTGATGTATCAGAGTTCTAGATATACAGAGTGCGTCATAAATTCGTGCAAACGTAAAAAAATCGTAATAAAAGAAGTAATGCTCGGAAAAAAGTTAGGTTTGCGCGAATATGATCAGATGGACATTGGATTTTTTTTTTCATGTATATAAAAAATGATTCCAAAAGTAACCGAAATAGGGCGGTAACACGTCATACTGAGACGTTTTATGCAAAGGACTAGCATCAGGCTAGCAACGAAACACATGGTTGGAAGTGGATTTGTCATTCGATCTCCGCAGCAAGCTATCCTTATACCAGATCGAGCGTTGGTGGTTAAACTTTTCTACAAGAATGGTGAATCCACAATTATTGCATTGCGAAAGTTTCGCACGGAGAAAGGACTGAAGGCGCAAAAAACCTCTATGTCATTGAATGGAATACTGAATTTAGTAAGGCGTTTTGAGGAAACGCGAGTTTGGAGGATCCTCCTGATTTGCATAAAACGTCTTAGTATGAGATATGAGCGCTCTCTTTCGGTTACTTTTGGAATATGTTTGTTTTATGTATGGAAAAAAAATCAATGTCCCAGTGATTATATTCGAGCAAACCGAAATTTTTTCCGAGCATTACTTCTTTTATTATGATTTCTTTAAAGTTTGCACAAATTTATGATGCACCTTGTATGTGTACACTTGTGTGTTTCAGATGACAATACAATATTTTCTTATTTCCAGAACTTAATTATCAATTAATAGGTTAATATTAATTAAATTATGATTATACGTTTACAGAACGATTTAGGAATCTGGTATAGATAGTTTAAATAATGCTTTTTCCCCTTGTTACTATCCATGCCTTTTGTAATACATATTTTCTGTTGCTATATCATAAAAGAAATTGAGAAAACATTATTTAAAAAAATAATTCTATTACCACGTAACTCAAGAATAAAGATTTGTAACTTTTACAGTAATATAATTTTTTTTCTGTTGCCATATCTAAAAAAAAGAACAAAAACTTAATTAAAAAAAAAATTCACTAGTTTTCGCTTTTTTCCAGGCCTACAACAAAACGGTGATTTTTCCATCTTCGGAACTCATGCCAAATTTACATACTGTAACGGACATGTTTCGGACAGCATGAATTGTTAGTCTACAGCATGAATTGTCATGAAATTTTTAAGATAAACATTGAATGCTTATCTTAAATAAATAAAAATAATTTTCATCTTTATATTTATTGCGTTCTTTAATATACATAAGAAGAAAGTATTGGGTTCGCGAAAATTTTCGACTTCCGTATTTTGATGGAATGACGGGTTTTAGAGATGTTCTGATGAATATGATTTAACAGTTTTTGGAAAATGTCTATCTGTCTCTATGTTACTCAAATTCTGTGGCCGCCCTAATTCAAGAACTCATAAAATTTCTTTTTCTGTTATACATTGACATAAATTGACGCGGTTTATATTTTGTGTATATCGCCTAGAAAGGTAGTGGTAATATGTTGCGTGTTTTACGATTTTCGTGAGCTACATCTCAAAAGCTAATACACGGAATTTTATCATATTCAGTTAAACCTTGACATAAATTAGTGTTGATAACAGTTTGGTGTGTATGTCCAAACCAGTTGTTTTGTTATTCTGTATTTTTAAGATGGTCGCTGTGGTAGCTGTACCTCCGCATCTATGGGACGGAATTTCGCCAAATTTAATTTGCAAGAGGCTTCTTTTGAAAAACTATGCTGAATCAATTTTGGCTTTGACCATTCAACAGGGGACGCTACTGTTCTATGCTTGGGAAAAGTTTCATAATCGGGTCCACAATCAATGGATACAATTTAGCAAGCGTGGCTTGCCATATAACTTACTCAATTGTTGTAACTTTCAAATACTTGTAACTGACATTGTTGCCCGAATCGGAAAGTTTATTATTTGTGGAGCTGTTCAAACATTCTTTTAAAAATTTTTACACGTGATTCTAATAATTTTTAAGACTAGAAGGCTATGCCGCCTGCAAGCTACGCTCGCCAACCCTCGCTCAGACTCCACAACATCTAAAAACATGCTTATGTACGCTGTTTTAAAAAGATTACCCAGTTACGGAAGATTGAGTATCAATAGAAGAATATTAACACGAACGGCGGCGATCTTCTGTAATCGGGTTGCCATGTTTTTCGATTTGACTGGCGCATTTTTCGATTCCCATGGCTTCATCCACCACTGTCGCGACAGCTAACGGCTCTTTTTGATATTGGTAAGTAAGATAAATTACACATTTGTAAATCAGTTTGTATAAAATGTCGGTGCCTCTCGGACTCTTATAACGACACTGTGGAGAATATTCTTTCTTTGGGTTCGCAGATACAAAATTTCGTCTGCTTCAGAATAACATTAAGAACCATCACGACATTGAAAAGCATACTGTGTATAGAAAATTTAAGTTTATGTTTTATGTTTATATCGAGTTTTAGATATTTTCAGGAAAAGGTATAATTTATGCATGAATTATATTCTCTATTTTAATGCACCTTCATGCATATTTTTCATGTTATTTTTAAAATTTAAATTGTTTATTTTAGTTAATAAGTATATACAAATTTTCTAATATGTATTTATGGAATAGTATTTCATACAAAATAAATCTAAAGTATTTTACGCATACCTTTACCTGTTCTGTATTTATGCTGCATCAAGTGATGAAATATATAAACAAACTTGCTAGGCGGGCTACTTTTATCCCATGTGATTCCTACTGTGATGCCACATGAATATTATCCATAAAAGTAGTTTTTAATGTATATTTTCAATATATGACGTAATTTTTACCATTAAATGCGTTTCGCGTGTAATAATTTAAATACTCTAAGGTTTTCTTTCTTTTTTAGCATTCACGTCTACACATTTTTTATGACATTTTTCCCATTTCCTGCTTTTAACACGTGATTATTTAATTATTATTTTAGAGTTTTCTTTCTGTTTTTAATAGTCACGTGTAAATCCATTTTTTAAACTGAAAGGAAATATTAATCTTTTGCGCTGTTTTACAATTTGACAACAATTTAAATTATGACCATTTCTAAATATACATATTTATTGAAGTAACGAAAATTTGAATAAAAAATTGTAAGCAAACTCTCAATAAATTAGTCAAATTGAAAAAAAAAATAATTGCAGACTGCACACCACAAGCTTGTCAAACACGTCCCTGCGAAATATGGTTAAATTACTACACATAGTTTTTGTTCCTATAAAACTTTTTTAACGGAACTATTTTGATCGACTTCACCATTAAACAGCTCTTAAAATATTTCTTCGATTTAAAAACTATAGCCTGTTTATCGAACATTTCTCTATAATACTACCAATTTTCATATTTTTTTTTATCTGGAATAGTTTTCTTAATATTAAACGAGAAAGACTTCCGGTCGCAAAAAACTCATTTACGACGGTGACAGTGTTAGTTACTTTTTTTTTTTAGGATAGAGAAATAACAATGTTTAAAACTTTAGCTATATCAAAGGTTCCTCGCCCGTTCAAAAGTATCTTAGCCAGTTACAACAATAGTACGGTAACCAGCACTTTATTTCGAAACACCTGCCTTATACTAAAATGAAATTCGAAGTCTTTCTAATCACATTTCCGATAGACTCCCTATAATTTTGTTCTAAAATTATGTCAGACTTTTTTACTGATATTTCGGGAAAGACACCGTAAAAGGACACTGAACACGAGAGTTAGTAAAATGAGTTTGACCTAGTATTTATTTTCGGTCTCAAACATTAGGAACATATTATTTTATTTTTTTACTTTGTTATTTTCACAGTAACTCTGATATTTATGACGGGAAAAGGAAGGAAGAACACGTCCCTCTTGCAAATTTACTGACTATAACCGAAAATAGCCGAGGTTTTGTTTTGTAAAAATGGAACAGCAAAATGTTTATAGCTCGAAAATTAATCTAAATTTATTGGCGTTATAGATGAATTTAGTAGAGTATAGCCAGCTTAACTTTTAAAGCACCCATTTTAGTAACTAAAGCAAAAACGAGTATAATACTGATTGTTTCGAAAATATTAGTATGTAAAAAAAGAAAAAAAGAAATCGTTTGCGAAATAAATTATTTTGGTGCGATTTGCTTTCAGTTTTTAGAATTTTAAGGAAAAATAATGCAATATTAAATATCCTCATGACAAAAATAACGGTAGTTTACTTTTCCCCCATGAATATACAATTTGAATTACTACACTGCAAAAAAAAAAAAAAAAAAAAATTGTTGATTTTACAGTATAGTACTGGCACCCCAGCTTCCAGTATTATACCATAAAATTAACAGTAATAAATAGTAAAATAAGCAGTAATTCACTGCCGCGCATGCGCTGTTTTGTATTACTGCTTATTTTACTATTTATTACTGTTAATTTTATGGTATAATACTGGAAGCTGGGGTGCCAGTACTATACTGTAAAATCAACAATTTTTTTTGCAGTGTAAGAATGTAATGAATCTAAGCCATTAAATGAAACTTTCACAAGACATACCCATTCAAATTGTAAAGTTGGTGACTTTTCATACATTTGATGTATGTTAAACGATAAAAAATAGCTGTAAAATTTTACGAAGTTATCATATTTTTAAAGAGAACCTTTGAGTTCGTCGAAACGATAAAAAACATCATCATTTTCAAAGTATACTAAAACTCAAATAATATGCAATTAAGATTTTTTTCCCGTTTGTGCCTAAAGTATATATTCTTAAGTATATTACACGAAAAAATAAATGTTGTTTATACAAAAATAATATTTAAATTTAAATTTTAAAAATCTATATTATTAATAAGTAAATGAAAATCACTAAGTGCTGCATGCATGATAAAACTGAAATTTATGCATGCAGCGGTTCCCAACCTTTTTTCTCTCACGTACCCCTTGCTTAGACTTTCTATTTATGCGTACCCCTTGTCACATAAACCCGTTCCAAATATTTTGCTTATGTTCATTAATAATGTTCTTATGCTAGTTACCAATGTTAGGTGCAGTTCTCTCAAGAATTCCAATTTTCAATCACTTATCTCTTTTGAACCGCAACACAGTATCAACATAAAGTCCCTCAAAACACTAAACATTAGCTAAAGATTTTAAATTAAGCACTTACAAAGAAGGGATGAAGCTCTACACGTTGATGAGTTTATGCTAACACTGACCATTCGAACACTAATATAATGACCTGCATTCAAATGGGTTTTAAATGAAATCCTGGAAACCAGGAGCCCCGATACGATTAATGTTTTTTCAAGATATTTCTGTAATTATTTGAAAGAAAAGAACAACAATAGGAAAGGAGGGACATATACGAAATTGCAAGATATTATTAGGAGTGGGCGGAGATAATGGCAGCAAGTGATCAACCAATTTCTAAGTTTAGGCCTTTTGCATCATTTTATTCGAATACGAGGCCTATTTTGTTTTTACACAAGTTTCTCTTTGTAAACGAAAAATTTACAGTTTTGTTTACCTCTTTTCATTATAATTTTTTGCATTATCCGCCATTACCAATGTAATTTTCATGTACCCCCAATTATCCCACCACGTACCCCATGTTGGGAACCACTGATCTAGAGAACAGTTTTTGACCAAAATTGAATCATACCACACTTACCTCTAACTTAAAACTAAAATATGCACAAAAAGTATTGTTTAAAATTTTATTTTAACACAAAATTTAAAAACTTTAAAAACTTTCCTTTTTTAAAAAAACATTTTTCAAGTGAAAAAAAAAAAAACTTGACAATGTTAATGTGCCAATCTTTTTTTGTTTTAGTATATAGACTATGAAGAAACGCCCATGTGATTAAATTTTTAAAACTGTATAAGCTTATATAGTTTGAAAATAACAGTTCACGCAAACTCAAAAATTAAATCTGAGTAAACGCATTTTAAAGTTTCAATATCCACTTATTACCTTCAATTATACTTACTTACTCACTTACCTTGTATTAATGAGTAGAACTCAAGAAATAATGGAGATTTTTGAATGCGGTTTTTTTTCATACTGTTAAGAAATGTTTAAAGATTCAGAATACAACAAAAATCGAAAATGGATTTTTTACATGTTTAAAGGTTTTGTGAAACCAAACCCACAGTTCATCACACTCACAACATCACAATTTTAGGAGGTGTGTCTTATAAAAATATAACCATAGTTTTTGGAGAATATTTTTCGTAACTGATAAAAATATCATATAACATATACTGATAAAAATAATGTTTTTTAGGTAAAAAAGAATTAAAGTTATTATTTTTGAAAATCAATTCGAAATAGTCACACAAAGGTCTTAAATATCTCTAGATTTATATGTTCTATCTTCCTTAATCTTAGAAGTCATTTCATTTATTTAATGTATTCAAACACACATTTCCGGTAACTTAAAAATCACGCTTTCAGTTTTAGAGCTGAAACAAAATCAGCGATAAATGTAATAATAAATAATCATGCAAATTAACTTTGATAAAAATGAACAGTTTTTTGTTATGTTCAAATTCGTGTATAATACAGGAAAACATTTAGGAATAATACAGTAGTAGTATAGTTGTGTAGTGCTGTGAAGCTTATACTCACAGTGAAAAGTTGACTAAGAAAAATAAACTTGCACTGAATTTTCCCTATGTATGTTAATCATACATGTATTTAAACATAACAAAATTTTGTGTATTTTTATCAGAATTAATTTTCATTATTTTATTATTATATTTAGAATTTAATTTTTATATTACTATGCTAACTTTCAAACTTTAAAAATGAACTTTTTAGTATTCACATGATTTCTCCACTATTTTTCTTATTTTATCACTGATTGAGGTTTTTTTTTTTTTTTTTTTACATTGAAAAAGGAAGTTAAACTAAATAGAGTGGTAAATCATAAAAATAAATTCAAACAGTAACTATATAAGTCTTTCAGACCTTTTTAATTGCATGATTTGTGTACCTTTCAGTTTATTAATGTTACTCAGGAGATGTCACGAGGAGGTTGGCTCAATATCTCCCACATCATTTTTTTAAACTTAATTTTTATTTATTTTATAATTTTGAATTCTATTTACATTATATGAACTGCAACATTACGCGTTACATTATAATTTCTAGATTACAATACTTTAAATTACATTTACATAGCATAAAATATAATATTCTGGATTACAATATTTCAAATTAAAATTATATTGCATAAAAAATAATATTCTGGATTGAAATATTTAGAATACAACTAGATTACATATATTGCAATACTTTGTACATATGTAATTGTATTGCACTTACTCTACTGTGAATTAAAATTATACATAATTGCATTGTGAGTTTTTCAAATTAAGGCTGTTAGTCAGTCAACTTCCCCATTCCCCTCGCTAATGTTAAACATATGGGAATGGTATGCATTCGTATATTTAAATTTCTCCCCAGGAAATTAATATTTTTAACTTCTTTTTTTTCTGTGTACTCTTATTAAAAGATGTCTCTTATTTTCTTAGTTGTCAAAATATATTTCTAAAATAAATACCTAATTTTATGTGAAGTGTTAGAATCTTACCTAGTTTCACTAAGATTTTAACACATGAAATTTTAATTTATGGATATACTAGCTGCGCCGCCCGGCGTTTCTCGGTCCCGTGTAGTAACCTTATAGCTCTTAAAAACGAAAGTCTGTCCCGGATCCCCGCTGTTTCCGCACTTTATACCGAGCGTGCTGCGTGGAAAATTTTGTAATTGGCGCATTCTGTTCACATACTTCCTTCCGAACGAGCTTCTGGCGCAGGTCCCCGCTGCCTACGGTACCGTATAGAGATAATAAGGGACGAGCATTATTAAATTTTTAGTCTTTTAAAGGACCACAGGACACGAAAATAGAACTGGAAACCTGTAAGATAAATTGTAGAACAATTGAATTTTATTCGTAAATGGTGATGATACAATTCATCTGTAGGAGACCTAAACTGCTGAAATGGAATGGAAATATTATGATGGAGTTATGTGCCAATTCTTTGGAAAATTCGAGAATTATTACTGTGAAAAAAAAAAAAAAACATGAAACGGAATTTAAAAGCTCCCTCTAGTGGTGAAAGAGTAGTACTAAAATTGAAAGATGACTGGTGAGAACACATTTAAAAAATCCTTATGCAACGAAAAAAGAATTACAGAAATCGTACCATTAGGGAAGAAAAAATCGCAAAAGATTCTGAAAAATGCATTATTCGGAAATAGCGGTTTAGAGTAACAAAGTGATCAACGTAAATTAATTTTTAAACTTTTCAAGGATCCCCGAGTATGAAAATAAAACCAGGAAGCCGGAGCTGGAGCTGTAAGAAAACCAGGAACTGTAAGAAAATTTAATTTTATTCGGAAATGCTGGTTATTAGTGATACAATGTATCTGCAGGCGACCAAAACTGCAGGAATGTAATTTTAAGATTAGGAGGTAGTTATGTACCAATTCTTAGGAAAATCTGATAGTTATTACTGTAAAAAAAAGAAAAGAAAGAAACTCCGAAAAATAGTATTATTCGAAAATGTGGTAGCTGTGAGCTAAGTAAATTTTTTGTACTGCATATAGTAGCTGGAATACCTAAAAAGTTATTAAAAAACGCGATATTTAACAATAAAGAAAAAAGTTTACCCCCCCCATTCCCGGAAAATATAACAAATAATCTGTAAAATTAAGTTTTATTTATTAATTACTATACATTGCCAGTCTTATATGGTATAATTTCTTATAATTTCTTATATGATTTCTTATATATGGTATAATGTCTTATATGGTAGCGTATTACTGCTTATTTTACTGTTTATTACTGTTAATTTTACGGTATAATACTGGCAGCTGGGGTGCCAGTATTATACTGTAAAATCAACAATTATTTTTTGCAGTGTAAAAATATGAGCCTCAGGTGCATCAGGACATGTCTTGGACTATCCTTATTGAAATTTTCAGACTTCTAGGTGCGCTAGATTTCGCTAGTCACCGCCGACACACACACACAGAGCTAAACTTTCTTTTATTAGTATACATTTTAGAAATATTTTGATAACTATGGAAAAAAAAAAAAAAAAAAAAAAAAGACATCCTTTAAGAAAAGTACACAGAAAAAAGAAAAATATATTCATTTCGTGAGAAGATATTTTAAATATACGAATGAATCCTACACCCATAGGTTTAACATTACCGAGGGGATTTAGGGCCCTCAATATAATCATTATTACTAATATTGATTTTATGCTAATGTTTTCTTAGCTGTATAACTATATGAATCCATCCTGTACTCGATTAAGTGGAGTCTGGTTGTTATTATTGAATCTGCTCATTTTCAAAGCTAATGTTTGGTTCCCTCATAAGAACTGAAACGCTAATCAGAAAAGGCGCTCTGCATGGATATAAAAAAAAAGTTGATTTAAAGTATCAGCAGCTGATGAATACAACGGGGAGGACAACACATAAAATATACCTAATAACTGCATTTTTTTATTTTCATTTTTTGCTGAACAATCAATTTCTAGTTTAGCTAACTTATAAAACTGGCAAAAAGAGTATTGGAATCGCTTAAATAATTCTCGAGTAAAAGGTACATGAATGTGAGTTGTTTTAGACGGGAGGCAGCGTCACATGTCACATGTTCGCAACCAATTTTAGCACAGATGATTTTGATTCTATGAAAGATTAGATAGTACAGATTACCATACTGCCCGTCAATTGGCGTATCAGTGGCGGATGTTTCCATAGCAATATCGCACAGCTTATTACAAAGCGAAATGAATGCAACCCGATTACTGATGTGACCATCACTCAGGGACATCACCAATAATCGGGTTGCCATTCATTTCACATTGTACCGTGGTGTGCGATGTTACTATGGCAACCAGCTGACTGGCAGTTTCTTCATCTGTATACCATCTAATTCAGTTATACTCAACTCTCTGGCCACATGTGGCCCGGCGACCTTTTATGCGCGGCCCGAGACACATAATCATTAATCCATACTTATAAAATTAATTGAGATGTGCATGAAAAATTTTAAGACATTTACTTTTGTTTTATATATTTTCATGGTAAGACACAATGTGTCTTGTTAGTTATAACTAATTTAAAATTATGTTAAAACATCTTAAATACCATTTTCTTAGTCAAACGTTCGGTTTACATCTAGTCCTATTTGTTCTACAGTGGTGTATGCATTTCTTAATCTTCAACAATAATCAAGAATTATTAAAAATTATTTAAATTTGCACCATTTAATTCTATAAAAAAAAAAAAAAAAAAGTTTTGGATTGAGCAAAAGACCGATTCATTAGAGAAAATCTCTTCATTTGTTTCTTTAGAACTTGGAAATTCTGCATTGTTATATTTTTTCAATTTCTACTTATAGTGCTTAATAGTGCTTTTTAGGGTTGAAGGTTTATCGCGAAAAAAAAAAAGCACAGAAAAAAATTACTCCACTATTTCCAAGCAACACACTTAGCAGCATACTTATACAACATTTGCAATACAAATCTACCACGAAGTTTATTGTTTGGAAATAGTTGTGTTAAAATTTTTGGTAAGATTTCTTCCGCGTTCAACACTGCTGATAATATTACATTTGTTACATTGCTTTGTTATACTACTTATGTTATCTTACTATTTTAGATGCCCTTTTAGGTAGCTTTCATTACAAAAAGCTATCTATTGCAGCCGTTCGGAAGAAAGCAATTCCAAAAAGTTTTGGTATATTTTCACTGATCATGACCCCCCAGACCCCAAAACCACTATCTGTTCAAATGTTGATTTAAATATATATATATATATCTGACATTTGTCATACTGTAACTCTTTCATTTATGAACCGATTTGGATGTGACTGAGTATATGTATAGGACATACCAAGGTCTGGACCGGGATCGTTGGCCAGCTTCATCTGCCATCTTGTTTCAAAATGGCGGCCAGTTAAATTTTTTTTAATTTTTAAAACTCAAAAAAATGTATAAAAAAGCTATAAATTGAAAAATTGTTTCCATTACGTGTTAGAAAGGGATACAAGGATTCTGGAACATTTTTTTGTTTTGGCTATATTTAAAAAGATGTCTGAGATATGACAGTTTGAAATTCTAGGGTGGCTGAGATTTTGAAGCAATCTGATATTTGTTAAGCTGTAACTCCCGTATTTATGAACCGATATGAATGTGACTGATCATGTGTGCAGAACATACCAAGGTCTAAACCGAGTTCGTTGGCCAGCTTCATGCGCCATCTTGTTTCAAAATGGCAGGCAGTTAAATTTTTAATTTTTATTTTTAAAAAATTCAAAAAGAAATATAAAAAAATTATAAATTGAAAAAGTTGTTTCCGTTAAGTGTTAAATCGTGATACAAGGATTCCGGAACATTTTTTGTTTTGGCTTTTTCTTAAAAAAATGGCTGAGATATGGCAGTTTGAAATTCTATGGTGGCTGACATTTTGAAGAAATCTGGCATTTGTTATGCTGTAACTGTCATGCTGAAATTCGCATTCAAATTTTGTACTAAGGAAAACCGTGATTGAATCTTCTATAATCGGGTTCTAATCATTTTAGTTTCGGGTGTTTGAGTAAAATGAGTTGAATTTTTAAAAACATGGACTATGAAAGCTACCTTTTCCTCCCGGTACAGGCCGGAAGGACTTTTTTAAGTGAATTGCGGCCCGCAAGAAAAATTAGTTGGAAAAAAGTAACGCTGCCTCCCGGACTATTTTACATGTGACACACTTTTGTTTAAACTTTTGTTTGCAATTGCGTAACTGTTTCTCATTTTTATTTCTTGCTGGACGATCAATTTATAGTTTAGTTCTGTCGAAATTATTAAAAATAACTATTGAAATCACTTCAGTAATTTCCACAAAAAGGGTTACATTAATGTCAACTGTTTTACATGCGATTTCGAAACTTTTGTCACTCCGTCCTAAGTAAAATTTTATTTTATCTTTATCACTTTTAAAAATTTACGACTGGCCTATAAGAAAATAAATAATGCAAGTACCACAATTAGTGAATTTAATAATACTAAAAGCCTACAGTTATTTTGTTTATCACAGAAAAAGAGTACTGACAAACATTAAAACATTTTTTTGCCTCACGCTATAGGTTCCGTTTCTATGACAACGTAGTTTAAATAAGAGTGCAAAAATTATCGTTGTAAACAACTGTAGAAAAGATTGCAGAAATATTTCTGACTACGGGAAGCAATTATTTAAAAATTAAACAAATTTGTTTAATACAGTCTAAGAACTTATTAGAAAAAATATTGAAAATGTATATTAGGAAAGGAAGAAAAATCATACATTACGCATAAATTATAATACTTATCCAATCAACTACGTAGTAAAATAAATAATATAATAAATACAGGGTAGGAGAAAATTAGTTGGAAAAAAGAATGGCTTATTATATGCAGTTAGACAGCTAAACATGAGAATACACATGATTATAAAATAGAGAAACTCACGAAGGTTACTTTTCCAGGCCTCTAGCCTAGGGACAGTAGGTACCTGCTTAGGTCCTTTTTTTTGGTGTAGGAGTGGGGGGATTTTACAGATTTTAAATTTATAACTTAATTTTCCTATACATGACAAAATAACCAAAAATATTTAAAGAATATTTTAAGTATACAACTCTTTGTTCAGTCCTTTCATTGAAATCGCTACGAAATGAGGAACGAAAGCTATTTGCATAAGACTCTTGTTATGCACACGATTTTATCCTACATTTACTTCACTCAAGCAACAAATCTCGTTCAATACCTCGCCAAAAAGCTTTTGTATAGGAAAAAGAATACATAACGGTGAAAATGAAAGATTTTCTTAAAATTCCCTGTTATGGTTGGAAATATTCTGCTTTATATACGAGGCGAGTTCGGAAAAAAACCCGCCGTTATAGCGTGGCGCTGGTAGTAGTGGGCGGAGACAGCCACCATTACTGCGATCATTTAGGCGTGATCCCTGACTCAGTAACAAGGAGAATCCAGTCCCGTTGCCAGGGTAACTGATCAGTCGACTTTATTTTAAGGATGTCCGGCATTTTTTTTTCTTGCCAATTTTCTCCCTTTCAATGGGTTATTCTGAGAATTATCGCAGTCTTTTGTCCTTCCACTCCTATGAACGAAGTTCCTTCACTACACGTTTTGGAATCTTAAAAAACAGGAAACTTATTCAGGGTGTTTCTAATCCAAGCCACACAGTAGCTCAGTAAGCATCCAGCTGTGACAGCGTGAGCTTCGTTCTTTCGCCCATTCGCTTGTTATAATCTCAAAACGTGAGTACTGCAATAGAAAATCTGAGGTGCATGCTGTAATAAGGTTTATTTGGGCGCAAAACGTTTCAACAGCAAACAGTCATCGCCAATTCAACTCATCGTTGTCATAGTCATGACAACGTTCGTTGGCACAGTGCTAAAAAATCTCAAGAACTTTTGAACCAATTCAAATGGGTGTTTTTGATCATCCTCCTTACATACCGGACTTGGCACCAAATGATTTTCATCTTTTCACTCACATGAAGAAGTGACCACTTCGAAAACGATAATGAACTTCCAATTGTCCTGAAAGGCTGGCTGCGTACACGGGAGGCCGAATTTTATGAAGAAGGATTTTATAAAAGTGAAACGCTATGACAAATATTTAAACTTAACTGGCGACTATGCTGAAAAGAAGTGAAAAGCTATAGTTTTAAGATGCATATAATAATATTTTTTCTATGTAAGTTTTTTATTTATAGCCCAACGGAGGTTACTTTCCGAACTCGCCTCATATTATAAGAATCTTTACCGAATGTGGTAGAAATTACTTTGAACAATATATTGTTTTGTTTTCTGCATTAATTGAATAGTTGTCTTTATTCTTCCTCCGGAACTGTAATTTAAAATCTATTGTTTAAATATTTTTATTAGGATTCGAAAAGTATCATCAGTTTGTGAAAACTATATCCTTATTAGACAATTGTGTTGGGAGGGGGGGGGGGATCAAAAGGATGTTGAGCTTAGAACTTTTTTATAGCAGTCAGTGATGAATTAAGGGGATAGCTCGGAGGATCATAAACCCGGAGAATCAAAATTTCCTCCTTAAAACTCCATAATAGCTCCCTCGCCGGGAGTTACAGAAATTCCCCCCGGCCAAAAATGTCTTGATTAAATTCTAATACTAATAGCAGTTGCGGGGATCCGAAAGAAGGCTTTGACTAGGGCACCGAAATGTCTTAATGTAGCCCTGAATTTGTGGTTTTTACATGGGAAGAAGATGTCAGATAATGAACGTGAATTTTCATTTGTAAATCACGAATCTTATATTCAGAGTATTTCTATTTTTAAGTACACTAATAAAAGCGTATATATATATTTAAATCTTTTAGCTTTTATTATTTTTCAGTGAAAATACATAGTTTCAATAACAGCATTTTCACAGGTGAAAGCATTTCCTTATTCGAAGATTTGGCTCCTGATGTCGGAACTGACGAAATGACAAATCTCTGAAAAGTGACACAAGTTTTACACAATTATAGAAAAATATTTTATTTTTTAAATTAAAATGATGCTTTATTTTAAAAATGGTTTAATTTTTATCCGCGAAAGCATTCTACTTTTTAATCTGTGAGAGCACAATCTTAAACATCACATATTAAAAAAAAAAAAAAAAACTCTACTTTTTAAACAGAAAAGGGCATCAGTACAAATGTACAACCTTCATTATTATTCCTTTTCTTCCTTTTGTTTTTCCAACAATGGAATAACTTAATTGCTACTATTTGAATGTACTACAGTAATTCCATTAAAAAAATAAAATTATATTAAAATTGCATTTCGAAATTTCGAGAACTATTATAAGATCCTCGGATCCTTACGAATAATTGATTCTTGTTTTACTTCGCAACTTACCCTATTCTTAGAGGAGTCCATATGAAATACACGCATACATACAGTTAGATTTTATTTTAATTATATAAATTAGCTGATTTAATGTGAAATAAGATAAAAAAGACTTTGAAAAAAAATCTTTTTTATTAACTAGCTCGCATTTGATTCGCACAGCTTGTGTACCTTTGAGCTAAAATAAGCCAATAAATTTAAACAATAAGTCTTTGACAGCGTTCAAAAGGGAAATGCCACACCCATTTGAAAGGCGGGAAAGCTTCTTACATAAAGAATTATGATTAAAATATCGTTAGAAGGATAATATGCGTTTTAATGTTAATCGAAAGACAAGAATAAAAATCACTGCCTTATTTACAGATTTCATTTATGCGCCAGAATGATTAAGGTTAATAAATACTTTTTAGCTTTATTCCCTTCACGACGAGTGTTCGTTACAGAATTTTTAATGTTTTATCACCGGTTTTTCAAATTAGAAAAATTTTCTAATTTAATTCCAAAAAGGATTATATTAGATAAAGCAAATTTTCAATAAAAAATTACTGGTATGTATAATCAAGGAATATGAGCACTTTATATGTCACGTATACGTGACGCTCGTCACGAAGGGGTGAAAGTACCTTCATTCTGAACACTAGTTAATTCTTAAATCATTAGGTTAGACTTTAGAGGCATAGTTTCAATGGCAAAAACATTACAAATGTTGGTCTTCGTCATGTAAAAATGCATTTACGTCAAAATAGTTATGAGTATTTGTTAAAAAGTTGCGAAATGGAAATACTCATGCGGTTAGTGGGTTTTATAAGTTATATTTAGAAATATTTTGTCCATGTTTCTGACAAGTAAAACAGTATAAAGTCCATACTTCTACGACCAAAACTCGCTGATTTATGATGAATTTTATGAGTTTTTGGTAGCTTTCCAAGACTAAAAGGGGAAAGACGCTTTTTAATTTACCGGAAAGCTCTGAAATCTGGAACATTTGGGAAATCGTATATATTATTTCTCCTGTCAACATCCCTTTTTCTAAGAAAATACCAAACGCAGACCGACGAATGAGATACCATATGAAAGGATTTTGAACAGCTTCTGACATAGTACAAATACATTTTCCTAAAACATGTTTTTTGATTAAAATTTGTTGACAGTTAAAAATTAAATCGGCATTGTTTTTATAAATGAAATGAAAGGTTTTCCTCAAATCAGTGTTGCCACAAAAATAAAATACTGCATTATCAGATGACGTCATCCTATAATGCAATTAAAATACGATTGTTAATTTATTTCTTGCGCGTACTTTTTGAAAAAATATCGAGCTTTTAATCGGGTTTTTATTTAATTTTTACACGCGCGTCACCTATTGTTTATTTGTTTTCTTTGCTTAATCATGGCTGTGTATATGCGTACTGTATCGGAGCACCAGTAGATTACGTAATTTATGGATTATCTTCCATTTAGATATGAAGTTCATTAGGATTCACAAAAATTGTAAGTATTTATTTTTTAATATTACATTAAGCTGTTAATACACCAGCGAAGTCTGACGTCACTTAAATGGCTGTTGGACCATAAAGTTTGGACATCTATATATTTAAAACTCTAAGCGTTTTGTTTCGACAATCCGTGAGAACAAACTACTACATCAAATTACATCATTCTTTTTTTAAATGAAAGATATTTGGTCACAGATTTGTCATCGTACATTCGTTTGTTCGAAAATTTAATTAATTAGCCGTAATTTTAAATTAAAATTTTACTTCTGCTTATGACGTCATAAAGTCGGCAATCGGATTAACGCCCACTGTTGCGACGTACAGAGTTTATTTTCTGAACTCAATGATTGCGAGCATAAAAAAATAAATATTAAATATTAAAAGCACGTGATTTTTAGGCCGAATTTTTTTATTTGTAAGTTAAAATATAGTTAAAATGTTTAAATATTTCGGTAAAAATATTTATCCGTGTGTTTTATAAGCAAATAAAAATTCATATTTACTGTGACGTCACGGAAATATTGTCCATTGGGTTCATTTTATCATTAAGCATTATAACTTTGTTGATGCCATTTTTTTCATTACAATTAAATGCAAAATATATTTTTATTTGTATGCATGGTGCTTAAGCATAAATGTACATGTGAAAGTTTGTACCGTTGAAAATGACGTTATGCTTAGCTTGAAATGCATTTTAACATTGATAAAACTAAAAAGAAAAATTTATATGATTGTGTCAACATGGCGCAATATTAACTGATATTTCAATTTTTAATTTTAAAGAATAGATCTGGAGCCTTTATTGGTTGCTTCATCTTGATTGCATACCTTGATTACATGTTACCAATTACTTTTTTTAAATTATAGGATTAACTTATAGGAATTATAGGATTTAAATTATTAAGATTTCCTTTTTTAATAAAAAAAATTCACAAAAGTAAAGAATTTCAGGGAAAAAAAAAAAACTTGAAATAATGATTGTATTTTTAGCTAGAATAAACAATGTAAGGCTAATATTTTATAGGAATTATTTTGGTAGGTTTGTTATAAGTTCATTTAACAGTTCCTTATTAGCGGCAAAGTCTTATTTCTTTCACTGTGAATTTTTCTTTCGATGTCAAAAAATGGTAGTCTACTTTTGGACGCCAACCAAAGCACAGTGGCAATATTTAGAAATGTATAACGGTTGTGACAACAGACGGCACTATCGCTTTAGCTTTCATCGCGCTTACATCACTTCTAAATACTAAAAATTTATTTTTTTTACTACATTTTATAATTTCAATTCTTACATCCTCAATTAGAAAAAAAAATTAGCTTTCGATTGAAATTTATTTGAAATATGCTGCTTAATTTAACGACTTTTTAAATAATTTTCAAGCATGAAATATTTTTCAATTCTATCTCAACAATGACCATCCGTTTGTTTTAATAATGTAAAATAGCCCCTTGGAAAGTTGCAACAATTGAAAATAGGTATCCCTAACTTTCATGAAAAGTGAAAAAAAAATAATAAAAAACTGATAAATCATAAGATCAGATTATCCATAAGATATAGTATTTTGGCGCTAATATAAAATCTGTCAAAAAAAAACTATTTTTAGTTTATGATTAACATAAAATTGATATGTTGAATTCGTTGATGTATATGTTGAATCAGAATATGCTAGGAACTGTTATTTATTATTTTTTTAAAGATCTATTGGATATTTAACTGCATAAAAGACCGACTGTGTAAGGAAAAGGAATAATCATCCTGATTATGTAAAGGGATAGAAGAAACCATACAAATAAATTACATTTGAAAATTCATTACATTACATTACATTAAAATTACATTAAAATTCTCCCTCATCTGCATATTAATTTATTATTTTTAACAAAAATTCTTCATTTTTACATAAAAATTGATTAGCTTAAAACAATGGATGCGTTTTAGAAGATATGGATTTGGAACGAACAATGATTAAAGAGGACATTTTAAAACTTTTAATTTAAACATTTTAAAACTTTTTTTAACGTCGAATTTCAACGGTGCCTTTGGGCAGATGCAATAAATATGCGCATAGGAACTCATTCGATTGCATTATCACAGGGGGGGGGGGGGGTGTGTGTGCTTATACTATGTTCTTTTATTTACTGAATATGAGATGAAAGTAGGAAATTTGTATGATACTTTATGATAGGACTATTTGTATAATACTTTATAGGTCCATGACTTTTTTTTTTTTTTTGTCGTGGGGAATATGGTGGTAATGTCAAACTGATTTCCATTACACATTTGTTTACGGAGTGTTCATTTGGAGTTTGCATTTTGCATCGGAAATAGCATTTCACTGGGGGGGGGGGGTTAAAATAAAATATTTGAAAGACTGTTTCATACGAAGCCCCACTTAAATAATAAAGAAGCTTTTTTTTACTGATATTGTTATAGTATTTTTTTCCGTCGCGTTTTGACGGGTTCCATCTAGTCCTATATTTAAGTTCCCATAGGCTTGCAAAAAAGTGGTGTACCAAATATTGATTTATGTATTTAAGACATTTCTGGAACAGTTTTGCAAAATCTGAGGATATGCTTTCATATGAATTCGCTAAAGGTCTGATTCAGTGTTTCATTTTTTTTTTATAATTCGTTTTTTTTTTCAGTATAGGGGTCTTGGCAACCTAGAGAAATGACCTTGGCGAGAGAAGAAAATTTGGCAACAAATTTTCTGGCAATCTATTCCCATTTTCTTATACACAAGCAATCATCATATATATGATTTCTGTTGTCAACATCCCTTTTTCTATTCACATACAAAACATACAATGAGGAATGAGTTATCATTCGAAAAGTTTTTGAACAAGTTTCCGACATAGTACATTCACATTTCGTTAAAACGCGTTGTTTGTTTTTTAAAAAAAATCAGTTAATTAAAAATTAGTGCTAAAACGTACCAAGAAATAATCTCAAAGATTCCAGTGCGAAAACTTTGCACGGGTCTTTCTGGTTGGAACTATATCTCTAAAATTAACGGTTTAGGAATTAGCCGATTGGTCAACAATAAGAAAAAACTCTCTGTATATTCAGCTATTCATTAAAAAACTCAATTTTTAATTATAAAATTACGGCGAATAACACTTGAAAAATAACCCGTTAACTGAAGCGTAGAAATGGGAGAATCTCACATGGCTCACCTTTTCTCATAAAGGCGATTTTTTTTAAAGTCAGTCACACGAGTTGTTTCAAATATTATTATTTTATGTCTTTACTGTTGAATAATTCATCTCCGAAAAAACAGCTCTGTACACTAAAAAGCACTATAGCTATTTGATAATTAAAAAGACAAGAGGCTGGATCGAAAGATCTGTATTGAGTTACACGTACAAGGACAACTGCACAAATGAACTGAACATGGAACATTACACATATATTTATAAACTTAGGTGGAATTCTGCCAGAAAATTAGCGAACCTGGTAGAAAACAAGATAAAAGAACCAATGAAATTTAAACGGTAATGCTATGATCACAATATTCTAAGATCCGCCCATAATCATAATCTAGCTTACATTAGAAAAACTGAAAGAAAATTCTAATAAACAATCATGAAACATAATATGACACAGTTTAAACATTACTTATGCAAAGAGCAAAAAATAACAATTCGTGAAATTTAGCTTTAGGTAATGCTTATGTAAACATATCAGCAATTTGCATATTTGTAGGAATAAATTCAATTTTGATATTATTTTCTTTTACAACATTATGAACAAATTTTAGTTTTATGTCTATATGGTTCATTCTACCATAATTGCTTTCATTACCGATACATTTAGTACAGGACTGATTGTCCTAAAAAATAACCAAATCCTTAATATTTACAATTTTACAAGCAATATTTTAGAAACACAACAGGTCTTGCAAACTTTTAATTAAGGCAATAACTTCAGCTTCAGTTGACGATAATGCAACTGATTTTTGTTTATTACAACACCACAGAACAGGCATGTTACAGAACATCAAAATATAACCTGATAGATACTGATTTCTGGTCATTTGTGTTTGCCCCCCCCCCCCCTTCTCCCACCACCAATACCAATCGGCATCAGCATACATGAATAATTTAGTACCAGAATTATGTTTTTTATACACGAAAGTTTTAAAGAAAAAGTTCCTTTTAAATATTTTAAGATTTTCTTTAGGGCAATCCATCTAACTTCAGCAGGAGTCTCCTGCATTTGATTCAAACAGTTAACGGCGTATAAAATATTGCCATTAACTTACTCTATCAGGTCATGAAATATATGCTAAATACAATAAACAACCTACAAGGTCACGGTATGGACAATTAAATGGTTTTTCATGTTTGAAATCAGATGGAGTGGACTTAGCAGAAATAGGAAAACACTAGGTTTACATTCTAGCATATTAAACTTACTTAACAATTTAATTAGATAAGACTCTTGATGCATTATTAAACTATCAGGCTTAAATTTCCTTTGAATACCTAGAAATTCCGAAACACTTTCTTACTTTAACATGTAGAACTCATTAGACAGTAAGGAAATAACTACATTAGTTTCATTTACATCTGCACCTTCTACTAACATATCATCTAAATAAAGAGCAATAATTATTTTCTGACCATTACTGCAACGAATAACAAGGTTCATTGTCAAGAGATTTAAAATTTAATTTTGAAACAAATTCAAGAAACTTTTCAAACCATTGTCGTGGGACTTGTTTAAGACTATATAAACTTCTTTTAAGCTTACATTTTAGCTCACTTTTATCATCATAGCCTTGCGGCTGATCCAAAAAATAAGTTCATTTAACTTACAATTCAGAAAAGCTGTTTTACATCCAATATAAATGTATTTAGATATTAATTTAAAATCACAATAAGCACTAAACGTAAAACTGGCATACTTATTAGAGGGGAAAAGTTTCACTATAGTCGAGTCCTTCTTTTTGCATGAAGCCATGAGCTACAGGGTGCGCTTTATATAGTCCATCTCTTTTGATGGCATATATACCCATTTGCAGGAAATAGCTCGCTTGTCAGGTGGTAGCTTTTCGAGATCCCAGACATCGTTGATCTTCATGCTTTCTATCTCTGTATCCATAGCTTCCTTCCACAAACGTTGTTCATCGACAGAGAGGAATTTGATATCATCAAAAGATAAAGTTTCTTGTTGGCAAAGTAATGTTTCATACACTTCAGGATCTGGATACTGAATAGGTTGCTTTCTTAACCTCTCCGATTTTCTCGTTTTATCTTCTTTCTCTTCAGGATCATCTGATTCTTCACTAGTACTTTCTAGAACCTCTGGGTCAATTTCACAATCAGTTTGTTCTGAATTTTCTACTATGTGTTGTTTTGATTTTATGTTATTATTTTTCTCTTCATCGAATTTGACATTTCTTGATATAGTTATGCGCTTTGTCTCAGGATCCAACAATCGATATCCCATTGAAGAATAACCTATGTAGAGCAACCGTTTAGACCTATCATCAAGCTTCTTTCGCTGAACGGAAGGAACTAACATGTAAGCACTGCATCCAAAAACACGTATATACTTACAATCAGGATCTTCTTCATACATCAGGAAGTACGGCATCAAGTTGTCAATAGAGTTGCTTGTCATTCGGTTTTTCAAGTAAGCTTCTGAAAGGATAGCTTGACCCCAAAATGTCTTAGGTAAATTTGATTCAGCAATTAAAGTCTGTCCTATATCCAGGAGCGATCTGCTGCATCTTTCAGAAACATCATTTTACAGTTGGACTGTATGGAGGAGCGGGATCAAACACTATACCAAGGTCTCTACAGAAATTCATTAAATCATTATTTAAATATTCCTTGCCGTTATCACATCTAATTTTCTTTACTGTAGGATTATTTTTCAAGAAAACTTTCAATTCTTCAGGAGCTTTGCTTTTATATTTCAATAAACGTACTTCAGTGAAGTGGCAAAAATCATCTATAACAGTCATAAAGTAGCATTCACCAGAAAAGGTTTTCGGAACAATAGGGCCACATATGTCAGTGTGAATAAGCAGTCAGTGGAGTAGTTTCTCTTTTTCTTGATCTTCTTCCCGTTGGTGTTGCACTCTGTTTTACCCAAAAACAAACATCACAAAATGAAAGGGCTATTGTCTTTCAACACTTTGTTGCTCCGATGACCCAATCTACGATGCCAGATTTAATAATCATTTTCTTTTGATGTGAGGACAGTTTTATAATCAGGGACAAAGTCACTTACGTATTATCCATTCGAATCACGTTCACGAAAACAAAACTGGTTTCTTCTTTTTTCAAAAAACATCTTTTTATTCTTGAAAATAACTGCATAATTTGCACTTTCAATTTTTCTGACGAAAATCAACTGTCCATTTAAATCCGGAACATAAAGTACATTATTCAAATTAATTTCCATTCCGTTTGATAATTTTCCGATGATATTTCCAACACCTTTAATTTCAAGATTCGTTGTTTTCGACGTACACTTAATAGCTCCTGAAGATGGTACTAAGGACGTAAAATATTTCTCGTAAATATGAGGACGTAAAATATTTCTCCTTAGAGCACATATGGGAAAACTAGGCTGCGCCACTAGGCGCCTGAGGGGCGCCCGGCGCGTCTTCGACCACCGAACCCAAGTCCTGAGAGACTTTTAGCGACCCGTAGACACTTGATGAACCGCCGAACAACCCAGAGACTTCGTCGCCGGAACCTCATAAGGAGAACCGGTCCCTAGGTCATATGTCGAGTTTTCCGACGGCCCTTGCTTTCCCACGACGTCCCATTATCGAGTCGCATGGAAGGGCGAAACAACTAGTTCATCTGCCGTGGGTGAGCACATATGGGAAGTCGCTCCAGAATCTACTATAAATTCATTCTTTCTAAGTTTTCCGGCAACAAAAGACACTGCTGAAGAAGCAAACTTTTCTTGATTTGAATTTTTAACAGCTTTACAGTTACGTTTAAAATTGCCAGACTTCCCACATTGATAGCAGGTAACTTTCTTTCTACAATATTTCGCTGTATGCCTTTTTAAATTACAGATTTTACAAGTGAATTCGTTACGAGTTGTCGACACAAACACAGCATTATCATGAGCGGTCCTGGTATGCACTTTTTCTCTCTTTGAATCATGTAGAAGTGTTTCAGCATCTAATATTCTTTGTGTGACAAAATCTAATGGCAAAACAACATTCGGTTGATTTTCTAAAGCAATCTCAACATTTTCAAATTCTTGAGGCTACATTAAAACATGAACAATGGTATCGGTTTCACTTACTCCAAAGATTTATAGTTCCGAAATTAATTTATTTATTTCGTCAATATGACTTCTCATAGACACAGCACGATCTTTCTTAGTAGCTGTCAATCTCTTTCTATTCTTATCAAAATTTGATTCACTGCACGCTTCGTATCATATGTTCGTTCTAATTTATTCCATATTTTATGCGTTGAAAGAAAATTCTAAAGTATTTTCGTCTTGAAGCGACGCAAGAACACCATCACTTAACAGTGATAACAATAGAGCATAAACCTTTTTGGCTGTCACAATATCCCCAGTATTATCTTCAGTCGGTTCATTTTGCAAAAACCTCTCTAATCCCTTAGCATCAAAAATTGCAATTACTCGCCTTTTCCAGACAGAAATTTTTTTACTATCATCTTCGACAAGTGAAATGCCATAAAGTTCCGTTTGAGATTATATTCTGCTGGGTAAAACACAAAATAGAAGAAAAATAAAATTTTCAAGCCCAAAACCGCAGCAGGAAAATGAAAAGACAAGAATGGGCGTTAAACTGTGTTGTCTGTCTATGCGTAGCGTATTCATCCAAACCGCACTCTGCTGATTATTTAAAGTCAAAATAAAAAGACAAGAGGCTGGATCGAAACATCTATATTGAGTTACGCATACAAGAACAACTTCACAACTGAACTGAACACGGAACATTACATATATTTATAAAGTTAGGTAGAATTCTGCCAGCAAATTAGCGAACCTGGCAGAAAGCTAGATAAAAGAACCA